>LPNX010254663.1:475566-632006 GCA_001517045.1 Pseudotsuga menziesii | reverse complement strand
AATAAGTATATATAGTTTTGTAGGCCTAAAATTACATGAGTTTTAAATACCAAAATAACTCATTAATTAAGAGTATTCATTTCTAAAATTATTTTTTAAAAACTAACTTAAGTTGTGAAAAAAAATATTGGATTAATTATTTTATTATTCCAAATTATTCATTTCTAAAATTGTTTTTCAAATTAATTTAAGTTGTGCAACAAAATTAATTAGACCAATTATTTTATAAAGATAAATTTTGTTTATATTATAAAACTAATTTTATTTCTCTATTTCTATTATTTAAAAACTTTATTTAATCAATAAATAAAATTTTAAATTTGTGTATTCTTTACATCATAACACAATTGAAAGGTATTACACATTAATTTTATAAGAAATGTAATCATTTCATTTTATTTAAGGCATGAGATTTTAAAATGTTATACTTGTATCCTCTATTCTCCATAATTTTTTTATGAATTAGTTTTATTTTAAATAGGGTAATGGACCTAAAAAGCATGGAAGACAAACAACACTTGTTCATGCATTTAAATTGAACCAACGTAATACAAACAATGAAGAAAATGTTGATTTTGAGCTAGAGATTATTATTGAAGAATAAGGTCCTCCATAGAAGAAAGTAAAAGGGGTAGCTCCTAAAAGCTCATTTAAACATGGATGGAAGTTAATACAAAAATGGAAATATCCTATTATAGGTTCAAATGGGGAAGAGCACATCAAATGTGCTTGGTGTGTTAAATTCAAAGGAGATACACCATATGCAAGGGAATGGAGTATTACAATCCAATTAAGTGGATTAAATGGTCGTGTTGTTTCTAAGGCTCATAAGCGTTCAATTCTATTGTTGGAGAGTGAATCAAAAAAATCATGTTTTCCCATAAGAAAACATGTTGAACTCATGGTAGATGTTGAGAAATCTAGAATAATCACTGTCATCGAAACCATGTATTTTGTTGCTATAAAATTTTTACCTTTGGAAGTGTATACAGAATTATAGGAATTGCATAGGTATAAAAGAACACCTAATATGCCATTAACCAAAGAGCATTCTTCATACAGTAATATGACATCAGGAAAATAGTTTTTACTTGCAACAAAAGAGGTTTACTCGAAAAAACTAAATGGCATAAATTTTTTTGAGTCCATTTTATTCCATTTTGGTGGATGAAAGCATAGACAAAACAATGGAACAACAACGAATTATATATGTTACATATTTAATGGATGAAGGTAGAGGGCCACGTGCAACAAAGGGCTAATTATTTTTTTCTATACAAATGAAATTTAAAAAAAAATTACATGTCAAATTCTAAATAAAGATTATTTTTAATTTTTTCATTTCAAAGTAGAAAAAATTCCTATAATATATTAAACTTTTCAAAATATATCATATGTTTAATAACATTTATATATATTTTTTATCTATAAAACACAAAGAATATTATTATTTAAATTTTGTTAAATAAGTAAAATAAAATATGTTTATAGAAAAAACTCATATTATTGACTTGTATGAATATGTTACTAATTTTAAAACACATAATTTAGTTAGAATAATATATGTTTATAGAAAAAACTCATATTACCCTTATATGATTATGTTACTAATTGTAAACCGCATAATTTAGTTATTATTAATTTTAAAACATAAATTTAGTTATATATCAAGTTATCGACCATTCATCTAACATATTAGCTAGCTTTTCTCATACTTTTGGAAAGTGAGCTTTCTCAAGGCTTACTCTTTTTTTCCATAATTTTTGGAAAATGAAATTTGTCAAGTCTTATTCTTTTTTTTTCATAATTTTTGGAAAATAAGCTTTCTCAAACGTTATTCGTTTTTTGGACAAACTTCTCCTTAGTATAAATCCGGCAGCCCGCTCATAAATAAGCCCCGGAGATACAGGTATCAACTCTGACCCCAGTCATAAGTAATCCCCCGATATCCACGGCACAACAATGACTGACCCCTTGCAATTCCCCATCGTATATTGGATAGGGTTTCTCACGGCCTCGAAGAAGTGTTCTCATAGCGGTTGCTCTCGGAAGTCCGCATGTCACTCTGAATACCATCAAAATGCTTCACCTTGAATTGCCAGAGTTCAGAATTTGAAATCATATTTTAAAGGTTAAATTCTATTTCTCACTTCTCCATGTGGGAGAGCTTTCCTCTTTGAATATTCTATATCTCAGTCTCTTGCTCCATCTAACAACTCCTCTATATATTAAGGGTTTTCTGGTTTTCCAGAATGAATTACAATATTTGTAATCTCCAGTGCATTAGTAGGAATTCGATTTGAATTACATCAGCTTGGGTGTAAGCACTTAGTAAATGCATGTTTATATTTTAAATTTTAAATTTTGTGATATTTTAAATTATTTATATTTCTTTTTAAAATAAAATTTAATTATTTATTTGATTGATATGTTTTTACTTGTTTTGAGTTGTGTCGAGCATAAGAGCATTGCCATTTCACCTAGGTACATGCATATTTAATTTATTTTTAGTTTTTATAAAATTTGACAAACATATCAATTTCTTCATTCACATCAATAGTTATTAGTTTTGTTTTGTAATGTTTTGTAAAAAAAAATTATTAATTTGTTTTTGTTTATATTTATATAGATTTGTATTTGAATAGATATTTTTATCAATTTATAATATTTCTATCAATTTTGCTTCTTTACTTTGTTGTGCCTATTAATACCTAAAATGAAAATGCATAAGTTCTAAACAAATAAATTAATAACATTAAATTATGTTAAACAAATAAATTGATAACATTAAGTTATGTTAATAAAATTTATGCAATAAATTTGGATTTCTTTCACATTTATATTAGTAAATTGTACAGTAATTTTGGTTTGAAACATTGAAAAAATATTTATTGTTCCTTTAAAAAGAAACAATAAACTTGTAGGTTATAGAAATCACTTTCTTTCATATAAATGTGTGTTTTTGAAAGATTTAGTAACCTTTTATTTTTATCTTTTGAAAATGGTTTTGTTTGATATATATTTATATCTTTAAAAGATTTTGTAAACTTGCTTTTATATGTTAAGAAAAAATGGAAATAATTTTGTTTTATATTAATTATGTTTCTTGAAAGATTATTTTGTTTAGTATTAATTATGATTTTTTTTAAAGATTGAGTAAGTAGCTTTTTTTTAAATTATATTTTAAATTATATTGGTAATTTATTAAAAAAATATTATATTAATTTTATATAATTANAATAAGTATATATAGTTTTGTAGGCCTAAAATTACATGAGTTTTAAATACCAAAATAACTCATTAATTAAGAGTATTCATTTCTAAAATTATTTTTTAAAACTAACTTAAGCTATGAAAAAAATATTGGATTAATTATTTTATTATTCCAAATTATTCATTTCTAAAATTGTTTTTCAAATTAATTTAAGTTGTGCAACAAAATTAATTAGATCAGTTATTTTATAAAGATAATTTTTGTTTATATTATAAAACTAATTTTATTTCTTTATTTCTATTATTTAAAAACTTTATTTAATCAATAAATAAAATTTTAAATTTGTGTATTCTTTACATCATAACACAATTGAAAGGTATTACACATTAATTTTATAAGAAATGTAATCATTTCATTTTATTTAAGGCAAGAGATTTTAAAATGTTATACTTGTATCCTCTAATTTTATCATATTTAATTAGAAAAAATTTCTCCATAATTTTCTTATGAATTATTTTTATTTTAAATACGGTAATGGACCTAAAAAGCATGGAAGACAAACAACACTTGTTCATGCATTTAAATTGAACCAACATAATACAAACAATGAAGAAAATGTTGATTTTGAGCTAGGGATTACTATTGAAGAATAAGGTCCTCCATAGAAGAAAGTAAAAGGGGTAGCTCCTAAAAGCTCATTCAAACATGGATGGAAGTTAATACAGAAATGGAAATATCCTATTATAGGTTCAAATGGGGAAGAGCACATCAAATGTGCTTGGTGTGTTAAATTCAAAGGAGATACACCATATGCAAGGGAATGGAGTATTACAATCCAATTAAGTGGATTAAATGGTCATGTT
This sequence comes from Pseudotsuga menziesii, assembly GCA_001517045.1. Lineage (NCBI taxonomy): Eukaryota > Viridiplantae > Streptophyta > Pinopsida > Pinales > Pinaceae > Pseudotsuga > Pseudotsuga menziesii. Next base: position 627,929 of record LPNX010254663.1, on the reverse strand, counting down.
GTTTCTAAGGCTCATAAGCGTTTAATTCTATTACTAGAGAGTGAATCAAAACAATCATGTTTGCCCATAAGAAAACATGTTGAACTCATGGTAGATGTTGAGAAATCTAGAATAATCAGTGTCATCGAAACCATGTATTTTGTTGCTATAAAATTTTTACCTTTGGAAGTGTATAAAGAATTATAAGAATTGCATAGGTATAAAAGAACACCTAATATGCCATTAACCAAAGAGAATTCTTCATACAGTAATATGACATCAAGAAAATAGTTTTTACTTGCAACAAAAGAGGTTTACTCGAAAAAACTAAATGGCATAAATCTTTTTGAGTCCATTTTATTCCATTTTGGTGGATGAAAGCATAGACAAAACAATGGAACAACAATGAATTATATATGTTACATATTTAATGGATGAAGGTAGAGGGCCACATGCAACAAAGTTTATTCGTTTTCTGAAAATCAAGGATAATACTGCACAATTAATGTATGAATCTATATCAGGATGATTTTCTGAAATGGATTTATCCAAACATAAAATGGTGGGCTTTTGTTCAGATTGAGCTTCATCTATGAGAGGAATTCGTGAAGGTTTAGCTTATAAGCTTCTTCGTGAAATGCCACATTTGTTGTGTATTCATTGTGTAGTGCATAATGAGGCATTAGCTATAGCATATAATTCAAATTATTTTCCTGAATTTAATTATATTGATAATGTAATACCCCTCCCGCATAACCTAGATAATTTTGTAATTTCAAATTTTATTGTACTCGTTCTTTGGTGAGGAGCTCAAGGCCAAGGCCCCACTAGTAAAACCTAGAAAGGTAGGTAATGTTTTCCCTAAAAAAAATGTAGATGTGGAAGATGAAAATCATTGACATAACTTAGCGACGAGAAGGTAGATCCCTTAAGGGGAGGGACCTACAGAAGTCCTTTAGGAACTTCAACTTTCGATATAACCTACTCATAGATAACTAACAGATAAGAATGTGAGAAAGAGAATGATCAACACCTACACAAGTAAATTAATATCTATGGTTCTACCACTTAAACCAGCAAGAAGGGAACACATAAGTAACCCTAGTGAGGGAAAGGTCATAGCCTACTACACTTATGAAGGTATGCTACTCCTTGATAGTTGGGACTCGGTTAGCATATCTCTAACATGCAACTTCTGTTATAGGAAGCTCACATGGTCTATGAAAGGCCTAAGTATCTCCAACCTTTAATCAAGGTAACTTCAAAATGAGTAGAAGAGAAGTTGGGATAACACCAACACACTAGGGTTATTATGTTAGACATGTGAATATTAGTAATAATACTCTAGTTCCAACCAACATCTCTTACATATTTAATGCTAGTGGGGAATGCTCACGAAGAAAGGGGATAAGTCCTTGGGGAATGGATAAGACTTCATCCTTTAGATTTATCAAAATATTGAGTGTGATCCTCTCCGAACTAGTTATTATAATAAACACCCTCTTATTGACATTAATACTCATCGAAAGAATAAATGCCCACTGAGCAAGTTGACCCCAATATGGTCGAGTATTTTAAACATGGGAATTTCATTTATTACAATATGGATAAATTTTAATGGATACGATTTCCTTGGAGGAAATCATGGGGATTATTCCATAACAAGAGGGTGGTGCCAAAATTCCTTAAATTTTGTAGACTGTTGGAAGGAAAGTAGTGCCACTTGGCTTTAGACTTGCTAAGAAGGGGGACGAAGTTAAATGTCTGACAGTTACTAGCATTGGGGAGAGTAAGCTGCACCTTCAAGGGGGAATCTCTGTGCCCTCTATCAACAATGATCTTGGATTTTTGTTTATATAAACAGTTCATCTCTACGTTGTTAGGGGAGGGTAACAAATTCATCATGGAGGAAGGGTCCAATCTCAGCTTGAAGCGATTTTTAGTTGGAATTTTGTGGGCCGATCGAAAAAGGGGTTTTCTCCTCTTCTGTCCTATGGGTGGTAGCAACTTTCACCACTGTGTCAATATTTTTATTTAAGAACTATTTTCCTTGAACCATCTAATGCTACGACCCTATATTGCAAGTATTTAAGCAAACGATTTTGTGGTGTAAGTGGGAAGTATCGTGCTTACCTTGGGCATCTAGTGGTAGATGTTGAGGTAGGTGTGTTGACATTAAAATCATAATCTCCTGTTAGTAATGCCTTCCACTGTCTTATTTGAGTTCAGAATAACTAGATGAATAGATGGTTAATTTGTTGAAAATTAGGAAACTCCAATCCCACGCAGGATTTTCCCTTAACCAGTGGGATGCTCTACCATTGAGCTCCACTCCCCTTCCATGATGGCAGTATATTGCATATATTCATTGATGGACCGATGCCCATTTCTCAGAGCAGAGAAAATATGAGTTTATAAATGTTGTTGGTATTTTATTCTGATGATATTTCACCTGATGACTATGGTTGATTAAGATGGTCTGAGGAATCCCCAACACTCCCAAGCTACCATTCACCTACAACCTGGTTCATTGTGGTCAGGAGTTTTATAAATACCTGCTCATTTTGATTTGTGAAGTATTTAAGGCATGTTGAGGTGAAGCACCTCAAAACCGTCCCATTGATGAATCCGACGAGTACAGTAAATGCCACGATGGTAATAAGATACTTCTGTATGACATACCATATCATTTACCCTTGCCAGAAGAAGTGGAAGCCACGTTGATTTTCGTTGTGGCTTGAAAAGGAAAATGCAAGGTCAGTGAGGCCGTATAGACTGTGTGACCCACAACCAGAGGACAAAATAATTATATGTAGATGTTCTTTATATTTTCTGTCTAAAATACACACAAATCTATTGAGCACTACGGAAAAAGCTAACCAAACATACACTACGACTGTTTCATAAAAATGTTAGGGAATGTAAAAGTGTGTACCACGTTAGATTCTTGCCAATCTCGGCTAAAAATATCTGCTAGAAGATAAGCTATTACCAGGCAGGAAATTTACCATCCAAAAAAAAAAACAGAAGATAGGAAATATATGTAGCATGTATCGCAAGAAAAAGAGAAGAGAAAGCCAATATTTTCCTTTCAAGTTTAGAGAGAAAGAGTTTGCTGTTGGATCGCTTTGAGGTAGCCTTGCCTTGGTTTCCCTTAGAACTTGGTTGCGTTTCCTTAGCATTCATGAATAGTTATTTTTTTGGTCAAGATTTGTTTAATAATATGGATAAGTTGCCCAGTGTATAGGTATGTGAATTCTAGTTTGCTGCGAGAGTGTTTCTTATCGGCGCATTATGATATAGGGCAGGGCATTTTAATCCATGCTAAGACTTATGAAAAAGTCACACTTCTAATTGTTGAGAGAACTTTTCTTTACTGGTTTTTGCCTATCGTAAGACCACCTAAATTGATTCAAAAATCATTAAAGTATTGCTCCAAAAATCTTGGAATAATAGACCTTATTATTTACTGCCAGCCAATAAAAGGATAAGAGTGGCTTTACTGTCGGTAGGTCATCTACCAGCATATGCGTTTTTGAGTCTGTCTTGGGATAAGTCCCAAAGTGACTTCCAGACTTGTTTATAGTTGTTTTAGATTCTTCATATAGAATTGTCCTAGAAACAGTTCGAGTGGCTGATAATAATGATATTGTTCTGAAAAGGAGAAGGCCGACAATAAGGCTAGCTAGAAAATATGCAGTACTGGAATTGCAATTTTGTAACCTTTTATGGTTTATTTTAATAGAAATTTCAACAGCTTGGTGGATGTAACCCCTGGTTAGGGGTGAACCACGTACATCGGCGTCTCTCTTGTCTATGTCTAAATGCTTCCTTTCACTTGTACTAGTTGGTATGTTTACGATTTTGTTTTGCAAGCTCATCAACTTATTATAGGCTTTAGAATATGATGATCAAAAAATATTAATAGCATCACAACGCTTTTCTTGTCCGCATACTAGTATAAAGGCACTATGATGATGAAATGCTCGCTGAATACACCTCTTAAAGTTATGGATAATAAATTAGAGGAAGTACATTAACATATTGTCATCAACACAGCTAAATTATTGCTGATTGAAGATTTCAAAATATTCTTTGGCATGGGGAAAAATGTACAATTTGAAGCTGCGTATAAATATTCTCGTGTTACATTTTGGTCTTGCATGCTACTCTATGTTTATCTCATGTTATTGATGACCTCTTTCTGTATTTCATTCTCCTAATAATGAAGACGTAAACGGTGGTGTGATCTCATATGAGTATTTTTATTTACCTAATACATTGTGCAAAGGAAACCTTAATCAACAATACTAAGATGACTTCAAAGACAACTGACTTATGATGTATCAAAGACAACAAGATTTATCATAATGACTAATACAAAAAGGTGATTGAACTGCAAATGTGATTTAATATTTCCATCCACAAGTCTCAAGGATAGCATTGGGAAGAATTAAGACCTTGTCGTATCAAAGATTTAAGTTTGTTAAAATCTTTACCTTTCCATTTTTACACAGAATTTCACTTATGTATTATGGGGTTGTTATATATAAGTTGGCCAACAAAGTATATTGTTGATTGAGAAAATATGCAAAGAGACATGGATAATTTAAAGGTTTAATGGACTTATTTCAAATTGACAGATTGCAGGTACTTCAAATTCATCAAATTCAATGGATTTCTAAGGGACACGTGATGAACATGATTGTCAAAATTATGGTTGCATTATTACAAGAATGGAAACATGATAAAAAAAAATGTATGAAATGGTAACAATATTTCAAGTTCAGTTTTGTATTCATTTGCTAGCAGATGTTCTAACTAAATTAAATAAGTTAAGTCAACGGTTTCAAGAAGAACATATTGATATAACATCTATTTGTATGGAATTAGATGTTCTTATTGAACTTCTTTCTAGAAGATTCTTGTAAGATATGTTTGGAGTAGTTTCTCAACATGTTTCATATTTCTTGAAGAAAAGAGAACAAGGAAAGTTGGATTTTTTTGACAATACACGTGTTTCACATGTGCATTTGCTAAGATTTGAACATATACCGAAGAGTCACTTGGTTCAGGTACTCTCGAAGATTGTATTCATCTGGGTAAAGCATTTTTCCAAAAGTTGATTGATTGTCTCAATGAGAGGATTATAGATTTTCCTACATTCAATGTAACAAAACTATATAGTCCTCATTCATACTTTGAAGAAGAGGATGAAAGGAATTATGAAATAAAGTGATGGTTGAGACACCTATGTGAAAAAATTGACACTAGAGACCCACCAATAATTGATACAGAAAAATGTGAAGATGAAATGGAAAGTTTTACTGTTACTCTGCATCGGGCATATGTAAAGAAAAAATATGATTGAAGCATGGGAGAAATAAGGAGGAGAGCCTAAGTGGTGTGAATCATATCCAAATTTAATGAAAGTGTGGAAAATTGTTCTTACTCTTCTTGTTAGCACTCCTAGTTGTGAAAGAGGTTTCTCTAAGTTGAACCGCATAAAAAATGATGATAGATCTAGAGTTTGTCTAGAAACATTAGAGTTTTTAATGCTTCTATCTCTATCAACACCTCAAGAGTTACATGAGGTAGATTAGAATGCAATTTATGATACTTGGAAAGGAATGAAGCCACAAAGACCTCTTTCACTAGGTGAAAGAAATTAATATATCATAAAGTTTATTCCAATTTTGTAATGTTCAACATTTTGAATAATATATTTAAAGAAGTATTCCATGTTATTAAAAAGAGTATATTATTAAAAGGAGTATATTTCAATCTTATGGAAAATGGAGTATATTTTGAAGAATATAAGTTAAAAGTTTTTTTTTCAGTTAATTAATATGTTTTGGTTATGAAATTTTAACTCATTTTTATTTTCATATGAAAAAAATATTCCTTTTAACTTGTGAGTCAAAAAAAGTTATTAATAGATTAAACCTTCATATTGAAATATAACTTTTCCCTTGAGATTTGATCCCGGATCCCCACAACCATTCCCCATGGTTGCGTTTATTTCAAGTTATTCATGCATGGCCAAACGCTTTATGTGCAGAGCCCCAAAGGGTCAAGCTGAGGGATATCGACGAGGAATTGCATGCTCTAACGCTCTATCTATTTTACCCTAGGGGTCTGTATTTAAAAAATATATCATTATTTATATCAAATACAAATACAAATATATTTAATTTGATTTTGTAAAAAAATTATTTATATTATTTAAATTCTTTGAAAAAATAAATAATGTTTTTATAAATATAATAACTTAATATTATTAATCTCTAAAATTACAAAAAATTAAAGATCAATTAATAAAATATAAAAGGTTTAAAATTTAAAAACCGATAAAATTACAATATTAAAATTGTATCAAACATTTTTCAAACAAAAAAAAATTACCTATAACATATATCATTTATCTTAAATCTTAATTTTTATGTCCTCGGATATATATATGATTGAGGAAGGTAGATTAACTCAACAAGGGATATATATGATTTGCGTAGGTAGATTAATTCAGGAGGTAGGTTCGATTTTTTTTTGTTTTTAAATGTTTTTGCTATAGTTTAGAATAATTTTTATTTTTGACATTTTTTAAATTTTGATTTAACTTGGCTCTTATTCGTTCTTTGTATGTGACGTGAGTATGGGATTTTGTGTCCCAAGACTTGGAAACAAGCTAATGTAAGCAAGCATTATGATAATTATTATTCCTATATTCTACAAGGTTTTGACATTCATGCCATCTTATTTATAGTTTTTTATGCTATTGTTTTACAAGTAAATTAAACAATTTTCCTACGTTTTTTTAATTCACCATCTTATTATGGATTTACCTTTTTCATTTCATCTCATTTGACACCTCTAACAATACACATATAACAATACACAAGCAACGCGCTCACTTTAGCTACGCATAACAATTGTTTGGTACAGAGTCCATTACTCAACATAGATTTTGTATCTCCTGTCGAGTTGCATGCAACACTCCACTTGGATATGGCCATGGCAGCACCAACGAAGCTCGCTTTCTTCATTTTTTCTTTCCCCTATGCGATATAGAACTCCACTTATAATGATTCATATGTTAATGGAAACGGCAACGAGATTACTTCGGTGGGGTATTTCCAATGTAGTGCAGGGGATTCGAAAATGCGCTAAGCAACGCTGCTTTAGGTAGGATTAAGAAATTGAATACAATCTTCGTCAGGCTAAATAGGTAAATTTGGTAAATCCACGGAAGGGAATTGTAATAACTTACCGTTGATTTTTTGCATCGCAAGATTTCCGAGCTTAAATGTGGGTATATATAAAAGCAAGTACTTTTTTCACTAAATAATGAATATTACTTTCTTCGGAGCATTCTTCATACGGAAGTGGTAATTAGTGAGCAATTACCATGATATAATGTTGCTCGATCAAGAAATATATAAAATAAAGTTTGTGAATTACCTTTTCTCTAAACATCAATAAGCCTTGCTTTCCCTTGCGGACATGCATAAATTTACAAAGCTCAGAAGTGGACGAATTTATCTATCACCAACGTAGATCCAAATTCTAGGCTCTATCAAGCACCGAGAGGGATCAAATCTTTTTGTAGGTATCCATTGATTTGATTCAAACCAAAAGACACATATTTTTATTTAAGGTCCACATATAATATTTTATTATTCATATTTAATATTATTTATGGCCCACATATAATATTTTTTTATTATTTTTTATTTTCTTATGAACTAACATTACAACATTTCCTCATACATGGTTTTAAAACCATATGCAAGGCCCTCCTACAACTATGGGTTTTTTAGGAGGCATTGCACATGGTCTTAAAACCATTTGAAAGGCTCTCCTAAACCACATACAATAAAACTATGGGTTGTTTAGGAGGTCTTGCACATGGTTTTAAAACCACGTGCAAGGCCCTCCTAAATCATGTACAATAAAACGATGGGTTGTGTAAACGGCCACATGGTTTTAAAATCATAGACCATGTGCATGGTTTTAAAACCATGTGCATAAAAACCATGTGCAAACCATGTGCACATGGTTTTAAAACCATGCACATGGTTTATGGTTTTAAAACCATGTGCATAAAAACCATGTGCAAACCATGTGCACATGGTTTTAAAACCATGCACATGGTTTATGGTTTTAAAACCATGTGCAAGGCCAACATTTTTTATTATTTTGTTAAATAAAAACATTACAACATCTCCCCCATATTGTGTTTTTTTCCTCACCCATATTTTTTTACGGATAATTAAATTTTTACTTTTTTATTGTTTTGTTAAGTAGAAAGATTACAACATCTTCCCCATATTACGTTTTTTTAGGCAGACATTTATTTTTTCCTATAATTAAAAGAAAAAAAATTATTAATAAAAATAATGCTATGTAACGTTACGTAACGTTACAAGATCTCCCCCATACTAGGTTGTAGAGCGCCTCTCGGCACAATAACGTTACATAACATTACGTAACGTAATGTAACGTTACAAGATCTCCCCCATACTGGGTTGTAGAGCGCCTCTCGGCGCAACAAATTACTAGTGCATATTGCGTTACTCTGTCACCTAAAGTAAGTAATTAAGTAATTTGTTGTTGTCAATAGGGACATTTATTCTCTTGTCTAGTGATGTGATCCTTCTCCTGACAACCACTAATGGTTAAGCTAGAAATAAAAATATTTTTTGCTAAATATAGTTTCAACAATATTTTTATTCTTTTCATTCTGTTCACTTTAAATTAATGTTTAAAGGTGGAATTTCATAAAATTGTAAATATGATTAATGCATTTTCAAATCTTATAAATATGATTAATGAAAGAGACATTCATCCTATTCGTTGGATATTTTCTATTACAACAAATGAAAGAGAAAATGAGTTTGAATCATTTTTTGAATTAAGATGGTAAACAAAACCTCAGTGAACGATAATCATAAGCACTGGTATACCATGCATCTTTTTTAATAAACTTTTTATTCTTTTTATAAAATCTAAGGAACAAAATGATAATACAAGATATATTGTAAAATTACTCTTTTATCGTTTTACAATTATAACCTCAAATTATTTCATAAAATCTTTAAATCTATAGTTTTGGGAAAGTGCATGAGAGTAAAAGTCATACTACTTTTCTAGTGGACACTACAGAATCATCACTATAATGACAACCATATGTAAGCGCTCGATAGACTTTCAGTGGCATACACCTTCTGAGATTAGGTTATCAAATTATCCACTAAATCCAAAATGAGGAAGATTTGCTACAAATTACATATTTATCTTTAAACTTTCCAGATTATATTAATGTATGGAGATGCATTTCATGAAAATGGTGTTGATATGTATCATCAAATATATGTAAAAGCACTATGCAAAAGTGTGAAACCTACACAACAGGGTAGCATAAATACTCACCATATTGCTTCACATTCAAGTGATAATTTTCACATTAATGCCATTTAATTTCACCATATTGCTTCACATTCAGGTGATAATTTTCACACTAACCCACGGGCATCTTAAGGCACACGAAGGTATTCTCATCCATATACAACAAGTGAAGACATGTTTTCAAGTGTAAACTCAGAGGGACCTCCTCTCTTTGTTTTTTTTCAATTTTCTCGCATATTAACCATACTTCATAGAAATTGATCAAATCAAATGAAACGTGTGACTGAGCAGATGTGGTGCCTGCCTACACTGCACATCTTCCGTCCTTAGCGGACAGGTGGAATGGTTTATGGTTCTGGAAGCTTCTTTATCTTAATTTTTCTTTTCTTTCCGTTTTAATTGAAACTTTGCTGTCTTCTTTATCTTAATTTTTCTCTTCTTTCCGTTTTAATTGAAACTTTGCTGTCACTAAGAGCTTTAAAATTATATAATTGAAACTTTGGGGTCACTAAAAGCTTTAAAATTATATAACTAAAAACATAATTACTTAGCATAGAGGCTCATAAATCCAGATACAACATATGCATTTTCTTTGGTCATGTACGTCTGGCTTACTGACGTAACTGCAATACTCAATTAGCTTGACTGCTCTTTTTATGAGGACGGATGGATCATTACTCATCGAGCTGCAAAATACTTCATTTTTTTATTTTCAATTAGCATACATTATAATATCTCCACCAAAATGTACAAGTGGGTCTACCGTTTTTACCAAAAGGATAGAACTAGACTTAGCTTCTTTACCAGCTCCTTACTTAGCATCCTTATATTTCATTATATAAACGTATACTGAACATGGAACGAAAAAAATGACCAAAGCTATGGTTATATTTGCAATTGATCTAGATTCAGCTAATGACTCCGCAGCTCATGCAAAGGTGGTAGCAGTTGGATATCCAGACGCAGTAGATCAAAACAAAATATGGTCTTTGTTTTTATTATGATTATAATCTTTAATATATAATATAATGTTTACAATTATAATTGTCATTTATAATTGACATATATTTCAGGAAGTTAAAAAATGGTTTATTTGTATGTATATAATTGACATATATTTCCTTCCAAGAGCCGCTGCCTCACCGGAGGAGAAGGACACCCCGAAAAGCCAAAGCGATAAATCGGGGGTTTTTGATGTAAGAAAATATGGCTTTGTATAGCTGAACAATATCTGCATTTTATAATTATTCTCTTTGATTTCGGGTAAATTACTGATAAAAGGTGGTGATGCCCATCCAACCGTACCAGCAAGCAAGACCATCCAAGCCACCTTTGCTTCAACCTCTGCCTCTGGTGTTGGCTATAAAACTGGATATGAATAAACAAATGGGACTAAAACTGCCACTAGATACAATAGTATACTATCTTAATATAGTGCATTAATAATTGACATATATTCGAGGATGTTAAAAAATGGTTTATTTGTATATATATACAATAGTATACTATGGTAATATAGTGCATTAATAATTATTAATATAGTGCTTTTAAATAAATTTAACTTCTCACATCGAAATATTTGCAACCTCCAAACCTGCAAGGCTATTAAGTGTTTTATTAACTATTTTACATAAACTAAACTAAACCAAAATAATTCATTTTTTTGTGGCCTGATGTTGCCTACATTTGAAAGATGTATAATGCTACGTGAAAAGCATCTTGAAAATTCAACCTCTACCAAATTTCATCTACACCCGTCTTAAAAAAATTCAGTGCCACTAAATTTCATAGAAATTTTCCCTTTTACAACTTGAAAAATTGTCCATCTCTGCCTTTTTTATATTGTTTTAAATACATATTTGTAACACCTTTTGAATATCCCAAATACAATATATATCATAAAATATGTTTTGTTTTATCATTGTTTTTTAATAGAGATAATCATTGTTAATAGATTTACATTTTTTTTTTTCAAATTTTAATACTTACATGTCATCACCTCATTTAAATTAATATTAATATACATTGATTGTTATTGCAATGAAGGCCAACACGAGTTTTATTTTGTCCATAGTCATAGATGCAACCGAGATAGCCCAGATACGAGAATTTCCCTCGGCACTTTCATCAACTTGGAGGCAACTAAGAGTTGACACAAATCTCGGAAACTTAATTGAAATGAATAGAAAAACAAGACATTTTTATTGTTAATTAGGATAATTACTTAGAACTGCTTGTGCACAATACATCCACGGGGTTACTAGCTTCTTGTATTTTTTATTTTTGAAAGGACCACTTAATACACAATTCATATTCATATCATATTATGGATTTATTTTAATTGAATAAATATATATATATTACAAAAATTAAAAAAATCAAAATTTCAAATAATCATCTTTAAATTGGTAGAATTTGGATGCTGAATATCTAAGAGTGTTGAATTCAGAAGTATTAGCATTATTTAAAAAATTAAAAAAAAAAAAAACATCATCCAATTTATAAAGTTTTCCTAAACATACATATATTAATATGGATTAATTTTAATTAAAAACTCTAATTCTGGAGTAAATTTAGTTGAACTCGACATTATTGGACATTATAGAATTTGGAGTAGTTAGATTTTAATTTCCATGAATTGTTCATATATATTTTTTTACCTTGCTGATTATTAAAAACTATGGAACATTAGAATTAATTTACATTTATTTTATTTGTCAAAAATATATATATTTTACTATCACAATATTGAAATTTAAAAACTATGAAACATTAGAATTAATTTACATTCATTTTATTTGCCTATATATATATATATATATATTACTATCACTAACAATAATTATGGTGGATTCTTTGAAATTTTCAAATAGTCGTGAAGGTGCAAATTTTCAACTGCCAACAGGTATGTGAAAATTTTAAAACAATATGTGCCACTAAGCCAAAAATAGATATAATTTTATTCTGGAGTAAATTTCGTTGAACTTGACATTATAGAATTATGAGGAGTTAGATATTAATTCCCATGAAGTGTTCATATATTGTTAACAATATTACATTGTTGACAATATTACATTGTTGATTGATTTACATAGAGCATTTTATATTTATCCTAGAATGTATTTTCTATTTTATGGTACATATTGGCCTTTCTTTCATGTAAAGTAAAAGTTAGTGGCTGTAAATATAGTGGTAGTTCTTCAAGTCAATTTCTAGAGCCTAAGATATGCATCTAAGAGTAGCCTTCCATATGTAAGATTGATAGGGTTTTTTGGGTGAGTTTATTTCACGACAAGGATGCTTCATCACTCGAAACTTCTGGTGACTTGTTCTTTTATCCACAGTTATCTATTCTTCCATGTGAGATTTGCACCTGGACATATTGATACTAATGCAATAAATGTCTTCATCTGGTGTTGGAATTTAAATTTATTTCTTCAAGTCAAATTGGAGGGTTATATTTGATAGTTGTATAGGCTTTTTAGACATGCCATAATTATTTGTTGAAGGTACGTTGGAGTATTGGTCGTATTTAATGTACTTGATAAGTAAATTATTTCATGATTGATAATTTATATGTCAATTTTCATCTATGTGATTCCTACAAAAACATAAATCTATGAGAAGAAAATCCTTACGAAATAAAAAGTGCAAAAGAAAAATGAAAATAAAGTTGTTCCAAGATGCGATATATGGATCGAGTCTTCGAAAATAAGTAAGATGAAAAATGATTTGAAGAGGAGAACATCTTAATGGGTAGCTAGCACTTATGAATCGAACTGTATATACACTACCCCTCATTGGTGATTATAGGTTGTGCCCATCCATTGACCGAGTAAGACTATTTATAATTTTCCATAAACCAATCTTTCACATCTTCATGCTTTCAAACCTAAAGGCAGGGAATATGCAGCTCACTCATGTTTGTTGATAAAGAAAGAATCCCAAATTAACAAAATAAAATTTGTAGGACTCAACGATTTCTGAAATAACCAACCACCCATCACGGTACAACTAGGCGAGTTTTCATTTATAAGCTATTGCACCAATTTTTCCAGTTTTCCTTACATTGCGAGATCATTATTTCCATATGTTTCTCCTTAACACTAAAAAAAATATAACCCAGGGATGAATATTGTCTCTTTCAATCACCTATTCATTCAATAAATTAATTTTGGGAATGTTATTTTCTAAATACAGTAAAATGCAGTATACAATCTGAGTTTCATTGTGTATATTCCTATTTTTCAACGTAATAGGAACTGTCTGGAAGAGAAACACTCACCCGCAAGTGTTGGATATCTCATATAACACATTTTTTTATAAAGAATTTTGAAATCATCTATATATATCAAGCATGTTTGTATGTATCTTCTGCATTTTGAAATTTTGATATGTGCTCAATCAATCGTGTATGTATATATCTTTTAAACAAGTGTTTGAAATCTCATATCGATCATGGTATAAAGCATTTTGCTACTCTTGGCGCAACTTGCACACTTGTGGCCAATATGTATTTTATGTTTCAAATTGCCAATGATCAAAGCTTATATCATCCATTCTAATATCGAGATGCAACTTACATGTTTGCGGCCAGTATGCATTTTATGTTTCAAATTATCAATGATCAGAGCTTATATCATCCATTCTAAATATCGTGTGTTTATTTTTAGGGTTGGCAACCTGATTATTAATTGTAGATATACAATCTCCAATCATCGAGTGAAGCTTCTTCATCCTTTCACCAAGGAATGGATGACCTATGAACAAGCCATGGCTAAAACAGGTAGTAGTAGTGAAGTGGAAGAGGAAGAGGAAGGAAATGATGGATAAATGACTGCTGGAATGGAAATGGAGATAGAGCATGATTCTAAAATGACATAATCCTTTTGGACTTGATCGATTTGAATTTAAATATATAAATGACTAAAATACTAACTTTTGTAAATGTGTAATCAAAATATGTAATGTAGAAATGTATTTTATAAAAACAAACATTATTCTCATTATTATAAAATAATATATTAAAATTAATCAAATAAAAATACTATCCAACGACACAAACCTTGAACTTTGGCATCGGAATTCACATATACGTCAACACGTTCACATCACTAGTACGGAGCAGTTGATGTTGGTTGTGCTTTTGCACCGGGGATATTCATTTCATTTATGTGACATTCTCTAATTTGTTTCTCATGATTTATTAATAATTTACCATTGAATTCAATTAACTTCAATCATCCATCTTTCAAATGTTTTCTATATTATCAGTGCTATCAAGTGCCAAGTGTTCCAACTCTGTTTTCATGGTTTGCACGTGTTTATTTCCGGATTTAATGGAGATAGATCATTTTCTTTGCAACCAGGGTTCTTATAAGTAGACGTGTTTAGTATTGTATTCATATCAATGTTTGACTAATTTTTCATCTATGTTAGTTTAAACAATTTATGGCCATAATAGCAGTTTTGCATGCCATTTGCAGTAGGAAGATTCATTTGCAAAGAAATTTGTGCCCATTTTTTTATTTGGAAGAATTCAAGAAATTGTTGAGAGATCTCGAGGATCAATATTTTTGATATGAATGAAGAAGGAAGCACTAAGATACGGAGAGAGGATGCAACATTGAAGCTTGATGCAATATCTACAATTGGTGCGATAGAAGATAACAGGGAAAGTGGGATTCTTGTTGAATCCATGGAACCTGCAAAGAGAGAGGATAGAAGGAGAAATGAATTAGAGAATGCTTGTGATCGTGTGTACACAATTAAAATTTTTTGGTTGTCCATTTATGTGCAAGAATCTCCTTAGAGAAATTGTTCTCCTGCGACAAGCTCTAGTTGAACATAGAGCGGATACCCTTGAATTGTTAAAGTTTGTCGATGCAAATGGTTAGGTATGTTTCTAAATACACAATACAATATCTTCATATGTCCCATCCCCTGTAGCATAAGTAGGTCAGTTGTAGGAAGGTCCTTTCTGAACTATAAAAATATCAATCCAGAGAGAGTTCTCTTACGAGTTCTCTTACATAATATGTCAGGAAGATATTTGTAGACTAACATCAACTCTTTGAAAACTTCATTACAATATGAACTATGAAGATAAGAGTTTATGTGAAGATAAGAGTTTATATTTGAATACAACACCCAAGAGATTGGGATTCATCTCATGCTAGATCTCAACATTTTTTTCTCTCTGGGTTTACACCCTTTCACCATGTTTACATTACCCATATTGCATTAACGTCGTAATGATGAGTTACATTGTTTAGTCTTTATAGGTTCTTTTTCTACACTATTTTATGTCCCATTGATCTACATGGACATTCCTAGACAATACAATTTCTTTCTTCCTTCATTTTCATGACATTGGATTTCAATTCTTAATGTAATTCTCCACCAAAATGCATAACTAACAGTATTATGAGAAATTCTATTCATTTGGAAAGTGGGTGCAAACCATTTTTTAATAATTCAGTCATCTTAATAATTTTTAGCAACTAAATATGATATACACAATGTTCCATGAGGACGTGTCTCCCAAATTTGGGGTTCCCCCTGTGCTTCCCATGCTTCCCACACTCTGGGGTCTAGGAGACTCCATGGAAAAATTTTCCCAACGCCCTCCACACGTCTAGGCCTAGGCCGATTTCTAGTTCCAATGTGTTATAACTGTGATCCATTTAATCCTACATGTCTTCTATTTTAATCTATTTAAAACGAAAGTTACAGGAGTTGGTTTTTTGTAGGCACATCAACGCATATAGTTTTTTAAATTTCAAGAAAATATAATTAATAAAATCAATTAATTTTTATATTAATTAAAAAAAAAACAAATAATTTTTATATTAATTAAAAAAACAAAACAAAAAACAAATATTAAACGATTATTCAAATTGAAGTTATTTCTTAGTATTAAAAATATTCTATTTATTTTTTGTCAACCTAACTAAAATGTATATAGAAATTTTGTTTGTTTATTACATTAATAAAATTAGTTGTTAAACAAATCTAAGTTATCTCATGTCATGAAGATTTGATGGTCCAATTTTAACTTTTAAACTATTATTAAAACTTTTCCTCATAATAGTCACAAATCTAGTAATAATGTTGAGGACATTACCACCACATAACTTTTGTTTATACAATATTTGAAATCCCAACAAACATATACATTATCACCTATCTAACTCATGCACTTGGTATATGTAAAACATATATGCTATACTCATGCACTTGGTATATGTGATTTGAATGAAGCTACAATTTTAGTTTAAGAGTTAAAACAATTAATACAACCTACCATGTTTAAAATTTAAAAATCTATAAAATTACAATTTTTCAAAAAACAACCCATATATATATAATTTTGTTATATCAATAGTGTTACAAAATATTATTAAAAAGTTAGAAATGAATTAATCCGAGTGCTTAGCGTTTATAAATCACTAAAAATATATATTTTTCTATATATAAAAATAAATTAAATAAAAAATTACAAACTAATATTAAAATTTATTTATCACTTAATACAATATACAATGTTAAAATTTAAATTTATTGATCTATAGCTTAAATAATTTATTAATAAACTTGTAAAAATTACAAATTCATATTAAATTTTATTGATTATTTTATGCAACATACATGTTGCAATTTATATAGTCATTTTGTTGTATCAATAAAGTTGCAAAAGTTTTCCAAAAAATATGTAAAAATAAATTAAATGAAAATTTTCAGTTTTAAGTTAAAATTGATTGACAATTTATTGTAACATACAATGTTATGATGATGATTAAAGTCCACTAAGACCAACTTTCTCTATCCAACCTTAAGAAGGATAACATGTGCTTTACTTCAAAATCTTTTTAGTGTGCTCATAAAGCTTACCAAAAAGCTTTCCAAGGTCACACTAGTTTTGGCAAGTTAGGAGGTTATAAAAGTTGTATTCTAGCAAATACTATGAAACTCGGATCTAATGTGAGTGTAAGAAAGGAAATTTAAGAGAAAGTGATTTTCATCCTCAACACTGATAGACTCACACAAATGGAAAACTCTTTCCGCCCATGGAGTTTTAGGAGTAGACACATAAGGAAAACCCTTTCCGCCCATGGAGTTTTAGGAATAGACCAATGTCGTGTTTCACTATGGAGTTGATGAGAGTTCGTTCCAATCTTGACTATATTAATTTTCTTCAGTGAGCTACTTACTACTAAGAGATACTTCTCATCTTCCAAGTTAGGATTAATGACCTCCTTATAATATCACAATTTTCTCTTAAGCACTAAATTTTACACGTCAAAATTTCTCTTTAAACCTAGAAGTAATAATATTTTTGACATTATGAATGTTCTCCAAAATCTCATTTTCATCAATGCCCTAATAGTTTAACCAAGCCATGGTATGATGTTGTTGTAGTTGGTTTTGACTTGAATTTAAAGTGATTTTTAGGAAGTCATCATTTAATACAACATACAATGTTAAAACTCTATTGAATTGTCTTCAAGTCATTATGTAGTAACAATAAAGTTGTAAAAATTATAAATTCACATTAAAATTTTATTGATCATTTATAATAGAATGTTAGATTTGTTATGTTTTCTCAATAAACTTGCATATATATATATATATATATATATGTAATTACAAAATTATGTTAATGGTTTTACAATAATTTAATGCAAAAATAAAATATCACATATGCATGTATGTATAATTAGATATACACAATACAACATAATAAAACAAGACAAAATACAATACAATACAACAAGACACACCAATAACATAAATAAATATATAGATTTAAATTTTCTAATTAATAAATTTTGCATGTTATTTTAAAATTTTGATTATTTTGTATAAAATTATATAATTTTAAAAATATTTTTTATTAACAAAATTTAATTTTAAAACGCAACTTATGACAACATTTAATTAAATTATATCATTAATTTAAAAAGAAAAAATTATTATTATAAAAATTAGTTATTTAAAATAAAACATAACTTTGAAATGAAAAGTGTGAAAATTATATTATTTGTAAGGTGAATTTTTTTTTTTAAATTTGTGGAACTATGAAAATTATATACTTGTAAGGAGAAAAAAAATTGTGGATGACCTTTTTCTTATTCCGGTGGAATTTTTCAGGTGTCTGGAATGGCACAAATATTCTATGGTTTATGTTGTACTCAAGGATTATATTCTATCAGGTTTTCAGGTGTGTGTAGAACTTTCCCTTAAAGCTCTGAAAGTCTGACCTCTGTTCCATCGGGTGCAAGTGTAAGATAATGGGTGGCTTTTTGTCGAGGCTTGGGTCATGTGTAATTTTTTAAGGAGGATTGAGGGTGGTGGACTCCCAAAAATCCACACAGCTGGGGTTTTTTTGACACCGTCAAATGTTAAAATATAATGCGGTGGGGACTAATGGTGATGCTGTGGGTGTTCCCCATTCTGGGTGGTGTGGACGGGGTAAGTCAGGTTCGCCCAACAAATTGTGTTCCGAGGACTTCTGTGGTCTTAGAAGCAGAGCAGGTGTTGGAAATAAAGGGGCAGGTCTTCTTGACAAAGAGGTGATATAAAATATATTTCAACCACAATGTTCCTCCAAAGGTTCTACCGAGCCAGAATGCTCGAAGTATCTCCCTCTGGACGTTTCTTTCTAGAGGAACTAGATGGGGGAATCAAGGGAATTTCGTAGCAAGCCTTATTAGTAATGTAACAAAGGTCGGTTTAGAAAATGGAAACTGAGCCAAGATGAGGATAGGATGATGTTGGGTCGTGGTGTGGGTCTCGAGGAGGTGGTGGGTATGGTCCTAAGGGGCCTAGTTGGAAAATTCAGTTACAAATCCATTAGGTGTGGTGACATTGATTCTTGGGCGGCAAGTGTCTAGGGGGCCATTCTGGGATATTTCACAACCGTTTACATGTTTTAGAAGGGTTGGTATGGTGTTATATTTAGAACGAAAACACATACAACTGTTGTGCTGGATTCTACGTGGATGCATGGTCATGGTAGTCTGATGCTTCATAGATGGCATTATGGGTTCAACCCGACATTAGAGGGTTTGAGATTTAGACATATTTGGGTCCTGTTTCTAGATCACCCAATTATTTCCCGGAACCGTTAAGCTTTAATGGCAATTGGGAATCATATTGGGTGCTTTTTCCATCTAGATGAAGGTTTACTGCATGGCATTGATAGGCGTGTTGGAAAAATCTTGGTGGAAATTGACATGAACAAGGGTTTTAGGGAGAAGGTCGACATTGATTGGAAGGATCGATCATTCTCTCAACTACTGGACTATTGGGGCATTCTGTTTAGATGCTCCAAGTGTAGAGTGATTGGTCACCATTGGAAACAATGTAGCTCACTTGGTTCAGACAGTAACCGTTGGTCGTCCGATGTTGAAATGTGGACGTCGAAGGACCTAGGCAAAGATAATTTGGCCGCATTGCATTCCCATCTTCTATCTCTACCTCTGACTGATTCGGAGCTACTGGTGGACCAGCCATTCCTGAGTAAGTTTCACTCACTTAATCGATCATTTGTGTCAATATTAAATTCAAAAGCATGAGTGAGTTTTCAAGAGTGATGGAAAAACATGAGTGATTTTTCAACAGTGATGGAAAACATGCTAATACTGGAAAATGGAGAGAAATTCATGAAGGATGGATTGACAACAAAAGAACCAAGTTTCCTAGTTAGCTAGCTTTACATTATCCACAGAAAAGCAGTATAAAGCAGAATCTGCAGTAAACCACAGTTACCAATTCTGGATGGCCATAAAGTGGTCAAGATCAACCCATAATTAGAAATAAAGAATTCGTGGGGTATAGATGGCATGTGTTGACTTTATGGTGCAAGTGGATGCCAACTAATTAAGCTATTGGGTAGATAATGAATCAAATAATGATTAATTATTTTATCCTAAGTATTGAGTGGGTTTAATATATTCCAACATGATCTTCGGGATGGGTTCTATAACTAAATGGGGTGTTATATTTGATATTTTACAAAACTTGTGTGAGGTTTTGGGTTTATCAATAAACCAAAAAAAATCTTGGCCCCTACTGAATGAGGTAACCGAACATCATAAGGAAGAGATGGTAAGTTTACTACAAATGCGCTTCTATCCATTGGGTGAGGGCACAAGATACATGGGATATTTTATTAAATATCCCAACAGATACAATGTGGGGGATTGGTTGTGGTTATTGCAGAGATTTGATCACAAGATGAAACACTAGGGTTGGCATTGGATTTACCTAGGTGGAAAATTAACATTGGCCCGATATGTACTCGTTAATATGGTTGTTTACCAATTTTCATTATGCAAAGTCCCAAATTCCATCATTAAAAATCTAATACCCCTCTTGTAAAAAGACCCGTGAATGTGTTGTAAACTTTTTGAATATTATTGTATTTGTCTTCTGGTGAGGATCCCAAGGCCTAGGCCCCACCAGTAAGACCTTGTAATTGATACTATCCAAAGTTCCTTAGGAGAGGTAAGAGTTGGATGAACCTCAACGACGGGCAACTGAACCCACGAGGGAAAAGAACATAAAATGGTTAAGGAACCTTGAGTTCTATAAGCGTAACCCTAGCATCATC
Source organism: Pseudotsuga menziesii (assembly GCA_001517045.1). Taxonomy (NCBI): domain Eukaryota; kingdom Viridiplantae; phylum Streptophyta; class Pinopsida; order Pinales; family Pinaceae; genus Pseudotsuga; species Pseudotsuga menziesii. The sequence goes on along the minus strand of LPNX010254663.1, from coordinate 606,928 downwards.
TTAACTAGGGCATCCTACATGATTCCCGTGTTTCCATATTTAACCCCAATTAAAATACAATAGCCAGCTAATTAAATTCAAATGTATTTAAGGCATGATCTAAGAGCCTTCTATCTAGTAACCTTGACAAGAGGGTCGAGGGGTTATAGAAAGAACCAAGGAGAAAAAAACCCAAAGAATTTAGAGACATATATATGTATAGGATATACAAAGGCATGATATATGCAATAGCATAAAATATATATATATAGGAAATGGATTATATAGTGAGAGACGCGGAACATGTTTTTATGCTTACGACAACACTATATAATCATAACTATGGGAGTGGAACACCATATAGTAATATATATATATATATATATATATATATATATATAGCCGAGGAAATTTCATACACATATATAGAATAAATACCCATATTAATGGAGTATGACTCTGTCCTTTGTAATAGACTTGGGTTTAGGAACCGTTATCGGATTTTAGCCACCAATTAAGGACGTGCTACTATTTCGGTGTTTAAGTTTTTAGAAGCGTGGATTCTGGAGGCGTTATGTTGCCATGACTCACAGTCACTAATTATGGAGTCTCTACGAGAATTAATCCTAGATTGTTGGTGTTAGCATTAGGGTTTTTTGGGGGAAGAAATTATTTAGGTGTTGTTGAAAGAGGGTTTTGGGGGGTGGCAGGATGGGCCTCTGCAAATTCATGGCATTGGATGACCTAGGCTAGAGTTGCGCCATGGCTCTGGGTAAGTAAAGCGTACCCCCCTTGTGCGTTGATGTGGCAGTTTGCCAATATGCTTGTCAAGTCTATTGTTGCTTGCGTCCTTCACAGCTTAACACAGTGAGATTTGTGTAGCTTCCATATGAGGTATGGGGTTATATTTTTATTTTGTTTGACGTTTTACCAATGTAATCTGGTAGGTAATAACGAATGTGATCTATGTGCAAGTTGATTGGTGCGCCGCACTTAGGAAATTCGACTTAAGATGCCCTCAACTCTTATTTTTCTAAAGAGTATCACTTTAATAAAAAAAAACTGCCCTCTATTCCTAGCAGGCATAGACATTATTGTGGGATTAGCTCAGATCCAAAGCCTAGCTTGGCTTACACGCCCATGTGTGTTCTGCTTAGTTGGAGTTTTACGAGCCTTTTGTATGTCTTGTATTGCTTGAATCGGAATCCACCCAATCAGATTGCTAGACCTGTGTGTGTGCAGTTGTGGTCTTAACCCATCATGTGATGTTGAGAATCACTGAGCACTACCTAAAGGCGGGAATTGTCATCTCGGTAAACAGTCCCAAGACCGACCCCTTCGTAGAAAGCAATCTGTTGGGTGTGAGTAATTTTTGGTTTGAAAACCTAAAGGGGTAAAAGCATGGTAATGTGTCTCACTTTTTCCCCTTTTGCGGTGATTAAATTTTATAAAATGAATGAACTAAAAATATATGTTCATATATCTACAAATCCATCAACAATTAGATAATGGTGTAAGGAAACAAAAGTTTTCAATTTGGATTAGCTTTTATATCGTATTTTTTTCAAATTAAAAAAAATATTTCTCTTATTTATCTCATTTTTCTTTAATGTCATTTATTATTATTTCACACATTCATAAGTAGTCATAAACCGCGACCCCCCATATCTATATTTATTTTTATTTTTTATTCCAATTTTTTTTAATAGGGTTTGTATAGACACTTTCAAGATTGTTGTACAATTTTTAAAATTTTATTTTATGATATATTTAAATTATTATTAAAATATTAATATAAATAATAATTTATAAGTATATGTAAAACCACTACCCAAAAATCTATTATGTGAAAAACTTAAACAGACTACTTTTTTTATGAATCTAAAAATAATATTCAAGAGAATGTTAAAATGATTTAAAAACAAAATTAAACATTATTTTTCATTTTTATAATTAACATTTTCAATACATTTACAATAACCTTTTTTATGTTATTATATAAAAAAATTATATATAATTATATAATAGAAAAAACCAAAAAAAAATTACATATTTAAAATCACCACATTTAAATCTATTTTATTACAATTTTTTAACAAAATATATGGAAAATTAATATGTTTTCTATAGCTGTAAAGGTGAAGATCTCCATTAAAAGTTGTATTATAAAGGTTTAAGAGTCCCAACCCATATACCAAAGCAACCCAAGCCTAAAACTTAGCTACGGTATTGGAGGACATGTTATTAACCATGAAAATAAGAAAAATATTATTTCGTACCTAAAATATATACTTTCCTTGTTAGCTACTTGAAAATCTCTTACTTTCCTTATTGGAGAGATAAATGAAATAGAATGTATGTGAACACATAATAAAAAATATTATTTTCCTTACAAAATATATATACTTTCCTTCCTATATACTTTAGTGGCTGGTGGTGAAAATTTATTACTTTCCTTATTGAATAGATAAATGGAGTAGAATGTTATGTGTAATTTTTTTTTTTTTTAAATATTATTTTTTCATAAATATATATAATTTTTGTTTTATTACTAATATCAAAATATATTTATTACTTGTATTTAAAATTATATTTTCAATTAATTATCATAAACATATACTTTTTAGTTTCTTTTAAAATTATACAATGTTTTGTGTTTCCGTAATTTAAGATGGTTTAAAAAAAATATTTGTAAAAACATGATTATTTTGTTAAAAAAAAATCTTTTATATAATTTTTTTGTAAAACATAATTATTTTGTTAAATTTTTTTTTTAATCTTATGGTACTCCTTCATGTGTCCGTACTCCTTCACGTGTCCGTGTTGGAGTTCATGTGTTCGTGTTGTAGCTGGCTTTTGGTTGCACTATTATTCAAAGGTTTTATTTGCGGTTTGATTAGGACAATATTGGTGGTTACTCACTATTTTTGTTTAGTCGTGCTTTCTTGCCACTAACGGATTGGATGTCCTTCTGGCCGATTTGACCTGGACCTTTCTGGTGCGAATTTTAGAAAGCTTTGTAGGCTTTGCTTTAATTATAAAAAATATATAATATATAATAATTTAATTATATTTTGAACTATATTTCTATATATATATTTTAGGACTATATTATTGTATAATTTTTTACATTTAATTAAATTATATTATATATATATAATTAATGTTTAATTTTTTTATACATTATATACATTATTATAATGATTTATAATATTATTTAAATTATTAAATATAATAATATTTAAAGAATAATGTACAAAGTTTATAGTTTTAAGAAGTTATAATTAATGTTTTAATAAACTCTTTATGTTATAAAAGTTATATAGCTACAATTACTTTGTAAACATAGGAGGTAGCTAATGGAAATTGAAGTAGTTATAAGTGAAAAGTATTTATTTTAAAAGTTAAATTTAGTAGGTTGTAAATGGATAAGGAAAAGTTTTCAAAGTATGATAATTATGGCTTTATCAATAAAAATGGTAATTGTTAATTTTGTGAAGAATAATATGTGAGAGAGAAAGCACAAGTTGCATGGCCAAGCAAAAGTTGCCTAGTATGATAAAGAAGTTGTTACTAATGCAGAAAAAGATTATTGATGTTTCTAAATAATCATAAAAAAAAACATTTTAAACAAATATATTGTCATTGATTTTATATAATTTTTAAAATTAACTTTGAGTTAACATATTCAATATTCAAGGAACATTATAAGCTTAATAGTGATTATTTGAGGATATAATTAGTGAGATAGATATCTTAAGAGTGGATATATAAACGGTTGTTTCAAGTTATGAACATTTTAATTGTTAAAATTCAAATTGAGGTTGGAATTGGCATTGTAAAATCATAAATCTAGTATTCAAATTGAATTTTTTATTATAAAAATGGATTCAGCTGATTTTTAAAAACTATAATTAATGTTTTAATAAACTCTTTATGTTATAAAACGTAATATAGCTACAATTACTTTGTAAACATAGGAGGTAGCTAATGGAAATTGAAGTAGTTATAAGTGAAAAGTATTTATTTTAAATGTTAAATTTACTAGGTTGTAAATGGATAAGGAAATTTTTTCAAAGTATGATAATTATGGCTTTATCAATAAAAATGGTAATTGTTAATTTTGTGAAGAATAATATGTGAGAGAGAAAGCACAAGTTGCAGGGCCAAGCAAAAGTTGCCTAGTATGATAAAGAAGTTGTTACTAATGTAGGAAAAGATTATTGATGTTTCTAAATAATCATAAAAAAAAATCAGGTGATACCCAATAGTTTTTAAAAATCAGCTGAATCCATTTTTATAATAAAAAATTCAATTTGAATACTAGATTTATGATTTTACAATGCCAATTCCAACCTCAAATTGAATTTTAACAATTAAAATGTTCATAACTTGAAACAACCGTTTATATATCCACTCTTAACATATCTATCTGACTAATTATATTTACAAATAATCACTATTAAGCTTATAATGTTCCTTGAATATTGAATATGTTAACTCAAAGTTAATTTTAAAAATTATATAAAATAAATGACAATATATTTGTTTAAAAGGTTTTTTTTATGTTTTGGATATACTTCCAATATAATTCAATTTTATTTTAAAAAATGAAACTATAAAATATGAAATACATTATTTGTTGATAATAATTTCAAATAAAAAATAAAATTTACATATATTTTCAAATATATCTCCAATTTTAATACATCTCAATTTTAAAATTAAAAAATACAAAATATTCTTTTATATAATAATTTTAAATAATAAACATAGTTTACATATTCCATGAATGGCTAATGTTAACATTCTATTCATAAGTACCATCCATTCAAATAAAAAAAATTATATTTTAGTATCTGAAAAGATATTTCTGGTAATATAAATAACAAATTAGTTTAATTGCTTAGTTAAGAAAAAAGTATCATTGTAAATGATCTCATCATTATGCATTTTGACAAATCATGGAATAATCACTAATAACGTTTTCCATGTTAAACAAATTCTATAATTATGAAAATCATATATGAATGTTTGCTTTGATTAAATAGAAAAAAAACATAAAGGAATTTAAATAGATACTTCATCATCCTAAATAGATTCAAAATGGCCTAATCATGAAACAATGAATGATTGATGTTCAGTCAATTAAGACCATTTAGCTAAGTGGGACTGACTTATGCCTAGAACCGTCAAGCTAATAATTAATATGAAATAGATAACTCTATTATATAAACCCAATCCCTTATATTAATAACATGAAATAGATATTTTTGACCTGCAAAAATAGATATTTTATATCTGAAAGGGATAAATATGACCCGCTAAGCACAATGAAAAGTTTAAATTATAATATTAATGTATTTTTTTGAATTTATGATGGCCCATAATAAAAATGAAAATTAATAAACAATATTTTTCTCTCATATCACTCTGGATTAGTCTCAATATTGTACATTTGATATGATTTATTGTATATTTAGCACGAATAATCTGAAAATTATTGTATATTTAGCACAAATAATCTAAAACTTTATAGCATAGATTTCTTTATTTTAAAGTTTGTTTTCATTATTGCCTGAGAAACTAAAAAATACAGCATAAAAGCAACAACAAATCCCTCTTTGATTTAATCTATCTTTGTTTTTTAAGTGGAAAGTCACATTGGAAACTATATAAAGTACAAAGAAATAGAAATAGAAAATCTCTCTCTTACAATAAAATATAAAATAAATGAAAAATCAATCTAAAAAAATGAAAACTAAAAACTGCAACTAAGACAAATTAAAAATAATGAACGATATCATTATTGAAAGATTAGAAATAAAATAAAAAAAGAACAGAGTATGATTGTTTCAAAAAAAATCAATGTCATTATTTCTATAGTATTATGTGCTTTCTTCCAACAACTAAATTGTCAAAATATAAACTATTACCAAAATATTAGAGTAACGGCATATTTTGTTTTAAACCACACTTCATAGATTGTAACTTTATAATTTGAAAAAATAGATCTGAACTTTATTATATAAAACCGGAATTTGACTTTACATTGTTTTTGTCAATCTTCTATTGTATCCTTATATAACCCTAGAAATAGATTCTAACACATTAGAAAACTTCTCATATAAAAAATAGATCTGAAATTTATTATATAAGATGGGAATTCTCTTAACTTTATTAAATAAAAACCAGAATTTGACTTTTTTTTGTCAATCTTCTATTGTATCCTTATATAAACTCAGAAATAGATTCTAATACATTAGAACACTTCTCATATAAAAATAGATCTGAAATTTATTATATAAGACCGGAATTCTCCGAACTTTATTAAATAAAAACCAGAATTTGACTCTACATTACATTCCTATCCTTCTACTATTATCCGAAAACAACCCTCTATTATCCGAAAACAAAACCTTGCACTGAAATTAGTCCGGTATACAACTAGGCCCCGTGATTGGTTATTTGAGTAAGTTTTAATGGCCGATGATCTATATCAAACAAATACCCTCGGTAAAATTTGCCGTATATACTTTTAGACCAATACCTTTTGCAATGGATGACAATATAAACTAGAATATTTGAGAGAGCTAGCCATGACTGGAACAAGGCACAAAAAAAAAGCCAAAAAACCTTCGGCTAAAGCGCCCAGTGAGGATCACATGGTCCTCCTTCCTCCTCCTCTTTTTTCGACTGAAAATCGCCCCAGGAAATAATGGGATGGAATATTTGAGAGAGCTAGCCATGACTGGAACAAGGCACAAAAAAGAGCCAAAAAAAATCTCGGCTGAAGCGCCCATTGAGGATCATCACGTACAGAGCATGTGTCTGTGGTCCTCCTTCTTCCTACTCCCTTTTCGGCTGAAAATCGCCCGGGGCATTAATGGGATAGTCTGAATCTCTGGTTCTCTGGAAATAATGGGATAGTTTAGATCTCTGGCAATCAGAATGTAAAAACTTCATCTCATCTTTTTAGAGTTAAATCTCTCTGTTTCATTGTTTTTTTATCAAGCTCTCACCATATTTCTATGTCCTCATCATTTGTACAGTGAAAAATCAACCATTAATCTTTAATTATGCAACTTAACACTTGATTTGTATTGAATGCTATCCTCAGACTTAATATTTTTAGAAATTTTAATATTACAATTAAAAAAAATTAATATTGACAAACATTTTTTAAATTTATTTAGTGATTTATTGGCATAAGTGTAATATATATATTTGGAAACATTTTTTTAATGTTCAATATATATATTTAAATACAATCTATAAATATATTTTTTTACTATATACCAAAATATGATGAAGACAACTTTTACTAAAAACTTAAAAACTTATAGAAACTTACTACTTTTAATTTATTTCTAATAGTAAACTTGCAAAATAATTTAATATTTGTTAATAATATTTTATGAAATTATTATTTAAATTTTTGTTATATATAATTTACCTTTTATTTATTACTTATATAAATCTCCAAAATTATTTAATAAAAACCAATTAATATTAAATAAAAAACAAAAAACATCATTAATTATATAAATTAATTTATAATGATCTGAACATAATAAATTATATAATATAACTATTACATTAATATCGCTATTTAAAAACATTAAAATATAAATAATATTATATTATGATATATAAAATGTTTAATTTGAATTACAATGTTAAAATTCTATTATATTATAATATTTAATTTTTTAATTTAAATTATAATATAACAATATAATATTTATATAAAAGATATTATAATATATATTCATATAAAATATATTATAATATATATGCATATTTAATTTATATTATAATTTATTTATAATATATAAAAAATACTTAAAAAATACTATAAAATGTGTAGATTCACCATTTTTGTTGGATAAACTCTTAAAAAAATGTTTATACAAATATAAATTAACATTAATATATAATAGAAAACATTCTATTAAAAATATTCTTTCAAAATATCTCAACTCAATATTTAATATAAAGAAACATTATATTAAAAAAATTGCTAACTTTAAGCATGAGCATATATTAAGAAACCTTCTATTCAAAAATTTGTTACAAAATACCTTCACTCAAACTCCCATTCCTATGTTTAATTTATTTTTTTTGCTTCAGTAAATATATTAATATTCTTCCCGAAGCTAATTTCTTATGAGTTTTCAAATTGAAAGCTTTTCCTTTTGCCATAAAGTGAGACACATTAACATGCTTTTACCCAAAGGTCTATGTTTTTCATGCAAAGCGTGATTCCCTCAGCTCGATGGTAGATGGTCCAATCCACTACATTATTATGAAGGTAGTAGAAGTCCCTCTCATATTTAATTTATATCGACAATCCCTTCCATGGCTGCCTACACCAGTACAGGTGGTCGACTCATAATCGGTGCTGCATTTTGGCCTGTTTGCTTAGTATTTTTCTTTGGTTTTCATATCTTAGTGGTGATATGATTTTACCAATGTGCCTTAGTGCACACATAGTAATTTTTCCCTTGTCAGTATACAAGTTCTTTTATCTTCAGGTCCAATCTGAGGCACGACCCTCCTCAGTCGCGCTTTCGATTATGGCGAACATGATTGGAGTCAATGTGTGTCTAGGGAACCGCCTAGAATGAGTTTGAGGTTTTCCTTTGGGAAATTTATCCCTTGTTTGAGTTAAGGGAATTGAGCCCTTTTCTTCCAGGTTCATATTGGTTGGGAAAAATAGTTTTCTTATAAAACAAATTTAAGAAAATAGACTGGTTTTTCTTGATTAATAACTTATGATTCAAACTATGAGGCAGTTTCCTAGCATGGAAGCTTTTCAATACTTTTTCCATCATCTGTATTGTACAAATAGTGACCTCTAGGGTAACTAGAGTATAAGGCAAAGAGGACCCCTTTGTTTTTATGATGAATGCAGACAAAGAACGTAGCCAGTCAGTCATTCTAACAAGTTATTGTTTCCCTAATTGTTAAATTAGGACTTGCTTTGGGCTAACTGATATGTTGGATAAAATGATTTAAGTATTCTCTGCCACGTTAAATGGAAAGTAAAGTAGTTTTGCAAGTTATATTTTGATCTTATGTCTTCTCTGTACTTATTTGAGAGAGGATCATGAGGAATTCTTTGAGCAATAGGGATGTAGTGAGAATGAATAAATTCCAAATGTTTTGATGCTCCCGGGAAGATATTTTGTTGCACTCAACAATGCATTTAACATACCCACTATACTACTTATGAACTTGTTCAATGTGGCCCCTGAGTGTTATGAGTCCTTGTTGTCTGAAATCATGTGGAGTGTTATCATTCAAAGAAGTATTATGTACATTTTTGTGCCATTGAGCCTTGAGGTAAGGGCCTTCAATAGGGATTTTGGTATTCTGAAAATGTCTCTCTGCACTAAAAGACTTGAGGTAAGGAAAAGGGAAATGTATGTGCCATAGCATTGTAAATTTCTTCAATTTGATAAATCAATAAAAATGACTAATAAACTTCATGGATGTAGCCTCGTGGACGAGGTGAACCACGTATATCCGTGTCCCTCTTGTGTTGCACTTTATGAATTTTAGTTGTGTTTTTTGTTTTTATGATGATGTGGATTTGCATATGTTCTCTATATAATATAATTAATGACGTTAAAGAATGATGGATTTCCTTTGCATCATGATACAATTTTATAAGGCTAGTTGCTCAGTAATTATATGATGGTAATGGGATTTAAGGTGCCCCACAATTACATGCCATATTTGTTGCAGATAATGGGGTACTTAAATGTTCTCTTTGCTCAAGTGAAGTAAGGTTTAAAAGTACATGTTAAATTAGCAAACCCACCCCCTTATCAGTTTCATAGTCACGAATAAATTTATGTTTTGGGTTGTACATTGCTTAAGGTTTACAATGATAAAATGTAACCAGGTTGATTCATGATGATCAAGGAATGATTGCATCTTGTTCTAGCCTTATATTATCAATTGCAAGCTTTAAAATATACCTGTTCAAAGGCATAAAAGGTCATTGGAAATGAAAAATTTTTATCTGTTAAACATAGGTTCATTACAAAAAAGATCAATATGAAGATCATGGATTTTATTTGGTCCGGCGATCCTATGCAGACTAAATATCATTTGGTTCGTTGGGAGGACATTTCTTGTCCAGTGGAGAAAGGTGGATGGGGAATGAAAAATATGCATCTATTTTCGCTAGCCTTAAGGGCTAAAAGTCTCTGATTGGTTTTCTCTGGTGACAATATGTGGTCACTTGTTATAAAGGAAAAATATTTCCATAGAATTTCTATGATCCAATGGGTTAGAAGTTACAAGAAGTCGGGAAGATGCATTTCCAATATATGGGCTGGTCTTCTTGGGGCATTCAAACTCTTCTCTTCCTGGTTGGCATGGACATCGGGTGATGGGAGGGCTATTCGAGTGGGTGAAGACCCAATCATAGGGGGACCTAGAAAACATGAACTATATTGGGCTCTCCTTTTTCATTTACATAGGAAGGGGATATAATCCCTTTACCATATTTCTATGACTCTTGCCATGTGGTCAACACATGACGGCTGGATTTCAACTTCTTAATTGGGCCTTTATGGCTTGTTGGGAGAGAAATGTACTGCGTATGTCTGTGGTTTAAATCTGGGACTCTTTTATAGATCTAATAAGTTGGTCATACAATACACTATCAGGGAAGATTTCAGTAAAGTTGGCTTACCAACAACTCATGGAAGACTTCTCAGGTAACCGTAAGTGGTGGTTCTCAATATGGAAGTGGAAAGTTCCTCCTCGAATTATCATCTCCCGCTAGTTGGCGTTGGAAAATAGACTACATATGTGGGATAATCTACTCCAGAGAGATATAATCAGTCTTGCTATATGTTCTTTATGTGGGTTGTGTGAAGAAAATATTTTACATTTATTTGTCTCATGTAGTTTCTGTGAGACGGTCTAGAATATTATCGAGAAATTGATCAAAGTGGATACATCTTTGTGTTGTGATTCTCTATCGACCTGTTTTTTATCCCAGGGTAAGAAATTCCTTGCTTGGTACAAACTGCCGTGTTTCATCCTATGGGAAATCTGGCATTGCAGAAATATTTACATCTTCGAGGGATCAAAGCCAAGCTCCTCTGTCATTGTTGTTAGAAATATGAAATATTATGTTGAAAATGGCGAGGATCTCTCTTCATGTGGCAGCATTCGTTTGTTTTCAAGGGTGCCAAATGATATAACTCCTTCTCATAGTCTAGTGGGCTATTTTGATGGAGCTTCTCAGGTGGCTTCTTGCCTCTGTGGTGCTGGTGTAATACTTCATATGGAGGATCACAGTTATTATAAGGTGTGTATGAATTGTAGTCCAGGTACAAACACCAAGGGATAGCTCCTCTCCCTGTGGATTCTCATTCATTTCTCTTTGGAACTTGGATTGGATGGGCTCCATATTTTCAGTGATTCCAATATAATCATAGACTGGTCTTTGGGATTGCATCAGATTCTTCTCCTCTAACTAGATCTGTGGTTGAAACATGTTCAGGAGTTGATTGCTATGTTCCATGAAATTTCATTTTCACATATTTATAGGGAATAGAATCATTGGGATGACATTTTATCCAAACTAGCTTTGTAGGTGGAAGATCGATTTATCTTTCTTGAAAGACGGTTGGATGGCAGCCTGGTCTCGACAGGGGATCAGACGACAGCTTTTCAATGACTCTTGGTGCTTTTTTGGTGGCCTATTTGGGTAAGCCTTGAATGTTTTTGCACTATTATGGCTGGTGCCATTTTGTTGGTTTTTATGTAGTCTATTGTGACATATACTGTTTGATTTCCTTTTGACTTGTGGGACCAGCTTCCTTCACTTTTATTGGGTATGGACTTTTTTGGTCTCGACCCATAGTTTTCATATCCTTTAGACTATTTGTACTAACTTTACAAATATTTATATCAAATATTTATTTTTTTGGAAAAAAAAAGGTGAAAAACCTATTTTATTTAATAATGTGAAACTTAAATGAAAACTTAATTTTGAAACAAAAATTTTAAAACTCTTAAAATGTGAAAATAATTTATTTGTAAGGTGAAAAAAACAGTTTTTATGAATAATGATTTTTTTTTAGATTTGTAAGGTGAAAAACATGTTTGTATGAATAATGTGAAAATGGAATGAAAACTTATTATTTAAAACAAAGCTTAACTTAGAAACAAAAATTTTAAATTTATCAATGTGAAAATTGTATACTTGTAAGGTAAAATAGAAAACAATTTTTGTGAATAATATATTTAAAATTTTTTTTTATGAATAACCTAAAATTTGAACGAAAACTTATTATTTAAAATAAATTTCAACTTTAAAACAAAAAATTTAAAATTGAGAGTTGCAAAATTGAGAAAATTGTATATTTGTAAGGTAAAATAAAAAATAGTTTTTTTGAATAATATTTTTAAAATTGTCAAAGTGTGAAAGTTATTTATGTGTAACATGAAAAAAAAAAATGTTTTTTTTTGAATGTTGTCTTTAAAATTGTCAAAGTGTGAAATTTATTTACTTATGAGATGAAAAAAAAAATTGTTTTTGTGCATAGTGTCTTTAAAATTGTGAAAGTGTAAGATGAAAAAACTATGGTGTGAAAATTTGTTATTTTTTAAATATTCTAAAACTTTGAAACAAAAATTTATTTAATATTTAAAAAAATACAAAACTAATTTAAAAATAAAAAAGAGAATCAAAAGAGACTCTTCCAAGATAGCTTTGGCCTAAGCTATCTTGGAAGCTCAAGGAAGGGACAAACCCCATCCCTAAAAAAATGAAATAATGATTTTATTGGTATACACAATTTACATTTTTCCAAAGGACTCTCTACATCCTTTTTATATATTACTCTTTCGCAAAACACCCTACAACACTCTACATCTACCTTCCTTACACTCTCAATTAATTAAACTCTTTCCCAAAACACCCTACTACACTCTACAAGTTTCTAGGTTAGACTCTCTACCACTTTCCACATCTACCCTCCTTTAGGCATTGTCTAGCACTTTCCACTTACCTTTTGATACATGGTGCTTCCCAATGTTTTACACTCTCTATTACTCTTTCACAAAACACCTTCCTACCTTACACTCTCTACCACTTTCCACATTTACCCTCCTTTAGGCTTCCTAATGCTTTCCATTACCTATTTGAAAAATGAAAAAGTTAAAATTGCAATAAATTTTTTTAAATAATAAAAATAATTTTAATATATATTTTTAGTTGTAATTCAAAGTAAATAGTTAAATACCTTTGGTAAAAAATAGTCCATTATATAGGTCACTTTCTCAAATGTTACTTTGTTTCCCGAGCACTCTCGATTTCCTCACTCATTTCCTCACTCTCCAATTCCTCCTGTTTGGAAAAAGACAAAGACAAAATTGTTAACATTGTAATAAAAAATTATTTTTAAATAAATAAATAATTTTAAAATATATTTACAAAGATAAAAATTTAATAAAATTTATTATTAATTAATATATAATAATAAAAAATTAGACATATTAAAAAAATTGTAAGATGCAAATTGCAAAAAAAACAAACTATAAAAAGAGATGACCAAGTGAAGTACCATCTTAGAAAATGAAGACCTAAGCAATTGGATGTCAATTATCATTTTAGAAAATCAAGGAAAAAGTAACATCTTAGAAAATCAAGGCTCTAACATTTACTTGAAAATATTTTTAGTTAGTTACATTACAAGTTCTAAGAGGCATATTGAGACAATCAACATGAAGAAACAAACTCTAAGAAGTTGCTCTAAGAAGTGATAAGCAACTAGATATAAAGTACCATCTTAATTTTTAATACTTAAAAAGATTTTGAATTTGTTACATTACATGTATTGAATTAATTAACAATCTATATATTTAAAATATAAAAAATTACATATTAAAATTATTAAAAAAACTAAAATTAAAAAACAATGATTTTTAAATATAAAAAATTATACAATAAATTTATTACAAAACTAAAACTAAAAAACAGTGAATTGGTTATTAAATATATATAAAAAAAAAAATTATTTTTCACAATATAGAGCATACCCAAGAAAATAAGTCTCCTTACATTCTATAAATGGATTGTAACACCCCAAGTTCACCAAATATAAAAAATTATTTATTTACTTTAAGTAATCACTAATATTCACCATAAGACCTTTAAACAAAATTGTGAGTACATGCTTTCTTTAGGAGATATGACATGCTCCATGATTTATATGTCTAACTTACATTCTATAAATGGATTGTAACACCCCCGAATTCACCAAATATAAAAAATTATTTATTTACTTTAAGTAATTACTAATATTCACCATAAGACCTTTAAACAAAATTGTGAGTACATGCTTCTTTTAGGAGATATGACATGATCCATGATTTATATGTTTAACGATTAATCTGTATAAGAAAAAGGTTTATAAATATTTTATTTTATCTCCAGACATAAGCTCTTTTAAAGAAGAGGTCATGATCTTACTTAGTCTAAGTACTAATACATGGACCCTATTCCTATTCCTTGATGTGAAGGTAACTATGGTTGCCTTTGAAATGCCATGAGAAACATCTTAAAAGCTAATTACTACCTAGGGAGCGTTGGAAGGGGTAACTCTTTTAACTTTGGAAAAGAGGGATAAGTCTTATCTATCCCAACATTCCAGGTTTTCATCCCAAAAAATGTCCTACCAATGTCCTTGTGATTAGACCACTTAAGAAGGGCAATAATTATGTATGACAAACTATTACTTTCTCTATACCAACGAATTGCACTTATAAGGAGGGAGAAACAAATGATGTTACCATTTTGAGTTTTTAAAGGTGATGTGACTAAAGGATGAGCATTGAAACTTCATGGGAAGTTATGACTCGGACTCCACATGGCAAGTGAAGCATTGGGTATGAATCCTTTGGTTTTAAGGAGGTCTTAAAGGTCGTCATTAATGATTTTTCTTGTCTAGGTTTTGGTGGAAGCAAAAGAAAATGTCTTCATTCCTTCACTAAACTATTCTGTTGTTGTTCGAACCCTCCCTTTTCTCTGCCTATAACCCTGAGAGAGAAACTCTCAATCTCAGCCTTCAAGACTTACCTTGCAGTGGCCTCGGTCTTCAAGACTCTTTTTGCAATTCCCATTAGAAACCACGAACTTGCTTTAACAGCAGACTCGATCTTTGTTTTGTTTACCTGTTTGGACAAACTCTCGAGTATTTAGGGTAAGCATGGGCTCTTTCTTAATTACTTGGTTTTTCTTTTACATATCTTTGGGAGAGTTTTATAATGCTTCTTAATTATATTATTTTTTCTACACAGGTGGTTCCTAAAGTTTCTACTCAAGCTGCAAATAAAGAAGACTTATCCCTTCGTAAGATTATGGCCTCAAAATTTGACGGCTCAGTGGGTGTGGCGTTTGGTAATTTTAAAAGTATTTTCACAAAATGTTAAAGACTTTTGGGAAAATGTGATTGTAAAGAATTAAGAAGTTGCACAATTGTTTTGATTTTCTTTTTGAATAACCTCGTAACGTTTCCTATGGTGAAGGCGTTAAATGGTGTTTGTAAAAGAATTAGTATTCCAAAACAAAACTTGCAGCTTGACTAAAACAGAGAGGGTTTTGTTAATTGGACTTACTATTTTGGAAAAATTATTCGAGGGTTTTTACCCTTTATTTTAGCCGGTAGGAAACAAACTCTAAAAGACCATTCAGGGTTTTATAAAGAGGTTTCTTATTGATATTTATGTTAGCTTGCAGAGGACTTCTTTACCAAACTGATGTACATGTTGAAAGGTTTTGTTTAGAACTTCAAAAAAACAAGGTATATTGTGATAAATAAATGTTGTGTGAAACCTCAAATGTTTTTATTGGAAAAGGCCGTAACGCAAGATCGTATGAGCATTATCGAATTTATTATTAGACTGAAGGATGTTAATAGGTAATATCTAAGAGGATTTTAATATTTTATTACCGGTTACCGTGTATAATCGGATTTAAGAAAATGCCATATCGTTTTCTATTCAGATTGTTAAGTAAATTTTATATATATTTTATAAATGTGTTTTTAGGCCCAACATAAAATATCAATTTAATGTGTTTGGAAAAGGTTTGGTTACCTAAACCTTTGTTACTATTTTTGATAATTTATAACCAGCAAGAACGAAAAAAGTTACCTTTCCAAATCCTTCCGTGAAAAGAAGTTTTTAAAGAACATAAATGATTATTTAGCTCGATTTTAATTAGTTGATTTCTATACTCTTCTAGTTTATTTTTTTACCGTTACAAACTAGGTATAAAGAAGAAAGGTAAATTCCTTCATAGCCTACATAGTTATTGTTCTTTTTAAAGATATAATCTTACTAAAAGTAATTTAGTAAGTTTTTTTCTTTTTCTTTTGTTTTAGAGATAAATTAGGATACTGTAAATACCCTGGTCTAATATATGTTTTTGTATAAAAATAGGGGATAAACCCTAAAACTGTAGTTTAATACTTAATCTTTAGAGGATACTTTATATTAGACAATGAGTAAGTTTTTATTTTATTTTAAAGCATAAATAAAACATCTTTGCTAAAACGAAATATTAGATTGAACAATATAAGAGAGGGGTTAAATCCTAAGTCTGTAATTTATTTTTTTTACAAGAATTCCTCAATTAAGGATATCAAAAAGATCGGAAGCCTATCAGCGCTATGATTTTTCGATTACATCGGTTTGATATTATTTAGATAAAGGGAAAATAAGACAATCTCAATTTATAAATATTCTTAAATCTACCATGGGTATTTCTATTTTCTGTAATTTCAATTATTCTGTAACTAGTTTATTTGTATTGAGAAAAGTTTGTATTTAACATTTGAATTTAGAACAACTATAAATTGTGTTTTCAGAAAGATAGCTATTTTATTTCACTAATAATAGATTTAAACATTATATAACTATATTTATCACATCCTTACTCTGTAGTTAGAGAAATACATTCATTCACTCAATCTGACACTGCTTAATCCATCCTAATTCTATATCCTCCTTCTGGACTATAGTACATCACCTTGGTCAAAGGAAAAATAGAGGGGATAAATTTATTTTTTTCATTTCTAAATAATTAGCCTCTTCACAATACTAATTCTATAAATCTTTACAAACAAATTAATAGTTCATATATAAATAATGACAAAAATAGATTGGAGTTGGAACCTCGAAGTATTACAAAGAGAGAGAACCAATATCCAAGAGAGATTGTTCCACCCAACTTTTCCTGAAGCCAAATCACTTGCTTAGAACCCCCTTGCTTAAGATCCCGAGCTCGCTCAGTCCACCACTTAGGATAGAGATCTCTACTACACAGCAGACTTCACTCAACAATTCACTTTAGCTATCCCCTCATCAAATTATTTGTATGCTTGACTTTTCACAGCAATCACAAAGTCATTCTCTCTGAAATTAGAATACTGAACGGTGAGCCTCCTACTCAATTTGATGGTTTATATAAGATTGCCTAGGTCTCAGGGTTAGCTGGTAATTTAATGAGCCACCCAACTCAGTTCCCTCTCTTAAGGAACATGACCACTTTTTTAGGGATTATGCTCCTGCAACAGCTAGAACGTGAATTGATGGTGCTACCACTTGTCAAATAGCCTTTTACAGCTACTCCTTTCTCCTAGTGGGAGTGAACACTCATTTAATAGTCTCCGTGAATATGTGTCTCCTTTTATTAATTAATAAAATAAATAATTCTTCTTCAATTGCAGTTATCCTTGACCACTTGGTCATAAACCTTACAATAAAATTTAACATAATGTTTTGCTAAAATAAATATTAAATATGTATTTTTTTTTCATGTTTTGAATATGTTACATGGATTTACGCAATGTAACATAGAAAAGCAAAGCAAAAGATAAAAATATTGAAAAAACATGCTCTCAAATGCCAAAACTACTTTAAGTCTAGATGGCAAAGCACTATTTAATAGAGAAAATTAAACTAGTTTAACAACCAACAAGAAGCAGCCAGCTCAAATCATTCACTTTTTACTAAGTACACCCACATTTTTTAACCAACACAATAAAAAAACCAATCAAACTCCTCTAAAACTACTTATTACTCGAAAACAACTTACTACATACTAAAGTAGTAATGAGAAAATGACCGTCAATCAAGGCGGTAAAGAAATATGAAAGCCTAAACGAACAGTTCAAATATCCCAGATTGCAAATATATAATATCCCAAATAGGAAATACATGAGAGGCTTTGATCGATCATATTATCCCTAAATAAGCAGGCTTGTCACAACATATTAAAAGAATACCACAACATAGTAAAAGAATACTAGCGTGGAAAACCTTTCATAGGAAACCTGCTCTAGTCAGTAGAGCCGTACCATCAGTCTTCGATTTTCTTATCTAAGTAGGAGGTTCTCCTGCCTTTTATTTAGGAATGGCAAAGGAAATAGATAAGAGACAGTTCATCAAGGAAGGAAAAAAGTGGTAAAGCCTAAATGATCTTTTCAAATATCCCAAAATAAGTAGCCATTGTCACATATTAAAATAATACTATTCTAGAAAACATTTCATAAAAACCTATTTTTTTCAGTAGATTGTTTCAACCACCCTTACAAGCCTGTAACCATCAATTTGCTTGAGACTTTTTATTTGATCATCATATATTTACTCTATGGATAGACTAAATCAATTTCAACCACCCTTACAAGCGGGTAACCATCAATCTGCTTGAGACTTCTTATTTGATCATCATATATTTACTCTATGGATAGACTAAATCAATTTACTCAATTTTTGGATTCATCTTTTTACTTTGGTGTTATTGAATTAACAAACATTGTCCATTGTAAAATTTCACTTGTTTTAAGAAACAGACTGAAATTGCTAAGCTCTATAAACCCTATACAACATATCTAAAATATAAATCTTATTTAGAATTGATCCATTTAAATCAAATGACAGAAAATAAATACTTAATATAGATGAAAGATCTAATATTATTGAACACCAGTTCGTTGATCCATTTAAATCAAATGACAGAAAATAAATTATTAATATAGCCTAAAGATTTGATATTATTGAACACATGTTCATGAGGTTTTTATCTTCTAAATATGGACTTGAAATTGCTTTAGATTACGGCCTACTTATTAAGAAGGTTTTATGCTACCACCTAAATACCTATTAGAGATAAAGCTTTAAAATTATTAAACACATGTTCATGAGGTTTTTATCTTCAAAATATGGACTTAGATGGTTTTAGATTATAGCCTACCTATTAAGATGGTAATGACATGTAATGTAAGAAAATAAAACCCAATAAATAACAAAACATATCAATAATATAAACCATTTCATTTTTTAGAATCCTTGCATGGAATTGGAATACTATAAAATAAAATAAAAACCCCATCACATATCCTATTAGGCGCTTAAAAACCCAATAAATAATAAAAACATATAAATAATATAAACCTTTTCATTTTTTCAAAACCCTACATGGACAAACAATTTAAAAAAAACATAACCCAATAAATATTTAAACATATCACTCTAAACCTTTCATTTTTTCAGATCCCTTGCATGAAATTGGAATACGAGGAAAAATAAAAAACCATCACAGATCCTATTAAGGGATTATTTGGGTCTGACCTAAAACCAACCAAACAAATATAAAAAACAACAATAAATAAGTAAAACTACTTTATCTTAATATGTAACATGTCCTTTATACCTCAATGCCATTATGTGAGAAAAAAAGGGTAAATGTTTTGTTTCGTTGTTACTACAAAATGAGTCAATCGTGCTAGCGGTAGATTTTACATCGAATTTCATAAAAAAACATGTCCAATCGAATTCAATAAGGCCGAAACCATGTGCATTGTAAAACAATCATTAGAGAAATTTCTTTAATGTAAATCCCCTGAGATATTATTCATAACCGCAAGCAATGCATCATCATAGTGCTCTGAAAATGACTTACTATGCGTACCATAAAACATTAAGATAACAATAACATTATTTGATCATCCTTTACAATACTACAGTCCATTTGCAGAACAGGGTCATATGTGTAGAAATAACATGAAGGAAGTAAAACATTTAGACACAACACACATAGACACCCATATTCAAGCGAATATAAACAACATGAGGCGCAAGGTGAAAGACACACCGAAGTACGTGGTTCACCCCAAACTTGGGGTTACATCCACCAAACAGTCGCATCATGCAACATTTATTTTCATAAACGGTTACAATATGCACAACATGGTTACCATGCTTTCTTTTCCTTCTCATGGACTATGTATCTAGGAGTAAATCCTAAGTTCTCTACTAACAAAAATAGAAGTACTTGTGGATCAACACGTAACAATCATTCTCATCATAGACTCAAGACTAAACCTCTTTTACTTAATTCTTATTTAATCTTTATCTTTTCCTGTTAATACATAACCTGTAAAGCAATAAAACAAACGAGGCCAGTGTGTTCTCAGAAACCCTAGCACACTAGCTGAACTGTTCTGAGAGAGACCAATTTAATTCTTAAATTTCAGCCTATTGTTCCCAATTTAATGCTTAAATTTCAGCCTATTGTTTCCAATAACTAGTTGAACACCACCCACACCAATCTGTAAACAACTACATAATAATTTAATAAAATAACATAACTGTTATAACAGTTTAAATGAAATCATATTGCTGATATGAAACCAATCACATAAACTTGTTACAAGAGTGATTTCCACGGTTATTTTCTTATCACGTCTATCCCTCTACCAAAATAAATAATGTTGGTTCCATAAATTTAACAGAATAAAAACCCTATGATGACTTCAATCATGAAGTCCCATTGGAATAACGCATCTAAGTCATTAGAAGTGCAGCACCGTTTTTTAGAATCAAAGTTCTGCCAATAATTTCTTTGATGTGTGGCACCACTTTTCAGAAGCAAGGATCTCTACAACTCAGGTGAGGGAAGTTGTTCATTACTTATAATCTGGCCATGCATACATAACTTTATAAGCACAAAGATCCATCCCCAAATATAGTAGACATCGAGCATTTTGAACCTCAAAGTTTTCTTGTCAAAGATTTGTATCATTCTTAGGGGTGTTTGTATCCAACCTTTTGTCCTTCCTAAGGCTAACTATAATATGGGATACCTAGTTAATAAGGATCATTGCTAATAATAATCCAGAACATTATCCCTGTCAGGAATCATATAAGACATTGATAAATGGCATAATTTTTGCACAGTTTCTACTACTGAATCGAATAGGAAATTCACTGCACTTGAGGGGTTGATTCCTTGTAACCTAAAGTTGAGATGGCCTTGTGATAAGAAGACTAAGTTGATTATGTTGTGGAAGGTTGTTATCGAAATAATAAGTTCCAGAACAAGTTCCATGTTAGATACTGGGTATACCTATTTTGCATCATTAAAGTACCAATTCTGATTGGCAAGTACCGAAGCTGGTAAACATGTAAAGAGCCCCTATAATATTGCATTGGAACCCCCCAAAAGAAGCATACAATGGTAAAATGGCTTTCATTGTTCTCATAGTTATATAAAATCAAGCCCTTTAAACATACTGGAAATAGGGAGTATTTTTGTCACGACATGTTCTTATTTCACCTAAGAATGAAAATGCTAACAGCTAATAGCCCTCCCTCATCTGAACATTGGCGCCATCAACAAAGCCTAGTTAGAAAAATGCACCAAAAAACTGCAATGCCAGTCTGCCATGGATGCCACACAGTACGCTCTACTAAATGATATAACGCCTCAACCATTAGTTCGTGTAAAAAGAATTTATAAGTAAGCAAGGTATAAACATGTCCTTCGGATTCATCGGCAATCCATAGATGGATTTCGAATCCCCACCAGGCAAGGGCTTGTAACATAAGGACAAGAAACACACCTAAATATACATATATATAAATATAGGCTTAAAAGTTCTTGCACAGGAACGAGCAAAGGTCGAGTCCCACCTTACCTTTCAGATCACAGCAATGGATTTCTTTACGTTGGGCACTTCGTAACTAGAAAGGAGAAGATCGTTTTGGGTGTTTTCCCCAATCATTCCACTAGTACAAAATGAGGAATTAGCTACTAGGTGACTAAAAATTCTAGTCACCACAGGTTTTTCAAGTGATTTACTACTAAATATGAGCAATTTTGGTTGACCCAACTATAAACGACTAAAATTAACAACTAATTTAGTCACCAGTTAACAAATATGACTAGATAATAGGTGAAAAAGTTAAAAATGACTAACATAAATGACTAATTTAGTCACAGCATAAAAAATGACTAGCTAGAAGAATATGAATTAGTCATTTATGTTAGTCATTTTTAATTGTGTCATGGAAAATTGCAAATTTGACAATGAAGTGTAAATTTTGTAAATTGTCTACTTTCTATTAGTAATATTGGTGCCATGCACCTTGATCTTCCAAGATCCAACAAAGCAATTGCATGAATTTTCTCTTGACCATCTTTATCCCTGCTACACCATTGAAGCAAACCCGGTTAAGTGTGTGCCAAAGGAAAATTAGGTTTCTATGTCAATTACGAATTAGGTGCTAGAACGAGTACCATATCGATACCTAGATAGAAGCATCATAGCTAGTTGTTGATCCTTGACAATGTAAGAGTCCCTGCAAGTACCATACGTCTGAGGTGCTTTTCTAACTTCAATATAACTATATTATTCATGATTTGTGACCGTTGAACGTCTAGCTGCACTAGTCGACTTAGCTTCACTAGGTTAAGTTCCTTTAAGCATCATAGCATTTGATCTAATATATAATAATTGAACCGGTGGAAGCACCAAGAACAATATTTAACCAACCAAAGACTCAATTATAATTAAACTCGCGTCCTGACCCAGAACCAATCTCAGATCTAGATGCAGTATAAAGGGAGAGACCCGACCCCATCTTGGACTTTTAGGTAAATATTTTGATTCCTCAACCTTTGAATACAGACCTCATGAGCTCACAGAATATGATACATATGCAGTGATGACCTCTCCATATCACTATCAAGTTAAACCTCCTTTTATGCATTATTGGCCATGTAAATCTTGCATTTGATGTCATGACCACGCACCTGATTCATGATGTGCACAACTCTTCTCGGCCAATGTTCTCGATCCAAGTTTATTATATGCACTTATACTATAACAAAAAATACCATTAAAACAAATATTATATTTATAAAAAAGATAAATTAATTAAATTTTATATTAATCCTAATTTATAAAACTAAACAACTTATATGATAATTTTTAAAAAAATTATAATATATAACCAATAAACATAATTTATATAATAAAATAATAAAAATAAAAAATAAATATATAAAAAAAACAAAAAAATAATTTATATAATAAAATAGTAAAAATAAAACAAAAAATATATAACAAAAACAAAAAAATCTATTATGCAAATGTAGTTGTCTACTCAATTCTCTACCCTAAAGCTCTCTACCCACCTCTATGACGACATTCATGGCTAATGGTCGATTTTCCCAGGAGATTTCATCTTGCAATTTCTTCAATGACTACTCAACAAGCTAGTTGGTGCCAAATAGCCTGTCCAAACACACTGGTTGGCCCCAAATATTTTTCGTTTTCCCGAGGAACCACTGTGCAATTTTGAACTCATCTGTGGACATATCATGTTATTCTTCAAAACCGGAAAGGATGAGCAAAATTGTTGCCCTAAATGATGCGCTAGGTGACATGTCCATTGCAAGATTGCTCTATCCATCGTTGGATAGGGATGATGTAATACCCATCTTGAATATGAGGAAAGAGAAAAACCCAGTAGTGGGTAAACCAGTGCTTTAGCCCCAGCAAAATTCTCTATTTACTTCTGCCAAGAACCTTTTATCATGAACAGAATCATCAAATACAAAGACAATTGCGAGTTATTTTATCTCCATAACTCCATATGTTTGCAATGGCTTTGTTTCTCTGAACGAAATTCATGGAAATGACCGATTTTTTGTTTCTTTACTATGAATTGATTTTAATGATAGAAACATTTCATATAGAATTTCGAATTTGAGCTACGGCAAGGTGTTAAAGCCATGTGACTCCTCCTATAGAATATCGATGTTAATCGGTTTCGCGGTCAGTGGATGTGATTTTGTAAAAAATTTCCCAATTTTAGGGATCAAGTGGATTTAATATAGTAATCGTGTTTAGATACTAAATTCCTTATCCGTTTTAATGGTTTTCTTTTGAATCAGGGGATTCAACAGTAAAATAGCAAAGATTCATTTTCTTAGTTTCCTGGTACGGATTGCTCCAGTAACAACACAGTAGCATGATTTTGATCAACATTGGGGTGTAAAGTCTGAACTAAAGTGTATTTGATCAATGTTTGGGGTTTTCCTGGATTTTGCATCCATTTTATCATTTTTTTAATGCTTGATTATTACCTTACGAAATGTAATGTCTAAGGCAAGAAATGGGTTTTTTGTCCTTAGGAAGGGGATGTATTTCTTAGCCACCTGTTGCATTTTTTTTGTAATGCTAGGTGTTTACCTTAAAGATGTTTAGGTTGTGTTGATGTTGCTTGTCAATTTTGGATTTTTCCAGTAGTTTTGATGGCATTCTTGTTTCCACTGGAACTTCATAATCACTACGATGCCACAATCCTAGTGACAGAGTGCTCCAGCAACAACACAATGGCATTCTGTAGGTATCCGGGGAATACTGTGTATGTGAATTCCAGACTGAAGCATATTTGATCAACATTTAGGGATTTTCTAGATTTTTCATCCCTTTTATCATCATCCTTAATGCTCTATTATTACCTTATGAAATGCAATGGCTAGGGAAAGAAGTGAGTTTTCTGTCCTTCTGTTCTTATCAAAGGGATGCATTTCTTAACCATCCATTGCATTATTTTTGTAATGCTAGGTGATTTACCCTAAACATTTTTAGGTTGTTCTGCATCCTTCTTCTCAATTTTAAATGTTTCCCAGTGATATTTGCTAGCATTATTATTTCCAGTGGAACATCAGAATCACTAACATGCCATTTCTAGCTAACATTCTTATTGCCACTGGAACATTAGAATCACTAACATGCCACAGTGGTTTTTTCAAGATTTCATAATTCATCTATTGTTTCTTTAGAGATCTATTTCCTCTATAACCTTTTCTTTTTTTATTGATTTTATGTTATCCTACAATAGCCATTCCATATGGTAGGCTTCCTGTTCGACTGGAAATCTTAAAGCATTTTGAGTTACTGGTTTAAAGAAGGGACAAATTGCCAATATTTTGTCAATATAAAATTTAATAATGATGTAGTTTGTTTATATGTTTGACGGAACACTGGTTTTGTTCTTGATTGATGTATCTTCCATACATATGTATTTGTAGGTCTAGTTATGTTTCTTCTTAATTGGTGATTCTAAGTGTGTTTGTTTGCATCTTGTAAAAAATGCATAATGGGTAACCTACTTGTTTTCTGACCTTTTTCTATTGCTTGTAGATGATCTAATACAACTCGGGACTACATCAACCTTAGGATCATAGAGGCTATCAACATATACTACTTTGGAATATGTTATGGCAATCAAAGATATATTCAAGACTAATAATGAGAAATATGATGAGTTTCTTGAGATCATGGAAGATTTCAAGGCCCAAAGGTCTGTACATTTTTTTATAAATATTGGCATTATCAATCAATGAGACAAGTTGACTTTCCTTTTTTTTCTTCATAAACTATAAATCATAGTACTATGGACCTCTCTTCTAGAAATTCTGCAGAGTTATTACAGTTGGTGTTAGATCTTGGCTCAGATATTTATTTAAGGGCCATAATTCTCTTATTTTGGGTTTAAATACCTTTCTGTCGGAAGGGCATGAAATTATAGTTCCTCCCGAGGAACTCCCAACAAGCAAACAACCAAATGAGTTTATCCTCGCAATCAAATATGTTGTCAAGGTCAAGGTAATGAGGATGACATTAATTCTTTAACATTTTAAATCTATGTTTGATTTACAAACTAATTTAAAGTGACCAAATATGGTTTTGAAATGGTGAACTGGTATAGAAGACCTGTTTAGAACATTGATGGTTTGAAAATTTAAGACTGTGAGTTTTTTCACTTACACTTTTCAACCTGTCAATTTCAAAAATGATTTCAAAATGATGAACTAGTATACAATACCTTTATGGACATCCTAAATATGTATAAGAAAAGGAAAAATCAAACGATGAAGTATACCGAGAGGTACTTTCTATTGTTTTGCAAAAAATGGGAACATCGATGTTTTTTTGTCTGGATCTCCTGGGGTATGCTATTCCTTCCAGAAATATATCGTGCAGTGCCTCTATGGACAATTGAGTCCACAGGAATCCTGAAGGGTAGGCCAGGCTAGGCTTATCTCAAATCTAAAAACAAAATCCAGAGAGTACACGAGTTCTTGTTTCTAGGCCGAGATATGATCTTTAAGATTAGATTTCATGGCCACTGATATTGTAGTAGTGGATCCATACATGGACTATTCAAGTGAATGCACGGACTCTAAAGATGAATGCACCAACGATTACAATTAGGGAGGATACCATGCAGTTCGATTGGGCAATTCATTCAAGAATGGGAGATACATGGTGCAAGGGAAGCTTGGATGGGGTCATTTCTCTAATGTCTGGCTTCCTTGGGACCTCCAAGAATCTGTATTTTATCAACCCTTTTTTTTGTATTTTGTTTGGATTTTTAATTATGTTCTGGAATATTTTTTACTTCGGAAGATCTTAGGCATCATTGTGATTTTTTCCTATGGGATGAAAACCATATTCTTGCCATTGTACGGAGCTGGATCATTTTCCTTTGCTTTCTTTTCTGTTCGAGTGTAAACATAGAAAATAAAATAGCCAGATCACTTTTTTTTATTGGGTTTACAGTTTTTCATGCTGAGAATGCATGCTTACATCCCCGGTATCAAGTCACAATACCAAATCGCATTCATAATCCAAGTTTTGGTCCCCGGATTCAAACCTCAAACATGGTTGCATTGGGGTAACTAGATTTGGGTTGTTTTATCTTAAACCATGCATCCCCGAGTGGGTTTTGTTTATAATTGCAATGAACGGACACTGAAATGGAGTTATGTTTGAGTGCACAAGCCTGATACCTGTTAGGTTTGCATTATTTCAAATTGTTTGCTATTTTTCATTTGTGTATTAAATATCATTCTTTTGAATAGTGCTGCCAATGATCATGATTTTTATCAAGGGCCTTTAAATATAAAATAAAATTTGGAAAGATGTTTGAATTGTGTTTCTATTTGATGGTACAGAGATATGTCTATACAACATTATGCAGAAGCATCTATGGATGAGATCAACATCTTGAAGAAAATTGTAGAAGGAGATCGAGAGGATAGAAAGGGTGTTGTGAAATTGCTAGACCATTTCAAGCACATTGGACCCAATGGACAACATGTTTGTATGGTTTTTGATTATTTGGGTGATAACTTGTTGTCTTTGATAAAATATACTCGCTACGGAGGCCTTCCCTTGGACATTGTTTAGGAACTCTACATCCCTATTTTAGTAGGTTTGGAGTATTTGTATCGAGAATTGTCAATTATTCAGACTGATTTAAATCCTGAGAAGATTCTTCTATGCTCTTATATTGATCCATCAAAAGATCGAAGGAAATATGGAGAGGCTCTCTTGCTTTCTCCTGTTATTGATAAACCAAACCTACTTTTTAGGTCTTCCATTAGGAAGTACATAGTTAATGGATCCATTTCAAGGACTCGGAAAAATAAACTAAAGAGAAAGGCTAAGAGGGTTGCAAACAAATGTGTGAGTAGTGTCATAGCTCTAGAAAAGGAATTAGATTCAGTTAATGCAGACTAGGGAAACATAAAAATTGGACAAACTAGTGTTACAAAGACAAAAATCATTCTGGCTGGTGACTCTGCAACTCAGCATGAGGCAGAGAAAAAAATTTGTTATTCTGCTAAAATTCAGAACCTGAAATCAATGGATTTGAGATGTAAAATAGTAGATTTGGGAAATGCCTATTGGATCCATAAGCAGTTTACACCTGATATTCAGACAAGGCAATATCAATCCCCAAAGGTTATTTTGGGTTCAAAATATTCTAGACCAGTTGACATGTGGTCATTTGGTTGCATAATTTTTGAACTGGCTACAGGTGATATGTTGTTTGATCCTCAGAGTGCAGAAGGTTATGACCGTGATGAGGTACAATAATCTCTTTCACGCTCCTTCAGGATATTTTCTTTGCACAACTAGCTAGTATTTTCCAGTGGCGTTTCTATTGTCTTATGTACAAAATGAGCAGGATAGTGGTTTATTTGTGCTTATACATCACATTTACTTGTTGGTCACAATGTTGAATGGTGTAGGATAATATTTATTTGGAAGTATTGGCTAAATTCCATCATACATCTCTTCTAGAGTGTTATATTTGGTTGGTAATAGAAAAGCAATGTCTACAAGTTTTCCCTTCTATTTGGTCCGTTTCTAATTGGCTTGTTAAATTTTGTTTCAAGACCACCTTGCCCTGATGATGGAGCTTCTTGGAAAGATACCTTGTAAGGTGAGTTGTTATAAAATATATCCAACTTACTTTTTGAATATTTCATAGGTTTTTTTTTCCATAAACATTTGTGGGGTTTCTCTAGGGATTGAGCCATAATTTCACTCAAATGTGTCATTCTTTTGTGCCATTACATGCATCTGAAATAGTTGTCACCAATATGTGTGATACAAACAAAATGCAAAATTATCATCAGAAACAAAAGGACAAGCTACATATGTCTCCTCTAATTGAGGAGAGACTATCCGTTGCCATATTTGTAAACATAAGTTGTGCTCTTAGCAATTGCTCTATTTTTCTCACATTCAATAACATGGGTTTGGAACTAACAGTGCTTCCCACAAACTACCATATATACATTAAGTTAGATCATGCGTTCTAGTATTCTAGAGTATATACCATTTTGATATCTTCCAATAGTGATTTTATAACTAATTTTGTAGTCAGCATCTTCTGATAACAAAACACAGTAAAAAAAACTATAGGCAGACCTTTTTGGTGTATTTTCCATGAGTTATACCATGGTGGCATACAAAACAAATTGTAGTTGGAGACACTATAGCAGTGAGTGTCTATTTTAAAACTATGGGAGAAGGTTCCCAACCACCACTAGCATATCAATCAAGACTTCATTGCATATAATTCACTTGGATCATTAGCAGACATAAGAATAAAAAACAGGAAACAAAATGAATAGATTTTAACCTAAGGTTTGTGAAGATTGTCATTTCTAAGAAAACGCAATAGTAAAATAAAATGCCACTCATAGAGATACTCTAGAAAATAAAATACAATGAAATAAAAAGCATAACTCCCAAATGATCATGCTTGCATTCCTCCCAACCACGTTGAGAGATTTATGAACCTTCAAGTGAGACATTCATTTGTCATAGGACTTGATGTTTGTTGAAGGCGCTTAGAACATGGAAGATATCTATAGATTCAAATCTCCTTTACACTTGTTGAATTCTTTGAATGAGCCTCGCAAGAGTGATTTCCTTGGGGTTAACTGATTTCTTAGGTTTTGGTTTTTTATTGTATGGATCCCCTAATACAGTCTGAAACTTGATCCCTTTTAAACTAAGTATATAGTACTTCTTCTAGGTTATTGGAATCTTTTTCTAAAATTCCAATGCAAATCTTAATTCATGATTTCCTTCAATGTCAAAGGTGATACCCACACACTTTCCATCCCTATATGCTTCTTATTTTTCCATATGGAATTTCCTATTGCAATCTTTATGTTTATACTGCAGTTATGGAGACTTTTAATATGAGGTTTTCAGGCACTATCTGCATTGGACAGTTTGACATTTGACAGGAGGGCTTACCATTCTGGGAACCATAATTTCCTATTACGGTATTCTTGAGGACCTTTGGTTTAATACTATATTTCCAATATAGAAATGTTTATCCATTTTGAATTTATTCATAGTCTTGTTTGTATTCTATTTAATACAAGGTTTGATGCAACCTATTCATTGGACTATTTGCTATGCTTCAGGCGGGCTTTCCATTTTTGCAACAAGAATTTCCTATTGCAACATCTCTAGATCTACTGCAGTTATTGAGTCTTTTAATGAGGTTCCAACTTTCAAGGAACTCTATGAAAATTTGGTATTATACAGGTGGGCTTACCATTCTGGCCACTAGAATATCATATTACAATGTTGTTTAACACTTTTTACTTAACAATCCATTTCCATAAGAGAGACATCCTTATTTTGATGTTTTGAGTGAGAATTCAACTATCATTACACAATTGGAAATAATGTTACATGTCCGCAAATAGAGCTACCCATAGCTACAACAAGAGAAATATCTATCTCCTTAGATCATTCTCATAAATTACCATCACAACTAAATGATTCTGCTTTGAATTTCAATGAAAATTAAACACCTTATATTCTCAATGCATAGAAATATAAGCTCATTAAGCAAAGAGACAGAGGGTTATATCCTTAGATCATTCCTATAAATTGCCATCACAACCAAATGATTTTTATTTGAATTTCAATGAAAATTAAAGACCTTATATTCTCAATGCACAAAGATATAAGCTCATTAAGTAAAGTGACATAGGATTATCTCCTTAGATCATTCTCATAAATTACCATCACAACCAAATTATTCGACTTTGAATTTGAATGAAAATTAAACACTTTGTATTCTCAATGCACAGAGATATAGGCTCATTAAGCAAAGAGACAGAGGGTTAATTGATGACAAATGTAATATGAGCATGAGACAATATCATACATGATGGTATTAGGTGCCAAATATTTCTTTCAATAAACATAGAAGGGATCAATTGATTTCATGACTAAGCTATGCTCATGGTCTGTATGCAAGACAAAATAACCCATAGAGAAAGGAGTAATATGAAAGGATATTTGGAACTTCAATTTTTTTTTACCATACCTAAATGGTCTATGAGGTTGAGTATTGTCATTACACCCAAGACTTTGACCTTAATCCCAATGAAGCTATATGCTGGAAAAGTACTAGATTACGTATGCAATATACGTGCTAACAAATTAGGGATATTAGAAAAGAAAGAGGGTTGTAAATGAAATGATTGTGAGTAGATTATACAATGTAAAGTAAGGAGAGAATGAAAACTCAATAAGTCTTCAACAAATTTATGATAGAATGTAACATCCACGTAGGAGATGAAGCTTGCTCCAACAGCATGATAGAAATTCTACTTAATGAAAAACCTTTACCGAGTGTAGATGGGGAAATGTGTTTTCTTTTACAGAAATTTGAAGTAAGTGAAAGTCTGTTTTCTCTGAAGGCATACCGATGCTGGGCTAGTGGGTCTTTAGTATTTACTATTTACTGTTCATGGGTTCCTAAGATTCCTAAGAGAGAGCACCTATTGGTAACCTAGAACTAAGAAAAGTGGTTGTATGTAGTCTGATAAATTCTCCAGCTCACCTTGCAGACTTTCTTTCATTCTGAAGGCCAATTGTTGCACAAATTCTCAGTAACTCCTCAAACACAAATGACTCTCGGTTTTGGAGTTACTCTACAACCATGGATGATCTATGATTAAATGAATCCTGCTATGTGGATAGAAAATCCTTCAAGGACTATGATAAATAAGGGATCTAACAGACTGGTTAGATTGTCAAGCCACACTAAATCATGGGCCTCATATAGGCATGAGGAAAATGTCTGAACCTGGAATCCTACCATCTTAAAATGAAATTAAAAACCACAGTGAATGTTTAATCATTGAACAAATGATCATAATCATGAATTTGAGTCTGCTGAGCTAAGTTTTGTGGAAACTGATTCCAATCTGGAATCTGGATACAGATTTGCTATAATTTTTGAAATGTCAAGATCCAAGTTTGGAGAAAAAACACTCACATGTCATTAGAAAAAACCATGAGCCAGAAATATAGAAAATTCCGAGCACCAAATTGATCTCATAAACTCAGTACGAAAATTTATGTTATATGTTTTAGAGTGGGGATCCTGGCTATTTTATAGTCAAAAGTTGGGGTCTAAGGGTCTCAGGATGAATTCTGCATCCTCCATAATAGGATGCCGCAACATAGAATTGGAATATGGCATTTGGCTAAGTACTTTGTAGTGTTGACTAAGAATTGGGAAATCAATATTTGTAGACATAATGCTGGGTTCTATACTTGTAGTGCTCTTGTCGGTATGTGCTCAGCTCAGCTCAGTAAGGCCACACCAATTTTTCCAGTGCACGGAGAAGAGTAGAATTGAAATAAGCTCAACATTTGACAAGGTTGCCAAAATAGTTTTTGTTTGGTGCATCTTGATCACAAAACTATTTTTGAGTGTCAGAATATGTAGTAGTTGATGGATAGTACCAATGTTTACATGTTAAAAATATGTTGTAAATAACTTCAAGAGATTTATCTCCTTCTAGTACCGTGTAGTGGTTAAAATTACTAAAAATCTATCAAGAACAAGTATATTTGCTCTTGATTCCTAAAAGTAGTTAAATCCAATCTGAACATTTGATTGTTAAGAGTTTAAGATTTCCATTTCATGGGTGCAGTTACCATAAGCCCCATATGAAAATTGCCTCAATATTTAGTGACAACAAAACATAATCGTTTTGTAGATGCACACAAAATAGATGGTCCAATGCCACTAGCATACTCTAACTGATGCAAAAATGTATGACTTCAACTGCATTATGGAGCAAGTTGTTTTTCTTGTGTGAGATTAATCTTAAATGCACCTATTTTTAACACATTATTTGATTGATAAGAGGCTAACATAATAGTTTGCTCGAGTTATATTCATAGTTATCTTGAATATTGTGATCTGTAAAGGAGGCATGTATAATAGTTTTCTAGACTTATATTCATAGGGTTATGAAAATTGCGTTGCTCTGGAAAGTTGGAACAAGGGGCAACCATTGTTCTTGGCAGTTTTCACTAAAAACCATTGTTTAATTATTCTTATAGCAGCGGTTTCTATGATATATTTTATTTAATGCTAATTTTTTGTTGTGATTTTTTGGTGCTTTTAGGCATATTTGAATCAATAAATTGCGATGGTTTCATATTATGCTTCATCATCAGAACCTACTCAGGTACGAGGAAAAAGTATTTACTTGCAATACTCAAACATGCAAGAAATTGTAAACAATAAAAGCACTAGAGATGTTGGTAGCAATGTATTATTGGTGACAATTGAGGGTGTCGATTCTGGGTATGTCAGCATTGATGTTTTTCATTTGGTAAGTTTTGAGAACACTTAAGAGGCAACAACAAAGGTGATATTATATTAAACTAATCCTAACTTTATTTAGATTCAGGTTGCAGGATATGCTTATATTCTTGTCCATAAAACAAGGTAGAGGGTATGTAAGCATTTTTTATGTGTCTTATCTTGTGTATTTTAGTTACAAACAAGGGGTTATATTTGATGTTATGGCTTGTGTTTGACATAAATCTACACAGACATGTTTTCGATGGCAGCCCACTACATCAGGAGAAAACGCACGTGTTTTTCTTTACCTTGTCTCTTGACCCTACTGCTCCTAACCCTACAACTTGATAAAGTTCAAATTGTTCTTGATTCATCTCACTCTTCTTTTCTGTATCCTTAAAACTTAGTTTAAACATTAAATTCCACACAGCTTGAGGATGGCCACTTTGAAGTTGATAAATTATTTTCTTTGGGTTTGCCTTTCTGTAAATGGGCTAGTATTTTGTTTGTCTAATTACTAATATTAATTTCTTTTATCTGTTCTAAATTGGTGAGCAATGCCTATTTTTTGAACATTTTTTGCAGATTTCTAAGACGACATTTCATAGTGTATATTTAATAGTATTTGCTCCTTAAATTGTCTTATGCTTGGATGAAATCCCCTGCTATTATTATTATTATTGGTAAATAAAATCTCTCTCTATATTTAAAAAAAAACAGGGCTATCAAAAGCTCTTTTGAAGCATCTGCAAAAGACTTTGGCTAATCAAAGATCAGAGATCTACAAGTGTATATGGATCAACATGACTATGGGAGCTGTGAAACTACCATATATTTTAATCTATTGGGGTTTTACCTTGAATCTATTAAGAATCAACCCAAAATTTTAAGAGATTTTGCCCTTGATTTCTTACCAGTATTTTTTTACGAGAGGCTTTGAATGAAATAGATTCTGGAACATATTTATTATTAACTTTGATTCTGAGCTTCCCTTACCTTCTCTCTCTTAATAGTTGTCTTACATATTTTGATATTGAGGAAAGGGATGGTTTTGAGGCTGATCCATTAGAATATCTTGCTAAGAGCATGAACCATAGGATTGTTGCAGGTTGGTTTCAATTTGCAAGAGAATTTGTCAAACTAACTTTGGGCCTTGAGATTTCTATGCTTCTGACTTTAGTTTATTGTTGGGATATTCGGTTGAGAGAGTGAATCATAGGATTTATGCAGGTTGGTTTCAAGCTACAAGGGAATCTGTTGAACTGACTTTGGGCCTTGAAATTTCTTCGCTTCTGAGGTTGGATTCTTGTAGACTTTTTTGTTCCTTCTGATCTGTCCCATTTTTAAAAGAGGGAATTAGGATTTGGGTGTGTGCCTTTGTGAGAGCAGATTTCTCTTTATTCCCTTGGGTATGAACTAATTATGATTCTTGCAAGGCCTGAAATAGGCTCAAATCCTATGCTTTAGCTTTAACAAGTTGCTTTGGATTTACTACCTTTGGGCTGCTTCCAGCCTTCCTTTTGACTGTTTGGCAGTATTAATATGTTTCAATCTTTGATGAGGGAGGGGATATTATTATTATATGTAACATATTGGGAGATGCTGTATTTCCTTAATTTTTATATCTTACTGATATTTTTATTTTGTATATTGCATCACAGCAATAGGATTTGAATTCATTTTGCTATTTTTGTACATGATTGTGGCTTCCACAATGGATATCATGAAAGGCTGTTTACTTATAATTTTTCAAGCTTGATAACTATAAACTGCTTTTTGGTACAGGTATTTGAAACATTTGGGTTCATTCATAAGATTGCTACTTTTGAGAAGACTGCAGGTTTTCAGGTTTGGAACTAAAACAATGCATTGTGACCGTAAAAATTGTGATGTTTATGTGCCAAGCATTAATATGTTTATGTATCAATATAATGCATTAGGGAACAACAGGAAGGTTTTTCTTTTAGAATCCTTTTTCAGTCCATTACCTCTCTAATCCTGTGTGCTACTTGGGCAACTGTGAAGACTTGTTCCTGAAAAGTTGCTACAGTTTTGTCACCAATCCAGTCCTAGACAATCCACCAAGCTATGCCTATATATATCATCTTGATCTGTCCCCTGTAACCTGTGACACGTTAATTCATACAGATCTGGAGAAGGTGCACAAGATGAACAAGTGATCCACAGACTCAGCATTGCATTTGCATATGATACATCACCGTTGTCTACACCAATCTCTCATTTTCCCACTGGTAGTACTTTATTAGCCAGTACCAACCACATTAGTGTTTTTGTTTCTAAAGGGTTGAATAAATTCCAAACAACTGTCCTCTAGGATGCTCTTTCTTGCATGACTTCCTCCACTTTGGTAGCATAACCTATTTTGACCCACAAAGCGCATTTTCGTGTTCCCTTGATCCTTTAACACTTTAAATTATCAGATCCTTGATGATTGGGCAAGTCAATGTAATCATCTTATTCCTCTGGCTCACATTGTAAATTTAAGATTGTCTACTGTCAGCCATCCTCAAGACTAGGCATTTCTTTCCAATTGCGAGTCTGCCTCTCTATGACAATATAGACCACCGAGCATGTAAAATATCTAGCAGAGCCTCTCAAATTTGAAATTTCCTTCAATCTTGATCCACGGGTCCTTTACAGTTCTGAATTTTCCTCAATTACCTCATTTATTTACCCACCAAGGGGAAAAATTCACCAAAGGATTTTCTTGTAATGGAAGCATCCTGTGAGTGTTTTTTTTTAAGCCCATATTCCATGGATGAATCTCTTAAGTGTTTGGATTTCATAACTTGACCTCAGTGTCCATCATTATAAAGCAATTTGTAAAGGCTTTTAGTTGCAAATTTTGAGCTGAAGTGTTTTATGTGTTTTAAACCCCATTCCCAGCTTACTTGGAATTAGCTACCCTATTCCATTTATAACTAGTGGAATTTCTTGGCCCTCCCTCCTATGTGAAGGATGCTGAAACATTTCTTTCTGATTTGGTTAAGATTCCTTTTGGTCATTGTGCTATAGACATCCAATACTCTTTTATGCTCTCTAGAATAGATTAGCGAAGGTTTATATATGAACCACAAGATAGTTACGGCCGAAATTTAAATGTCAATCATATGGTTCAAGATGAAACCCAGGTATTTGACTTCTTGAAATAATTAATGGGAAATACGATTTTGGTCCGGTCTTTAAATTACTCTGCCAATCCACTTTACATTTCTGAAGACTTATTCATATTTATTACCATTCCTGTAGTCTTTCAATAGAGGTTCAGAAGCCCCTTAAACTTTTCCAACTCCCTGACAGAACTATTGACTGAAAAATCAATGTGTTGTCTACCAAAAGTAAATGGGCGATATGAACGAGTTTGCTGCTTTAATCCCCTATAATTCTATTCTAGCATTTAATTAATTTAGAAAGTTTTCTTTATTTGGCTAAATTGTTTTAAAAAATATTTCACAGTTAGCTTTTATGATTTTTTATTTTCTATGTCCTATTTTTCTAGAAGCAAAACTCAGAAGTTCTATGATGTTACAAATCCTTCACAGCAACACTGGGGACTTTGTTTACCTCCACCAGTGGCAGATATTTGCTTATATTTTCATGAATCATATTTATACTAAACAGTAAAAGGATTTGTTTATTAACTTAGATTTTTGAATGCTTATCATCCCATGGGATTGTTTATAGCTAGTATTATCTTGTTACCATTTGAAATAAGTATATTTCGTTGAAAAAGAAAACATCAATTATTTTGGTAAATGAAAAAAACTTAATTAAAGTGCATATTCAAAATATAAGATTCAAACAAAGAACAATTGCGATGGTAGTTATAAAATCTGGCAATGTCAGAACTGGTGCTGTGCTAATTTTTTCCTCCAAAGTGTCGAAGGATCTCTGATGCTTGCCTCTCCACTGGAAAATTTCTTTAATGCTTGTCAACGCATGTAAAGGAGCAGCAATGGAAGAAAACCCAGAAATGAATTTCCTCCAATACTGAACCACACCCAGAAAACTTCTGATTTCAGTAACAGTGTTAGGCCGTGGCCAGTTTACAATGACAACAACCTTGGCTGGGTCCACTCGCAGGTGGCCTCCACCAATAATATGGCCTAGATATACTAACGAAGTTTTAGCAAATTCACATTTAGACATTTTTACATAAAGATTTTCCTTTCTTAGTACATCTAAAATTTTCTTCACATGTACAACATGCTCTTCCCAAGTTTTGCTAAACACCAGGATATCATCTAGATATACAATTACAAAATCATCAATGAATGAACGAAAGACATCATTCATGACCCACATGAAAGTAGCAGGTGCGTTACAGAGCCCAAAAGGCATCACAAGCCATTCATACAAACCCTGTTTCGTCTCAAAAGTTGTTTTCCAAGCATCATGCTCAACAACACGGATTTGATGATACCCACTACGCAGATCCAATTTTGTAAAATAAGTTGCATGTTTCAACTGATCAAGCAAATCATCAATGCGAGGAAGAGGATACCTATTTTTAATGGTGATTTTGTTAAGGGCCCTATAGTCAATGCACATTCTCCAAGACCCATCCTTCTTCGGAACCAAGACTATAGGAGAGCCACAAGGAGAAGTGCTGGGCCGGATGACCCCCTTCTTAATCAGCTCCTGAACCTGCTTCTTGATTTCCTCATTCTACATTACAGACATCCGGTACATGGCTATGTTCGGGAGTGGCACATCCTGCTGCAAATGTATCTCATGTTGAATCTCTCTCTTCGGCGGTAACCCCTTCGGATCTTGAAAAAAATCATCATATTCAGAAATGATGTCAATCAGTTTAGATTTATGCTTAGGGTCACATTCTTCAAAAGATTTAGAGACTTCATCATTTTTCATCTTAACCATCACCAACACAAAATTCTTACTAGCATTTACCAACCTCTTCATTTGTCCTGCAGAGACTATTGCTAGATTGGTTTTCATCTTATGTGCTCGTACAATATATTCCATACCTTCTTTAAAAAGATGATACTTATTCTGCTCTCTATAAAATACTACTTTTCGGTCATACAAATATGGACTCCCAACTACAATTCCACAAATGTCAAGTGGTACTACATCCAATTCTACCTCATCCCTAAACTTTTTAGTAATTGTAAATTTTAATACACATTTCCTTGTAACTTGCAATCGTGTATCATTAGTAACCCAACCTAGAGGATAGGGATTTTCATGAGCCTCAGTAACTAAATGCAACTTCTTAACCACTTCTTCTGATATCATATTTACTTGTGAACCACTATCAAACAATGCATCAATCTTTGTGTGATTTGCAATGACACGAACATGAAACAATGCACTTCTATCTTTATTATTTTGCTTATAAGTAGATGGAAGACTTGTATTTGCACTAGAAATTAATTTTGCATCAATGGTAAGTGAGATACTGTTATGCTTACCTTGGATTCCGACAGCTGTAACCTTTGTTTCATCACCTGAGTCGGATCGCAAGTCTTGAATAGCTGCTGCAGTAGCTTTTTCTTTTCCTTTGTCTTTGTTTCCTCCGTACTTATTTGGCCTTAATTCTGGATGAAGTCTCCAACACTTAGAGACATCATGTCCCTTCTGACAATGCGAACATGTAGGCTTTTCACCCTCTTTCTTAACAGTAGCCATCTTCTTTTTTCCCTTATCTTTACCTTTCAATTTGCTGTCAGATTTAAATGACTTCTTCACAAAAGTATCATTAGCATGCTTACCACTGGCTTCCAAATGGGTAGCTTGAACACATACATCATCTAAATTACTAGTATTAAACATTAACAAAGTATGCTTCAAATAAGAATGCATGCCACCAATGTACTTAAGAAGAGTTTCCTGTGTATCTAATGAAAAATTCAATGCAATAGCCCTCTTTCTGAATTCATGAGTATAGTCTTGAATGCTTTGTCCTTTATCTTATCTAAACATTTGCCAATTCATGGCTAATTGCTGCATGTGACCTAAAGGATAAAATTGCATCCTTAATACTTCGATGAATTCATTCCAAACTGAAATAATTTTACCATTCTTTCGAAGATCTTGCTGAATCTTGCTCTCCCACCAAGTAATAGCCATTCCACTCATACTCAAAGTGGCCAATTGAATCCTGGAAGGGTCATTATTAATGCCCTGCACCCTGCAATATACTTCAAGATGCTTGATCTAATTGTCTAATTTTTCAGCATCTACATCTCCATTATAAATAGGTAATTAAAATTTTACATCCAATTTGAAATAAGGCATATTAGGAATTGCATTATCAAAAGAAGAAAAAGTCTGTTTAGTATCAGGAGGATCACCATCACCTCCTACTCCTTTACCGTTTTCTTCCTTCTTTGCTTCTACATCTCTGGATGAAGATCCTTCTTCTTTCTTATTCCTTTATGCTCGCTCATCGAGTAGAATTTCCATCATGGCTTTCGTGCTCATAAAAGCCTCCAGAAACTCAGTTTCAGAAATGACAGGTTTTTCCCGTTCGGTATGTCTTTCTTCCCCTCGTGGAGAAGACATGGTTCTTGAGAATGTTCTCCTGGAGCCAATCTCAATGTCTCCTTCAACTAATCCTCCTTCACCAAGCTTTAACCTGGACCTGGTAAGCATTCACAAACTCGCACGATAGTCAACGAGCTCTGATACCAAAATATGATCCGTAGGATCTCAACTTTAGTGCATTAAAAGTTTGTTGTAAAAGAATGCATGCAAAAGGTTAATTAATGGACAGTATTAGCAGAAATTAAATGCTCAGAACATGAATGAAAAAAACAAGACTGACAAACAGATGCCAAGTAAAAAAAACAGAACCAGAGTCACAAACAGAATTTGATAACAGAGTTCACCCCCTCCACTGGGCTACATATTCGGGTCCCTCTCCAATAGGAACCGATCCAATTAATGGCTTTAGAAAGGTACAAATGGTTCTGGACTCAACTTCAACAATTGTGAAAACATAATGCTAGATAGAAAGTCTTCAATACTCCTCTCTGTGAAATTACAATCTGGTCTTCAAAAGATAAAGAACCCAAATGTAACAGAGAATACAGTCGACTCCAATACAAGCAGCAATCTCGAAACTACAACCAAACTCCCCAAGCTTCTCATAATAGAGAAATAATATACTACGCTCTAAATGAACTGAGTTTTTTTTTCTCTCCCCCTTCAATCGTCGCCAGCTTCCCCTATTTAAGCCTCACTTTTACCATTAAAATGAGCCGAAGCGTCAAAGAGAATGCGACTGTTCACATCCCCTACCAAATGCCAACTCGTCATCATAGTAGGCTGTTCATCTCCTTATCAACGTTACAATCATATGGTAAAAATGTTGACAATGCATTTGTTCCATTCCCTGAAATGCGACATCAAGACTGTGTACCAACTGCAAAACCATTTTGAAATGTCCCCGTGCAAACGCATTGCTGAGTATCGGAAGCTTTAGTCATCTGCTCTTTCGTTGATGCGGAAGAATGATACATAACGGGCTTTAATATTTTACTTCGACGATCTCTATCTCAATCGACTGTCATTTGGTTTTCGAGCCAGAAATTTTAGTCACTTTGGTTTCTGCAGTTGCGGCTCTTTTATCGCTCTGACTTCTGATCTATTCCGAATGTCTTTAAGTTTCCACCGTTGCGGCTGCCAAATTGCTTCGACTTCCGATCTGTTCTGACCATCCTTTAAGTTTCCTCCGTTGCGGAAGGATGAAGCTTTGCGAGATCCGATGTTGCGGAAGGGGAAATGCTTCCGACCGCAGAAAGGGAAAAGCTTGTAAGCCTCGACATTGCGGAAGGGGAAAGGCTTGTGAGCCCCGCCGTTGCAGAAGGGGAAATGCTTGTGAGCCCCGATGTTGCGGAAGGAAGATGCTTCCGACCGCCGATCCTTATATTTTTTTCATCCGGTTATCTCCATGGATAGACTAATAGTTTGGTCGCCCACCGTTGCGAAAGAAGATTCTATTCTGACCTCCGATGTCACGAAAGGAGATCTCTTCCGACGTCTGATCTGTGCAGCTTCTTTGTTTTTTTGTCTTCCAATTTTTTCACCCGCGGATTCTTTGAACCATCATACCATATTGGATCTTAAAAGAGGAATAATCCGTCGGATCAATCCTCCCCATTGGAGAGCTTTTGGACCACCAAAATCCTGAATTATTCTGCAAGTAAGTGAGGGTACAGCTCCCTCACTTTCCCAATCTCCATCCATCTTTCTTTGCTAGGATGCATTCCTTTTAGCCCCACTCGAAGGTACTCAGCATTCTCCCTTCATGAAGTCCTTACATTTATGTCAAGGATAACATCATCCTGTAAATCTCTCATATATTCAGGTGCCAAATCATCTATTGAAGGAATCTGTATGTTAATTTCGTCATCCATGATCATAGGAGGCTCATACAATTTAAGATTCTCAACATTGACAACTAAATAGATTTGCATGTATGGAGGTAAATTCAAGCGAAAAGCATTAGTACCGATCTTTTCCAAGATCTCAAAAGGACCATACCTGATAGGCTTAATCTTTTTACCTTCACCTTTCATTCTTTCTTTGGTGATGTGTAACCAAACTCGGTCACCAACCTGAAATTGATGATCAACTCGATGCTTGTCATGCCTGGCTTTGTACTTTGCCTAGCTCTTCTCCAACTATTCTTGAACTACTTGCTGGACTGCTTGGATTCTCTAAATGAATGTTAAAGCTTTATCTGCATCATGATGTCCATCCACTGCATCTTTTCCAAAAGAGAAGTCCATCGGTGTTTTTGGCAGATAACCAAAACAGGTTTCAAAAGGAGACCTTTTCATGGAAGAATGAACTGCATGATTGTAAGCATGTTGTATATACTGAAACTGCTCATCCCAAAGTTTAGGATGCTTACTATAATATCCTCTGAGCAGTTGAACCACTGTTCTGTTCACTACCTTTGTTTTCCCATCGGTCTATGGATGAAAAGTTGTACTTTTCTTCAGTTTAGTGTCCATAAGCTCCCATAAAGTTGACCAGAATTTTCCCAAGAACCAGGAATCTCGATCAGATACAATAGACATGGGTAGCCAAAAATGTACCCAAACATTTTGAAAGAATAAATGAGCTATTTGTTCAGCAGTGATATGCTTGTTACATGGCATTAAGATACACATTTTGCTGAATCTATCCACAATGACATATAGGTAATCATGTCCTTTTCTAGACATAGGTAGTCCCCCTACAAAGTCCATAGAAATACTTTCCCAAGGACGAGAAGCAACTGGAAGAGGAGTGTACAAACCCAATTTCCTATTGCTAGGATTACGTGTTGCACACATAACACAACCTATTATATATTCAGCTACAGTTTCTTTCATTTGAGGACAATAACAATGATTATGCAATACAGACAATGTTTTTCTTATACCAAAATGTCCTGCAATCAATCAACTATGTGCCTCTCGGATCACATGCACTCCTTCTTTCTCTGGAATACAGAGTTTACCGAGATGATACAAGAGATGTTCATGCACAAAATAGTTCTCTTCCTATTTACCATGTATTAGTGATGCATATACTTTCTTAAAATCTTTATCTTCTGCATACTGTTCAATATAACTTTCATGTGTTAATGAACTGTTCTGAAGAATGATTGAAGCATTTGTAGGTGACCTTGATAACATGTCTGCTACTTTATTATGAATTCCCTTTTTGTACTTGATTACGAGATGAAACTGTTGTAAGAACCCCATCCATCTTAAATGCCTACTTTGTTGTATTTTAGTTTGAGATTGTAAATATTGAAGTGGCTGATGATCAGTATGTATGACTGTCTCTTTTCCCATGATATAATTTTTCCACTTCTTCACGCTCTATACTAAATCATACAATTATTTGTCATAGGTCAGATATTTACTTACCACAGTAGAGAATGTTTCTGAATGGTAACAAACTGCCTTCCTTCCTTGCATAAAAAATGCTCCCACGTCAAACCCACTGGCATCGGTTTCGATCTCAAATGGCTGCTGCAAATCTGGAAATGTCAGAACTGGTGCTATGCTAATTTTTTCCTTCAAAGTGTCGAAGGCTCTTTGATGCTTGCCTCCCCACTAGAAAATTTCTTTAATGCTTGTCAACGCTTGTAAAGGAGCAGCAATGGAAGAAAACCCAGAAATGAATTTCCTCCAATACTGAACCGCACCTAGAAAACTTTTGATTTCAGTAACAGTGTTAGGCCATGTCCAGTTTACAATGACAACAACCTTGGCTTGGTCCACTCGCAGGTGGCCTCCACCAATAATATGGCCTAGATATACTAACAAAGTTTTAGCAAATTAACATTTAGACATTTTTACATAAAGCTTTTCCTTTCTTAGTACATCTAAAATTTTCTTCACATGTACAACATTCGCTTCCCAAGTTTTGCTAAACACCAGGATATCATCTAGATATACAATTACAAAATCATCAATGAATGAATGAAAGACATCATTCATGACCCACATGAAAGTAGCAGGTGCGTTACAGAGCCCAAAAGGAATCACAAGCCATTCATACAAACCCTGCTTCGTCTTAAAAGCTGTTTTCCAAGCATCATGCTCAGCAACACAGATTTGATGATACCAACTACGCAGATCCAATTTTGTAAAATAAGTTTCATGTTTCAACTGATCAAGAAAATCATCAATGCAAGGAAGAGGATACCTATTTTTAATGGTGATTTTGTTAAGGGACCTATAGTCAATGCGCATTCTCCAAAACCCACCCTTCTTCGGAACCAAGACTATAGGAGAGCCACAAGGAGGAGTGCTAGGCCGGATGACCCCCTTCTCAATCAGCTCCTGAACCTGCTTCTTGATTTCCTCGTTCTGCATTACAGACATCCAGTACATGGCTATGTTCAGGAGTGGCACATCCTGCTGCAAATGTATCTCATGCTGAATCTCTCTCTTCGGTGGTAACCCCTTCGGATCCTGAAACAAATCATCATATTCAGAAATGATGTCAATCAGTTCAGATTTATGCTTAGGGTCACATTCTTCAAAATATTTAGAGACTTCATCATTTTTCATCTTAACCATCATCAACACAAAATTCTTACTAGAATTTACCAACCTCTTCATTTGTCCTGCAGAGACTATTGCTAGATTGGTTTTCATCTTATGTGCTCGTACAATATATTCCATACCTTCTTTAAAAAGATGATACTTATTCTGCTCTCTATAAAAGACTGCTTTCCAGTCATACAAATATGGACTCCCAAGTACAATTCCACAAATCGCAAGTGGTACTACATCCAATTCTACCTCATCCCTAAACTTTTTAGTAATTGCAAATTTTAATACACATTTCCTTGTAACTTGCAATCGTGTATCATTAGTAACCCAACCTAGAGGATAGGGATTTTCATGAGGCTCAGTAACTAAATGCAACTTCTTAACCACTTCTTC
The DNA here is from genome assembly GCA_001517045.1 of Pseudotsuga menziesii. Lineage (NCBI taxonomy): Eukaryota > Viridiplantae > Streptophyta > Pinopsida > Pinales > Pinaceae > Pseudotsuga > Pseudotsuga menziesii. The sequence goes on along the minus strand of LPNX010254663.1, from coordinate 562,172 downwards.
TGATATCATATTTACTTGTGAACCACTATCAAACAATGCATCAATCTTTGTGTGATTTGCAATGACACAAACATGAAACAGTGCACTTCTATCTTTATCATTTTGTTTAGAAGTAGATGGCAGACTTGTATTTTCACTAGAACTTGATTTTGCATTAATGGGAAGTGAGATACTGTTATCCTTACCTTGGATTCCGACAGCTGTAACCTTTGTTTCATCACCTGAGTCGGATCCCAAGTCTTGAATAGCTGCTGCAGTAGCTTTTGATTTTCCTTTGTCTTTGTTTCCTCCGTACTTCTTTGGCCTTAATTCCAGATGAAGTTTCCAACACTCAGAGACATCATGTCCCTTCTGACAATGCGAACATGTAGGCTTTTCACCCTCTTTCTTAACAGTAGCCATCTTCTTTTTTCCCTTATCTTTACCTTTCGATTTGCTGTCAAATTTAAATGACTTCTTCACAAAAGTATCATTAGCATGCTTACCCCTGGCTTCTAAATGGGTAGCTTGAACACATACATCATCCAAATTACTGGGATTAAACATTAACAAAGTATGCTTCAAATAATAATGCATGACACCAATGTACTTAAGAAGAGTTTCCTGTGTATCTAACGAAACATTCAATTCAATAGCCCTCTTTCTGAATTCATGAGTATAGTCTGGAATGCTTTGTCCTTTAGCTTGTCTAAACATTTGCCAATTCATGGTTAATTGCTGCATGTGACCTAAAGGATAAAATTGCTTTCTTAATACTTCGATGAATTCATTCCAAACTGAAATAATTTTACCATTCTTTCGAAGATCTTGCTGAATCTTTCTCTTCCACCAAGTAAGAGCCATTCCACTCATCCTCAAAGTGGCTAATTAAATCCTGGAAGGGTCATCATTAATGCCCTGCACCCTGCAATATACTTCATGCTGCTTGATCCAATTGTGTAATTTTTCAGCATCTACATCTCCATTATAAATAGGTAATTCAAATTTTACTTCCAATTTGAAATAAGGCATATTAGGACTTGCATTATGAGAAGAATAAAAAGTCTGTTTAGTATCAGGAGGATCAGCATCACCTCACTAGTGCAAAATGAGAGATTAGTGACCAAGAGACCAAAAATTTTGGTCACCACAATTTTTTTCAAGGGATAAATGACCAAAATTGATAAATTTAAGCGGGCTAACTAAAAAAGACCAAGATAAATGACCAATTTTGGTCACATGATAAAACTAAAATAAAAAAGACCAAGATAAATGACCAAATTTGGTCACGGGGTATCTAGAAAAAAATGACCACATAACAATTGGTCATTTATTTGGTCATTTTTAGTTGTGGATCAGTTCGGCAATGAAAAATTACAATTTTGACAATGTTGTATATTTTTCTAAATTCTAAGACTACAAATGGATTCATAGACCACCTAGAACTTACTAAATTGCAGAGCCTCACGTGTTACAACTCCACTATTAACACCAAATTAACTATGACAATGTCTTAATGGTAAATCAACTATGACAATGTCCTAGCGGTAAGCTATTACTTATATATTTTAAAATAACTATACAAATATACCTATGTACATTTTTTTAAAATATTTTATTTATAAATAATATTAATTATTAAACTATTTACATTATAAATTAAAAAAAAATGTTACTAAGTATTTTTTACTATGTACTAATAATACATATAAAATTTTAAAAAAATATACCAAGTAATTTTTTATTATATACTATTAATAAGTATAAATAAATTAAGTTAAATAAATACAAATATGATAGAATTCAAGTTAAACAAATACAAATTTCATTCTATCATGTTAGTGTAGTTTCACAATTTGGGTTTTGGCGCCAACTTGAAGTGGTGGGTGCCAATGTAGAACAATCTTGCTCAAGCCCAAGCCCAAGGTGACCCTATTCAAGGCTTTTCAATCTATGGCCATTTCTCCCTGTGTTCTTCCCTCTGCACGGCATTTTGGTGATTACTAGGACGCGACTGCAATGCAATGAAATATTCATCTCAAATCTTCAGGAAGGAGTCCAATTCAAGGGTTTCTGCAATGGAAATCATGGTATTTTTATGGGGTTCTTTCCCTTTTGTTCTGCTGAAATCCGGTATTCAGAGATTCGATCCTACTACCATTTCATCATTCCCTTCGAGGAATTCGCGTTCACACACAGAGGCCTCCTGGAAATCTATGTGAAGGATTCCTCGTACATGGCCATCAAGGAGAATGATATCGACCTGGAGTCCATGGGGTTCTTCCTGAGCACCAGAGATGTCTGGATTCATGTCTTGCAAGATCTGGAACATGGAGAAATTTGCTGTGTACTCGAGAGTAAGCTAATCACACCCATCCTTACATTTAAGGATTTGGAGAATTCATTTCCCTTCAACAAAACTTTCAAAGAGCTCGAAGAAAACCAGTTTACTCTGGTCTTTGCTAATTGTATCTGTGACATCGTGGTTTCAATGGATGTAACTATAGTTATTTATAATCTTGAGGGGGGTGGTGATGGCACCAAGCATTATCTTTTGGCCGATGAAACCCTTCTGTCGAATCGTTTTTTCACTGTCTTTGATATTTATTGTGCTGGTTGGGGTTTGGATCTACGTGGTGATGAAAAAATGTCTTATGACCTACCGGACCCATGTATTCATGGCCGCCCTCGTCTATATAAAAGCTCTAAATATCCTCTGGGAGGAAGAGGACAAGTCTTTCATTAAGAGAACTGAAAAAACCCATGGATGGGATTTGAAGTAGGCACAAAAAGAATACGATCAAGACCCAGCAGCAAAGACAAAGACAACAGAGGCGGCAGTTGACCTTGTAGTATCTCTTCCAGATAAATAACCATCATTGACACAACCTTGAGCGACATGTGGAATGAACTCATCTGAAACCCCAGATATAGGGGCGGGCAAAACCCACAGCATACCTTAGCAAATGCTAGTGTAACTCCTGCCTTTCCCATTGCACTTGCTTCTGCAACTAGTTAATTACCTGGCGCAATCACTGAGTCAAGGTCAATGAGCGACTCTGCTAACATCTTACCTGTAACTGCTTCCTTTTCAATAGTGCTTTTGCTCTAGAATATAGAGGAGTCAATAAATGCTTTCACTCGACCAACTGAATATGATGTTTTGTTTTATATTTTCAGTTTTCTGAAGAGAATTATGATTTTTACCCTGATTGTATTGATTGGCACCGGCTGGTCCTTGTTTTGGTATTGCATGTTCACACATTTTATTTGATGACAACCTAGGACATGTTGGCAATACTGAGTTAGAGCAAGTAAGTGTGTGCGCAGACTTAATATAGTTCCAGCAAGCAAGCAGATTTCTCTTGTTCATTTGAACACCTTAATGCAATATATGAACTTGATCACTATTATGTTAGAAGTACAGTCCTACTTTCTATATTCATCATGTTACCTTTTGATATGTGGTCAACAAACCTGCTCCTGTGTTCGTTCAGCTACCATAGAACCTTATTTTCAATCATAGTTATATGTGAATCTTTTTTATTTTGTGCCTTGATCATCACTCATCATTATGATGGAAAATAATGTTTAGTCTGTTGTAACTTCTGTCTTGTTTCCATGCTTTGCCTATTTTTGAGTCAGTTGTCTCATAAAGATTTTACCTTGTTAGTTGAACAGTCAGTCATAATTTATTTGTTCCAGCTTGGTATGGAGTACAATTATACAACTAAGCTTTAGAAAGTATAAATACAAATGCATAATTATTCAATTTTCAAATCCATTGCAAAATGTACATGGTTTCTAGATTATTGTCTTGAAAATATAGTTTAAATCTCCAGAAATTCCTTGCCACTGATTAGTTGTTTTGGTACTGCATGTTCACACAATTTTTAGTCAATGACAACCTCGAGTGTGTTGGAAATATGAATTAGAGCAAGGAAGCATGTGTCCAGAGTCCAGACAATACAGATGCAGCAAGCAACCGAATTTCTCTTGTTCATTTAAGCACCTTAATGCAATCTATGAACTTAACTACTATTCTGTTAGAATTACTGCCCTCCCTGCCATATTTAATGCATCATCTTTTGATCTGTGATTAAAGAACCTGATCCTGCATTCTTTCAGCCACCATGTGCAAGTCTTTTTTACTTTGTGTGATCAACACTCAGATCTTTATGATTAAAAATAACATTTAGTTTGTCTTCATGCTTCTATGCTTCTGCCTATTTTTTATTCAGTTGTCTCATTAACATTTTACCTTGTTAGTTGAGCTTGAGTAGTCGGTCGTAGTATATTTGTTCCAGCCTTGGTATGGACTACAAGTTTTCAAAGGCTTAAAAATTATCATTACAAATGGAAAGTTATTCAATTTTTAAATCCATTACATCGTTTCTAGGTTATTATGCTTTAAATCTCCAGAAACATCTCGCCACTGATTAGTTGTTTTGGTAGTGCATGTTCATGCAAATTTTATTCAATGAAAAGTTAGGGCATGTTGTTAATAGTGAAGTAAAGCAAGGAAGTGTGTCCACACAAAATAAGAAAATAATACAGATAGAGCAAGAAACCAAATTTATCTTGTTCATTTAAACAACTTAATGCAATCTATGAACTTGCCCTCTAATATGTTAAAAAACTATCCTCCCTGCCATATTAAAAATGCTATCTTTTGAGATGTTGTAAGAGAACCTCCTTCTGCATTCTTTCAGCTACAATAGGAACCTTTTTATGCATTCTTTCAGCTACCATAGAACCTTATTTTCAATCATAGTCAGCCATATGCGGTTCTTTATGATTGAATATAATGTTTAGTCTATTCTAACTTTTACCTATCTTGATGTTTCCATGTTTTCATGTTTCTGTCTAAGAAACTCTAGTAATATTTTTTTTACCAAGAATTCCCCTTGAGAATAGTGTCATGAATAAAAATATGATTTAATAATAATATATGTATGTATGTTTCGATTCACTGTATTTGTTGCTGATTGCTTGCAGAGAAATGAGGAACAATTAAATGAATGCCAAACTTCTAAGCAAGATGCTAATGAAGACTACTGGAGGGACCAGCTGCTTGTTAATTCTCTTGTATCCTCAGCTGTTGCCAAAGGATTATGCAAGGCCACAGATCAAGAAAAGGAAGAAGCAATAGCCAGAATGTTTTTGAATCTTGAAGCTGTCATCAAGGCAATGGGATCAGAGTTGCATAGAAGGTGGGTAAAGTCTGATTGCATATTCTTTTATTTATAAGTGAGATAAGATTTTCCGACCTAGCCAAAAATAAATATTTGGCTTTCAATTCCTGTCAGAAAAAAGTGATTAACAACTTTTACTATTTACATTAGAAGAAATGGGATTGTTATTTAGGTGCTATTGATCATTCGTCCTGAACTAATATTTTATGGTCTTATCACTACCAAAATCATACTAGGTAACACCCTAGTGCCTCTGGCACATATAGTAGGTTGCATCAATGTCCGGGGGACCTTCATCTTATCATACTTTTTCATTTTTTTCTATGCCAGGCTAGAGGCGTCCGAGAAGAAAGCTCAATTATTGAATGCAGAGGTTCAGTCCCTGAGGAAAGAGAAAAACAATATCAAGAGCAATCTTGAGAAGGCAGAGATTGAGGTGTGGTGACAACAATGATGGCAATGTTTGAACTTTGAGATGAATTCTTTTAGAGATGAAACTCTTTGAATTTTTTTTAAAAACAATAGGACTGATATGATGCAATAATGATTTCCAAAGATATTTTAAATGTTGACAATTTGAAAATCTTCACTTTCTGCACATATTTTACATGCCGATAATTTGAAAACTTCACTTTCTGTACATATTTTAAATGGCAACAATTTCAAAACCTTCTCTTTCTGACACTCATTACTAGTTAGTTAACATCTTTTAAGGCGTGTCAAGTGCAATTACTAAATGAAGAGAATAAGGAGCTCAGACTACTTCTACGTGGGAAATATCAGGTGTCAGATGGCTGTGTTATATCTCCTCTTCAAACAAAAGTAAGTAAAGCAGTACCATTTCCGACCATATTTAGTATGATCCAATTTGAGAACTACGAATATGGTTTTCTATAATTCAAAAGTTTGAAGCTTTCAATTCCTTCTGAAAAGGTTGTTTTACCATTTCACTAGAGAATTTAATTTGAAATCAGCAGTTTATTCAGAAGAGTTATGAGTCATGACTCTTTAAAATGAAAGCGACAATGATTGTACACTTTCAAATAGCATCATTACATAGAGTGTTTCAATTTTATGGGTTACAATCCTTGCTGTCAGTGCTCAGCTATAGACAGACCAGCAGAACACAATTTACTATAATATTTTTCATTTTCCTTATTTGCTAAAATGTTCTTTATGTTCGCCAAATTTTATAAAAGCCTCTATAGAACATTCATACTTGTGGACCATTTTCCTTGGGGCATATGACTGATCAGCTGTATTCATAGCTTGCCAATGAACTTATCATCTCCATGCATTGTGATCCAATGTTACTCATTTGATCCAAAAAGTCATCTCTGCTATCATTAGATGCTACAAATTATATTATAGGCAGTGAGAAGAAACATTTGAAACCTCGATCACATCAACAGAGTCCTCAAAGCTTTTGTTGCAGATCTCTTAAAGGGAAGAAACACTTCTTTCCTATGTATGACTAAAGAGATCAATTAGATTGCTCAAATTACTGTTTATCAACTGAAGCTTGTTCAGAAAGTAAATTATAGTCTTGCTATTGTTAAATTCAACATGAGATGTCATTCTCAGGAACCAAACCCTTCTCCAGCATCTTATTGATGAGTAATTCTGCTTCAAAGTTCTTATTTTCTTTGCAAAGCTCTCTGATTAAGGCCGTATATGTTTTAACATTTGGTTCAAAACCATTTTCCTCCATTGCTTTTAGTTGCTTAAGGCATCTTTCAGTTTCTCCATCCTCAAGAAGACCATCAATTAACATTGTCCATGTCCCTTCATTAGGACTATAACCACTTTGTAATACATTCCCAAACAACCTTTCTGCTTCTTGTGCCTTGCCTTCTTTGCAGAGTCCATGAATCACAAAATTTTACAAAGACAGGCTTGGTTCATAACCATTTTCAACCATTCTATCCAAAATCTCCAGAGAATAGATGCAGTTTCCCTGTTTACAGTGCACATTAATTAAAGATGTATAAATTGCTTCATGAGGACAGAGGTGTCTATCTTGCATATTTTTTATCAGCTGATCTGCCTCTAGGAGTCTACCACCTTTACATAATCCTGCAATTAAGGCACTTTAAGTATCTACAATAGGCTGACAACACTTCTCCATCATTTTGTCAAGAAGCTTGAATGCAAGATCAATGTTTATTTCATGTGGCATTCCATCCAGGGACTGAATTTCATCTAAGCTACCATGATCTAAACTGCCTATTGCATCCTCATCAGGAATCACGCGTCCTTTTTGTATTTTGTTTTCTTGAACTATACCACTCATAAGCACGCAATAAGTTCGATAATTAGGCTGGCATCCCTTATCAAACATCTTACTTAATAGATCAAAATCATGATCCATCCTGCCTAATTTGATGTTGCCGTCAATTAATGATGTGTACGTTACTTGGTTGGGGTTTAAGCCTTTCTCCTTCATTTTACCAATTAACATTTCAGCCTCTTCCAGTCTGCCTTCCCTGCAAAGTCCATAGATCAGTGCACTGTAAGTGTAGACATTAGGAGAACATTCTTGCTTTACCATGGTGTCGAAGACTTTAAATGCAAGGTCCGTGGCACCCGCTCTACACAGACCATTAATGCAAGAGCAATTTCAATTTTGTCACATTTGCAATGCCCATCAACTAAAGCAGTGTAAATTACTACACCAGGAGCAATACCCTTCTCAAGAAGCTCATTGAATAAGTCACAAGCTTGCTGTAGCTTTCCTTCTTTGCAAAGTCCATTAATGAGTACAGTATAAGTCCATTCATCAGGATTACAACGCTTTTTCTTCATAGAGTCAAAAATACTAAAGGCGATATCTATCTGACCCTCTTTACAAAGTCCATCAATCAGAGTATTATATGTCACACTATTTGGGATCAAACTATTTTGGAGCATAGTGTTTAATAACGACATTGCTTTTCCACACATTCCGTTCTTTGCATAGTTCCCTTGCATTAGAATATTCTGTTTTAATCTTCATGTCCACAGATCCACTTTTATATGCCTTCCTTAATTGCAAAAGATCTGAATTGTAGGATAAAACCTTGTCATCACCCAAAACTATCCTCTCATCCTTTGGCAATACTGAATGACTGGCCTCGTTAATACCAGGAAGAAGTTGTCTACATAACCTCAAAAATTGGCCTTCAATATCCATATCCATAAAAAGTGATAGCAACCCATCCTCTTCCTCTTTGGGGATAGATAAATTGAAAGTCTTCTCATTCTCCATGCAACCTTCATCCTCAAGATCAGAGTCACTGTCAGATGGCTGAAGATGATCCCTCTCATCTGAGAGAGGCAAGAATGGATCAACGCCGCTAGCCCCCCTCAATGATGTAGTGCTGGAAGAAACATATTTTCGAGGCTTCAAGCAGAGGCAGCTTGTCCCTCTTACCCCTCCTGCTCCACAATCAAAAAATAAATGGCTTCTTGGACCTTATCTCCCTTTGAAGGTTGAGTATTGTGGACAATTTTCAGTTAGGAAGGTTCTTTGCAATTGGAAGGGTCACATCTCTTAGAAGAAATTCTAGTTTCTATCCACTTCTAAGCTAAACTTATGGAGTGCACCCTTTGAAGGGGTGGCCATGTGGCATCATCACTTGACATTGAACCCTTGCTTGATGGAGGCCCCCTCCTTGTTTGGGGCCTTATGTATCTCATTTATTGTACATGTGGCAACTAACCACTTTATTTTATGATTTGTTAGAAGTTTGTTAGCTTTAGTGGGGTTTTGTCATTTGTATACTCTACCCTAGGCTAAACTAGGGATTTAGTAATATTATATTGTAAAGGAAGTTGAGCTGCTCTCCTTTATAAAAAAGCTTCTTCCTCATTTGAAGTCATGGTTGGATTTTGAGAGCTTTCTCTCTGTTGGAGCCTAATTGACATGTCTTTATGGAACATTTTGAAGTTTAAAGGTTTTCTTCTCTTGGGTTTTCTTGATGGATGAATATTGCGGTGACATGTGTCTTTTGGCATTTTGAGATCTTTAACCTAGTTCACTAAGAAAGTAAATTTTCTTGGGTGGATTAAATAGGGAATTATTTCCTTTTTTATTTTATATTTTAGTCTTGTGGCTTGACTTGTGATTTACAAATCAATATTGCATAGGGTAGGGTATAAGCTAGGGTTAAAGATTGAAGGTGTGTGCTATGGCCACCATTTCTTGGTAGATTTTGCTTAAATCTTCAAGAGTTTTGGGATAGGAATTTTTCTTGCTTTACAAAGGTTCTAGTCAAACACTTTCAAACAAGACCCAAGGGGGAATTATCTTGAGACTCCATATGGCTTGGGGATTGGCACTAGTCTTCAATGTTCATAACCCTCCCATCACCTATACTACAAAGAAGACCTCAAGTTTTGCTAATACTAACTCTTACAATCCTTGTGCTTCATTTTCATAGTCTAGTATCCTAGGGAAGACCCCCCCCCCACCTGTCTTGGAGAAGAGACAACCAGAAGTACAAAGAGGTGGTTATCGAGGTGACAGTGGGTAACACCTCTAAGTTATAGTTGGGGTAAACTTGTCCTTTGGGGCTTTAATCACACATGCTAGTTCAAGCTGTAACATATTTAAATATTTTACATAAAACACCAAAGGTTTGGGATTAAATTGTAGTGTGTTTTGTAGGTATCCCAGCCTCAAGTGCTTGTCCCTTTCCAATCTCATCAACCATATAAAAAAGTCTTTCATTTTTCACCCTTCTTTAAGCTAGAAATCTGGCTGCCATCTTTTATAGATTTTTAAACCATTAAGTGAAGGTATTTCTCACTCTTTGTATCATTCATAGGTCTTGATTTCCATAGTTCATTTATGTTTTGCAGTTAATTTCTAACAAAAAATAAATCTTCCTGTTAATACTGAACACAATTTTTTCTTAGGTGTTTTGTGCTAATAACTTACATTTTCACGCTTAGAACAACAGTGATCAGACCATTTCTCATATTTGGGCATGTATTAAGCAGTTCTGGGCAACAAGACAGCCCTTAATCTCAACTATGTGTAGCTTTGATGTGTATTGCAGCCTCCAAAGAGCAAGATGAGGCATGCTGGGCTCATTCTGGGATGATCTTAGCATATTGCAGACATATTCTGACCTTGAAGGAGTAGTAAATTTTCTTCAATCTCAAGTCCGGGAACATTCTTTGACAGCCTGGGCATGCTAGACCTGTCCCTGTGCATTCCAATAGCAGTCAACAGTCATAAAACCTTGTTTTTTTCAAATTTGGTTAGTTTTGAGTAGGTTTTGGGTATGCATATGAGTGAAACCAGTAGCAAATCATTGTGATTATCAATTCTAGGAACATTGTAGACAATTATAGTGGTGAGGAAACAAGTCTGAGAAGTCTTTGGAGAGAGATCATTAGTAAAAGGGCTTTGAATAAGCATGAAACTCAGTTCTGAGTGTAAACAGCAGCATCCAAACAACAATGAAGGAACAATCTGAGCAAATCCTGTGGTAGAAACAACAGTAACTGACCTGTGATGTAATGCTGGATATCCTCCTGATAGCTTGTAATAGGTTGGCATAATTGAAGACCTGTTTATCAACAAACTTGGGTGAATAATGTGGGAAATATGGTGCACTAGAGAGAAAATAAGTGCCCAACCTTCATAAATTTTATGGTATAGAAGAGGTAGAACCACCCCTTGCCTCACAGCCACAGTATCCTGAAGCAGCAAACTGTTGGATACCTTTTCTATCCCTGGGTGAAAGTGCTGTCTACTATAGCAGCACTTTGAACGGCCTCTGATAAAACAAAGATGCATTAGATTAGATATTTCCAACATATAATGCTTCAAAGCTTATGCTCAACCATGCATTCAAAATATAAAATTGGGTTTTATGTGTGGGTTTTGTTTGTGGGTTTTGTGTGTAACATAGTAAAGTAGAACTAAGATAAATACATCTCTCAGCATATGATTATATTCAAAATATCCAAGTCCACTCAACTTTTAATCCATTGTAACTTGCTGACAATAAACTTCTTCTAATCATGCGTACCTGTAACAAAAAGTCTCAGAAATTCACAGCTGAGCTTCAGAGCATTGGAATTGGCTGCACCTAGGTAGCATACCAGTACTCATGATGACGTTCAGAAATTGGAAATTTATTCATTTTTAATTCATTGAAAACGTGCATTATTTTTCCTTCAACCAGGCAACTAAACTGTGACTTCCCTTGTAATTTTTTTTCCAAATGACAAGAATTGGAACAAAAACTTCTTCCAACTAGCACATGATGCTCATCGTTCCATGTTTGTATCATCTACTTAGAATGATGCATAGGAAATTAACTGCAATATAAAACTAACATGCAAGACTACGGCACCAAAATTGACCCAGTTTACAAATTCATTGTCTTCTTATGAAGCTAAAATGAAATAGAAAACAACTGATTGCTACTTTCTTACAAGGCAAATCACAGAAGCTAGTGGCTACCAAATAGTCAGACTTTACAAATATGAACTGAACATAATAATAAACTAATAACAATCTAATTTAAGGTCATAGCCTAGCCATATGCCAAATTGAAGTATGCAACCCCTAGTTTGTGGGATATGAGACCCCCTCTATGGAGTAGTTTGACTTTGACTGCTTAATCTACAGAAATGTACATACCCTATGACCTCAGACATTGATGTGTAATAAAACTTAATGCATTACCTGTAGTGGTTCGAGCCTTTTTTGATGCTGCAGAACCAACCTGTGACAGTTGATAATCGTGAGAATACATCATTGACCCTCTGGCATCCACTAAATAAGCAAAAACAACTCTGCTGATATGTTTCCAAGGAAATGAAAAAAATTCCCAAATTTCGTTCTTTTTTCCTAAATATCCAGAGACGTGTGCTTTCTCAACTAATCTACTATGGGATTAGGATATTGTTATAAAATTTTATATTTTTTAGTCAACTCTTTAAAATTAAATTCCCAGAATTTTTTGTACTATGAATACCAAGAAACAGATGCAATCGCATGGCTAGTGTACCTAGCCTTCTCTCGTCAACAAGAGGTAGGAAACTTGAGGGACACATTACAAACCCTTGAGGATGCATTCCCTATGAAATACTAGTGCTCATTTAGGATATTAGGGACTAATACTCTATATAAGATATATTTAAAAATCCCGAGGCTTTACAAGTTAGGCCAAAAGCTTTACAAGTTAGACCAAAATGACAATGTCTCAACAAGATATTCAACAGACCACTCTAGCACAATTTATCATATTCATATAATAAAACTAGGTGAGTCTCATGATTTAGATTTTTCTTAATGGCCTCCCATGTTTTTCAAACTCTGGAGGATTTACATGTTTTCATAGGCTAGTGGCACAGAGCACTATTGTTGTTGATTATGTTGAGTCTTGACTAATTTCTCAGCTGCACATGATATTCTATTTTGTAACACAGAAGAAATGTAACTGCAAATCCCTCTGCCTTACAATCATAATAATATTTATTTCTGGGCTCAGATTTTAGTGCAAATGTCCCAAGTTAGTGTGATTTGGTTCCTGTATAGTGGACTGATGTTTTTCAGGAATTTGTGTTGGTGAAGTGGATTACTAGCCATTTTTGTTCAATTTTAAGTCTTTATTTTTTCTGTTTGATGTGTTATTTCCTTAAAATGACTTATCAAAGTATTTCCTCTAATATTTCGAGGTACTTGGGTGGAGCCTTTGATGTAGAGTTGTTGGTATAGAATTTTTTACATCAGCTTGCAGGAAACTTGGCCATCGTTGTAAATGTATGAAACAACCAATAAATATTTTCCTGTGCTGATGTATGGTATGGGTTCTAATAGCCACCACATAAGCGAATTGGATTTTGGAGATCTTGATATAAAGCATGAACTGCATTGCTAGTATGTCTTGTGAATTTTGAATAGTCAGTGGTGTGTAAGGAGTTTTATTGGATGGCATTTCTTGTGAATTTTTGCATGATCTATGTGTGAGGAAGTCAGATTATCCCTGAATTTGAATTCCTTCAAATCATTTTTATGGGGTTGGCTTTTGAATCCTTCTTTGAATATTGAATTTGGCACAAGGGATCTACTTGGTTTAATTTCGATGTACTATCAGATTGTTTCCTTTTGACAGGGAAAAATACTAAGTCCTTGTTGATTTTGATAAGGTAGAATTGCTAAGTCTTAAGATTTTCTCTAGACCAGTTATTTTTGGCTATTGCAGATTCTCAGATGACCCAAAGCTACCATTTTCAACCATTAGAATATCTCTCGGCATATTTGTAATTGTCCTTCTTGTGGGAAATATTTTGTTTGTAGCTATAAATCGTATTAAAAAAGTTGAAGAGGATTGAAGGTAAATGGAAGAACTTAAGGGACGTGATGAAGTTGCTGATGTTCCAAAGTCAAATATATTGCACAGTTGATAATGTCATGTAGACAAAAGGGTCCTTTGATGCCCTTTCTATGCCTAGCACTTTTACTGTTCAACTTCACAAAACATTGAAGAAGGTAAAGAACTATGCCAATAACTTGCAAGTACCAGGTGGATTGTGTAGATAAGTCAGAAAGGATATTATGGAGCATGGGATGGGTGCAAATCCAACTATGGTGGCTTGCTTCTGAACACAAATTTTGTCACTATAGTATAGAATATATTTTGTCACAAATTTTGATCTATTAGAATATATTTATTACAAGAAGTGGTGGGATTTTGTTCCACATTAATAATTACTCTAATCTACTAACATTTTTATTTTTAATTCTTTTATTGTTTCGTACATTTTTTATACAGAGGGCAAATGCATCCACTGTTTGCAAAGAATTTACAACTCCAGAGGACTGAAAGTGAGTAAATATTTTTATGTTATTATACCATTGTTGATTTGATGTTTAGGTTGAATTGAAGCCTTTGCAGAATTTATCTCAAATTCCCATTTCTTTTGTTTGCACAGGTACTGCTACAACAAAATCACAAAACAGTCCAAGTGGAATATTCCAGATGAACTAAAGGTTTGTACTATTTCATATTATTCCTTGAGAAGCCTTATGACTTTTTGATACGACAACTTTTAGCAATCTGTTTTAGTAAACTTTTTTGTGGGATTTCCTCAGATAGCTCAAGAGCAGGCAGAGAAAGAAGTGGCTTCAGTTGGAAACTTTGAAGGATCATTGTCCACAGCTGCATCACCAGTTCCATTGGTTGTCACATCATCTCAATCAAAAGCATCTCCAAATCTATCTTCTCCTAGCATATATGTAGCTGCTATAGTCTTAGCATCAACAGGGACACTGACAGTTGCTACACCAGTTATGCCTCTTTTGCCAACAAACCCAGTTAGTGTTATGGCTTCGTTGACACCAACTATCTCTACATCTGTTGGAGACAATTGCAATACTCTTCAAAGTGAGTTATTTTTTTGTGATTTATGGACATGTTTCAACTTTCAACATGAATTATGGTATCTTGTTTCACTCTAAGTATTGGGTTATTCAGGTGCTTCAAGCCAACGTGGGCCAATTAGCATCTCGAGATCTTGCTGAGGAAATGACACCCACAATGGCAGAGTGAAAATGACTTCAATGAAAATATGGATTCTAAATCAGACACTGGTTCATTCAAAGATGATCCAGATACATCCCTTAGACTCTCATTATATGCATATAAACCTTCTTGCTCAAATTCACTTAATAACACCATTGAACTTGATAAGCTTCTTCAAAATGAAGATAATGGGGAGGGTATTTCTGATCACATTAGGATGATCATAGAGAAGACTAAGAACAGTTAATCTAAACTGTGAGAAGCAAATGATACAGGAAAAAAAAATATCAATCGAAATAATAGCTTTAATTCTATGGGGAAACTACATCTCAGGAGAAGAAAGCGTCTATTTGATATTGCAATGGATTACTATGATGCTAGTGGAGAACCCCTTGTTAGTAAACTAACTATTATTATCCAAGATATTATGAATGCATTTCGCTCTGCTGGAAACTTCCCATCTCCTGGATTCTTCTTATCAACTGCATTGACAGTTTCAAAAAATATTTCTGTACTTCAGTCTATTGGAGTAAAATTGTCTGCATTTGATGCTCTAATTTGCAGCAGGGGGAGCCAACTTCTATATACGGATGGTGATAGTCTAGATTCACCCATATAACCAGATCCAGATTATGATTCTCATATCAGTTATTGCTAGGGTGCAGAGGGCCTGAGAAAAAAGCATGAGAAAACTGAGAGGTCCACAGAATTCTCGATTCCTAATGGAGGATGCTGAAGCATCTAACCCCCATTGCTTGGCCTATATAGTCAATAATATATCCACTGTAAGTTTCAATTCTAGATGTCATTTTCAGTAATTGGTATATGTTCTATGTCACTACAGGAGTGGTATTCAGCCTCCAGAAAATCTATAAAAATATTGTTTGTTGATTAAGGCACCTGTTTACTATCTCCAATTGCATGACATTAAAATGGCGTTGTTAACAATTTTTTAGAAAGGAGTACAAGAGCTAACTTTATTTATTCCAAATACTAGGGAGCCATGACAACTCTCTATTAGTATAATAGAATCAGGATTTAGGACTATCATTGAATATTGATTATTCCTATCATCTTTTTAAGATTTTACTTGGGTACTGTTTTCCCAGGAACCCAAAGCACATGAGCTGAAATGGAAATTGAGAATGATAGGTTTAAGATGCCATGTGCTTTACTCTCAAAATTGTTCCCAGCTGTGTGTGATGCCTCTTCATACTTCAAGATCTCAAGCTTTAAGGTGATAAAATTCTAGATAGTTCTTTGCCTCTGAATTTAATTGGATGGATTTGGTCTTTGGCGAGTGCATGTTAAGCACTTTTGGCCATATTTTAAAGATTTTACTTGGGTACTTTTTTGCCAGGCACCCAAAGCACATGAGATGAGATGACAATTGAGAATGAGAGGTTTAAGATGCCATGTGTTTTACTCTCAAAATTGTTCCCAACTGTGTGTGCTGCCTCTTCATGCTTCAAGCTCTCAAGCTTTAAGGTGATAAAATTCTAGATAGTTCTTTGCCTTTAAATTTAATTGGATGGATTTGGTCTTTGGCGAGTGCATCTTAAGCACTTCTGGCTCAAACAGAGCCCATGCAATAAATTCTTGTTGAGCGAGATTTTTATTACTAAAAGTTAGATTTGGTGATTTGCAGGTACCTGTATGTTCGATGGGGCTTGGATATAGCCAATATGTATGTGTTTCTGGGGAAAAAGGAGATACAATCTATGAAGAGATTATTGGAGGAATGCATACGACACTGATATTGAGAGGGACCGTCTATGATGGAAGTGAAAAGATGGGGAGGAGTCCTTCCAGCTATACAAGAGAAGACATTTTCCCTTCACAAAGTCCAAATATAGTGATAGTTACTGTAAGTGATGATAAAGAAGAATTCAGCAGCCAAGAGATGATTGCAGCTCTGAAAACATTTTCTTGAGATAAATAATTCTGCATCCCATTGTATGTAACCAGATGCATTTTTACTAAAATAAAGGTTCCTAGTAAATTTTAGGGAGATGAAAACTACTAGTAATGTCTTAGAATATTTGTAAAAACCCAATCAGGTTGTTAAGTATTGAACTTTTACAGAATCCATCATATCCATGAAAGAGCTACTAGGCAATACAATGGAGTTGGACTTCCTTCAGAGGTATTAGAAGTGTTTTTGTATTTGTTATAATAAGCACATATATAACTGTTTGTTGGAATTGTTTCTTTTTGCCATGTTAAATCTTGTGAAATTACTATGTACATTTTTCAGTTATTTGTTTTTATTTTTACCGAGAAACACAATTTATTGCTTAACATGTGTTGTTTACAGGTAACCTTACTCGCAAGCTTTGTAAAAACATGAAGAGGGATGCTACTGCAATGTGGATACAGAAGCACGTGCGCAGATATAAAGCTTAGAAAGCTAAGAAGCAGAGGTATCAGAAGTGTTTTTGTATTTGTTATAATAAGCACAAATATAACTATTTGTTGGAATTGTTTCTTTTTACCGTGTTAAATCTTGTGAAATTACTATGTACATTTTTCAGTTATTTGTTTTTTATTTTTACTGAGTAACACAATTTATTGCTTAAAATATGTTGTTTGCAGGTAACCTTACTCGCAAGCTTTGTAAAAATATGAAGAGGGAGGTTGCTGCAATGTGGATACAGAAGCACGTGCATAGATCTAAAGCTCAAAGAGCTCAGAAGCATGTGCAGTGCAGATACAAAAACACGTGCACAGATAGAAAGCTCAAAAAGTGGGCAATTGAGTATGAAGATTCTGTTGCTGATGCTTTTCTATTGAGTATGAAGAGCCTATTGCTGAGGGTTTTAAGTTGCTAAGTATGATTTTGAAGCTGTAGCGGAATCCAAGTATGGCTTAGCAACAAAGTACAAGTGGGATGGTTTAGCTAATGTAATATTTTGAAAAGTCATCGGTGTACTAGATGATTTTCATGTAAAGTTATATGGAGATAGTTTTTGAGAAAACTCATTTATTGTAATACTTGACATTTCATATAATATAATTTGTACGGTTTAAAACTTATATGGTTGCACTTTTATTTGCATAATTCAAATGTGTATTAGATGATGATAAATAATGTATGATTCTCTTTTTAATTTAAACATAATACCATATTAAAAATTTATATTGATTAATAATGGACACCATTAAAACTACTAAAATGTAATAACCACACATAAAACCACTAAAAATGACTAAATTAGTGACCAATAAATGAGATTAATGACCAAAATTCATATATAAAATAACAAAAAATTGAGAGACACGTGACCAAACAATGAGATATAAATGACCAAAAAAATGACCAAAATTCGCATATCAATGACCAAAAAGCAGTTTTGGTGACTAATTTGCGGTCTTTTAATACGCGACCAAATTTGGTCATATTCTAGTTTTCCATGTGGTCATTAATTTGGTCATAAATGTGGTCATATATTTGTTCATTGATGCAAACATGATCAAATTAATGACCAAATATATGACCAAATTAATGACCAACTGGCAAGCTATAAATGACCAAATAAAAATTACCAATTTTGGTCGCGTAATAAAAGACCCTAAATTAGCCACCAGCGATCGCCAAACCAAAAGTGGTCATTGATATGCGGATTTTGGTCATTTTTTTGGTCACTAATCTCTCATTTTCCACTAGTGCCTCCTACTCCTTCGCTTCTGCATCTCTAGATGAAGATCATTCTTCTTTCTTCTCCCTTTCTACTCGCTCATCGAGTAGAATTTCCATCATGGATTTCATGCTCATAAAAGCCTCCAGAAACTCAGTTTCAAAAATGACAGGTTTTTCCTGTTCGGTATGTCCTTCTTCTTCCCCTCGTGGAGAAGACATGGTTCTTGAGAATGTTCTCCTAGAGCCAATCTCAGGGTCTCCTTCAACTAATCCTCCTTCACCAAGCTTTAACCTGGACCTGGTAAGCATTCACACACTCGCACGACGGTCAACCAGCTCTGATACCAAAATATGATCCGTAGGATCTCAACTTTAGTGCATTAAAATTTTGTTGTAAAAGAATGTGTGCAAAAGGTTAATTAATGGACAGTATTAGCAGAAATTAAATGCTCATAACATGAATGAAAAAAACAAGACTGATAAACAGATGCCAAGCAGAAAACATAGAACCAGAGTCACAAACAGAAGTTGATAACAGAGTTCACCCCCTTCACTGGGCTACGTCTTCGAGTCCCTCTCCAATAGGAATCGACCCAATTAATGGATTTAGAAAGGTACAAATGGTTCTGGACTCAACTTTAGCAATTGTGAAAACAAAATGCTGGACAGAAAGTCTTCAAGAATCCTCTCTATGAAATTACAATCTGGTCTTCAAAAGATAAAGAACCCAAATGTAACAGAGAATACACTCGACTCCAATACAAGAAGCAATCTCGAAACTACAGCCAAACTTCCTAATCTTCTCATAACAGAGAAATAATATACTGCGCTCTGAACGAACTGAGTTTTTTTTTCTCCCCCCCTTCAATCGTCACCAACTTCCCCTATTTAAGCCTCACTTTTACCGTTATAATGGGCCGAAGCGTCAAAGAGAATGCGACTGTTCACATCCCCTACCAAATGCCAACTCGTCATCATAGCAGGCTGTTCATATCCTTATCAACGTTACCATCATATGGTAAAAATGTTGCCAATGCGTTTATTCCATTCCCTGAAACGCGACATCAATACTGTGTACCAACTGCAAAACTGTTTCGAAATGTCCCCGCACGAACGCATTGCTGAGTATCGGAAGCTTTAGTCATCTGCTCTTCCGCCATTGTGGAAGAGTGATATGCAACGGGCTTCAATATTTTACTCCGACGATCTCTATCTCAATCGGCTGTCATTTGGTTTTCGAGCCGAAAATTTTAGTCGCTTTGGTTTCCGTAGTTGCGGCTCTTTTATCGCTCCGACTTCCGATCCGTTCCGAACATCTTTAAATTTGCATTGTTGCAGCTGCCAAATTGCTCCGACTTCTGATCTTTTTTTACTTTCCTTTAAGTTTCCGTTGTTGTGGAAGGAAGAAGCTTTGCGAGCTCCGACGTTGCGGAAGGGGAAATGCTTCCGACCGCGGAAAGGGAAAATCTTGTAAGCCCCGACGTTGCAGAAGGGGAAAGGCTTGTGAGCCCCGCCATTGTGGAAGGGGAAAGGTTTGTGAGCCCCGACGTTGTGGAAGGAAGATGATTCCGACCACCGATCCTTATATTTTTTTCATCCGGTTATCTCCGCGGACAGACTAATAGTTTGGCCGCCCGCCGTTGCGGAAGAAGATGCTCTTCTGACCTCCGATGTTGCGGAAGGAGATCTCTTTTGACCTCCAATCTGTGTGGCTTCTTTTTGTTTTCCTTGTCCGATTTTTTCACCCGCGGCTTCTTTGAACCATCGTACCATATTGGATCTTAAAAGAGGAATAATCCACCAGATCAAGTTTGAAAACCAAAACCTTCATTTCCGTTATTCTTGTTTCCATCATTTACTTGTGGTATTGAATCTTTATTTGGTGCTAGGTTATAAGGCTAGGAACATGCCCCAATCATGGGAACATACTCAACATACGTATTTTCTGTAGGCTTCTAATCCATGACCAAGGAGGAATTGATCGCAAACAATGAACCATGTTGCTCAGAGAAATTTGACAAAATTGGCATCTCTTTAGTGTTTTCTCTCAAATCCATCACTGTGACTGTTCAGAAACTTGCTGATTCTTCTTTCTTGTATTCTCAAACTCAGGTTTGTTCTCACTTGTATTCTCAAACTCATCTCCTAAAATGTCTGACAATTTTGAATGTAAAGAATCTCTCTTTGATCCCTTTGACACACTCCACATATTAACCTCTGCTCGATCATCTGAGCTGCTTGTCAACTCACCAATGTTTGGTCCAAACAAGTTTCCTTCAGTGGTCAGATTGGCTTCATCTTGTTTGGTCCAAACAAGTTTCCAAAATTGTTTTAAAAAATATTTAACATTTAGCTTTTATGATTTTTTATTTTCTATGCCCTATTTTTCTAGCAGAAAAACTCATAAGTTCTATGATGTTACAAATCCTTCACAGCGACACTGGGGACTTTGTTTACCTCCACCAGTGGTAGAGGTTTCCTTTCTTGGATCAGCTTCTTCAAGTAAATTGAGCAAATCACTGGCTCCTGTAAGTGACTTTAGGATTTTAGTATATTGTACGTCCGTCCAATTATCTTTAGCATTTGTTATTGATATCTATGCAGACAGCTTTTTCTATGCTTCCATATTAGATTATTTAATAGCTTCTGATTCAGTCCTAAATAATCATTAGTATAGAAACTAATGTGTATTTTCTTTAGACAGCTTATTTTTTACTTCAGTGAGTGTCTTCTAGATTCTTTATACATGGCTTCATTTTCATTTCCTAATAATATATACCTGTTCATATTTCCATGTGAAACCAGAACACATGAGGTAATGCTGAGACTTTCCTTACCAGTGGAGTTGTTGGAAGATCAGTTGTATTGCCAGCTAGTGCATCTTGGTATGAAATATGTTTCTTGTCATGTAATATTTGTTTAATTTTCCAGCACCCCCCTGGATTGGTGCAAAGTAACATTACACATTAAGTTTAGTGAACATAAGATTCTATATGATTTAGAAGTTTGTGGTGGAATATTATATATCTTACTGAATATTTAGACATTAATGGTTGTTGCAGGGGCTCCCATGCTACACAGGAAAAATCATTTAGTATGAGGATCCCAACTGTCATTCACTTTCAGTGTCTCCAACATTAAATATCCCTACCTTGGTGGTGGAAGCTGCAGCATTAGGGTTGAGTTTTGATCATGGCAAGCTGTTGGTCAATAAGGGTGGGCAGTCATCAACATTTATATCTAAAAAACATATTGAGTCCAAACCTAATGCAATGAGTGGAACAGATATAAAATTAAATTCACATGTAAATACTGCTGGGGAAGCTTTCCATGGAAAGGATGCTAGTTTAGTTGATCCTACTATGAAATGTAGGAGTCATGAAGGTTTTAAAATTCTATTGAAAAATTGATCCTCTGACACACACAAGGGTTCATTTGAGCTGGGTAGTGGGCACATTGAAATAGAAAGAAGTGAAAGAATAGATGCATCTTCAGTGTCATGTGCTATTGTTTGTGTTGGACTTTCTAAAGATAGCTTTCCAATCTCTGTCCCTCAAAGCAACTCTGTTGTTCAAAGAAACAGTTAAGTGAATGTTGTTGCTCTAAATAAAAACACTAGAATGCTTTCAGGAAACCATGTTGAGAATCTGGTGTATAATATCCTTCCATAAGTTTATATGAATGGCTCAGATGTTGGAGAAAACGATATAATTTCAAACATATTGTCTTTGAATTTTGATTCAGATGATAGTGTATTAAATAGTCCTCACAATTTAGCAAATTTGCTCCTTGTTGAGACAGATAAATGCAATGGTATGTCAAAGGAAATATCAAGTTCATGGAAGTCTCAGAATAGCAAGCAGTCAAGATTTTTATTTGCAAGGTTAGAAAGTTCTATAGAAAGATCAAGCCATTATTCCACTCCCAATTTGGCATCATCTAGGTAATTGCAGAGGGAGTGGGAAAATGGACAAGATGTTTTGGAAAGCACAAATGGACATGAACTATTGAATATTAATGGACTATCTAATAATGATTTTGGCCCAAAGGTGCAAGTATTTCAGAGTACTTCAGAGAGAAGCACATTTTTGGTTCCTTCAGAAGCCAAGGATGATTTTTGCCTTCGTTTGTTGTTGGATATTAGTAATTTTCTTTTAATAATTGTGTTTTACCTCTTGATAATATGGAATTTACAACTTTCATTTCCTTTTATCCAACCATTTTAATCCTTTGTATTTTTCCAAGTTTCTTAGCTATGGATATAGACTTATTTTTATGGATCTAAATACAAGATATAACCATTTTCAGATGAGGCTATCTTTTAAGATCTAACATTGCATAGGGGATGTCCCTAAGTTGCACCGGGACATTACCAATGTCATGTAGGATTGTCAGATATCCCTTAGCCATCTTGGGGACTTCTTAGCATCACTTTCCAAAATCGGTGCTTAAGAGAGAAGAAAAATAAGGCCTTAGCGCTACACTCACTCACACCCACATTACCCCTTACTAAGAGACTATTCAATCTCTAATTCAGCCAAGATTTAGATTTTTTTTTTTAAATTAGCTATGTTACACCCTCTCTTACTCTTACTGTCTTCTCTTGTTATAGCGGATTTCACCACTCCAGGTGAATCACACTTTGTATGGCCTTCCCCTGTCCCGTTGCAGACTCTTTAGACCCCATGGACCATATTTTATCCTTTGATGTTTCCTTGATCATCCCTAAAACTATATGAAAAATGATATACGCGACTTTTTACCTGATAACCGTGTACATACGCGGGTCTTCCCAATATAACCGCGTACATCGGGATGTGTGCATAGTCCAAATCCTTTCGGAGCTTTCCTTGACATGGATCCGACTCATTCGACTACTGGCCTTCCATATGCCTTGAGATCACTCGGATTCGACCCTTCATTATCCCTTCTGAAGCTATATAAGGAACCCCTTGGTACATTGAAGACATATAGAGAGATTGAAAGAAAAGAAACTATATTCCATTGTTGCCGAAATTTATACTTGAGTCTACATCCCTTTGTCCCTTTGGAGCACTTTTGTGTTCTTCCCAAGATTGCCCTTTGCTAGTGAGCTTACTATCGTGAGATGGAGGATTGAGGTGGTGGAGGCCCAAGTGGGGGATTCAGTTTCTCTGGTTTGCAGACATGCCGTCAGAGGTTGTATCTATCTTGTAATCTCTGATTTATATTAATAAGAACTATCTTTTCCTGTCCAATGATGTGTATTTGATTGAATGTTGTCTCCATTGGAATATGTCAAATGCTTTTACATTATTGATTATATATGCTAGAATAGATCTAACACCATGATATATACTATGCTTGTATTGTTTACTTGTTGTTGAGGAAGTATTATATCAATTCAAGCTGAAGATTGGAAAGCTCAACGGGGATCTACTTCAACCATCCAGAATAAGGTACGAGGTCTGATCCTTTAGTGTTAGACGTTTTATTTCTATTGCATATTGGGAAAGATTGATTTCTGGAGTCAAAGATGTCTATTGTGGTACCCCAAGCCATAGGAATTTCTCTATGTAACAGAATTGGCGACTCTGCTGGGGATGTTCCTTGTTTTTGTTTAGGGGTTTTTATCGTCACAATGGGCTTGATATTATTGAATCGCTCTTTGTTTCTCCTTGTTTCTAGGTTGCATTTTATAGTATTTTCTTCCATTGATAATCCCCTTTATTGGTTTGGCCTTGACCTTCTTTTTACCACTTCCTTCTCTGTATACACGATTTTTTGGCCAAAAGTCGCGTACATATGCGGATTTTTGCCCAAAAGTTGCGTACATACGCAGTTGTTCTTTAAACAGTAGTGTACATCCTCCCTTTTGGTGAGTTTGATGTTGTGGGAAGTTGTTGGGTGGGTTGTGAGTGTGGTTGGGTATTCCTTGGGTTTGATGTTGTCTGTTGGATGCTTCTTTTGTGACCAGAGACCGCTTTTTCATTGATTTTTATTTGAAAGTAGTTTTAGTCATTTTCCCTTTTTGTTTTTCCATTAGTGCATTACTCTTTTTGTCTTGGTGTCTTGTTGGGCTTGTAGTTTATACTTTCTACAGAGACTGAGAGTTTTAGATGACTTTTATTGCATTTTTCATTCCTTTTTATTGAAAAATACAAGATAGTTGCACTCTTAGTTGCATCTTAGATATGGATTTGAGGAGGTACTTGCATTGGATTGCTTAGATGAGAGTTGTGTTTAGGCTTTCATATAGGAAGGATTGCATTGGCATTCGGAAAGGAATATATATTTATGCATCTCATGTAGTGGCATACCCTATTTTTCATTTGACAAAGATTGCACTTAGCATTGTTTGTTATGGTGTGCACTTTTCTTTCACTGCTGAGTCTTTATATCACTAGTTGCATGGCCATTTTCCTTTGAGTAATTATAGCCAACTAAAATCAACGCTAATTAAAATGAATTACACTCTTTTCTTTTCTAGGGTGCACCAACAAGCTTAGGTTTTAGGATCTTGGAATAGTTAATTGTAAGTCAATTCTCCAAGATCACTAAACAACAAAATCTAGGTGTCTGTCCAGGTGAGTGTGTGAAATCCTTGGTATAACCATCATTCTCAGGATCCTCCTCTCAAACGGGAGTTAAGCATGAGGCAGTGTGAGTGGTTATTGATTGTGATGACCCCTAGTCATAACTGAGTAGCACCAGTGATATTTCCAGGATTGTATTCGTATCTGGGGGCTCTTTTGAGAGTTTCAGGCTTTGCTACCCTGCCCATACAGTCAATCCCGCCTGCGACTGTTCGCCTGAGCTTTGATTATATTGAGGTGACCTTAGTGACCTTACCTAGGATATCGAGGGGGTACTCTGCAGGGGTTATTCTGCAGGTGTCCCGGCCAGGTACAAGTTGGACAACACAGTCTCTTTACACGTTGAAGCTAAGGGCCACTATAATTGGTTACGTACCTCCGCTTGTAGTGTATGGGTGTTTCGGGCCTCTCCTAGGTGAGACATACCTGTTGCATTCGGGAGCTCACATATCCTCCCCTTGGTTTGCTTGTATTTTGGCTGTAGATTTTCTTAGGAGTGTGCTCTTTGTGCGCTAGTTGGCCTTTGGGATCGTGATGACTTGAGTATATTTATGCTCTCTTGAGTTTGGGTCCTTTTATTTTTGGCATGCCTGGTATCTTATCACCCGTCCTTGGTCCTAGTATGGACTCTGGTGTCAAACTTCGGGGCATCACAGCCCCTTTCCGTGCTCATAGATTTGGGAATGGTCATCTTCCATCCTCTACTCCATTTGTGGAGGATTTTTTACCTTCGCTCGGTCTTTACACCAGTGTTCACCCTCACTAGGGTGGTAGTGTATGTGTGAACGTTGGGTATACACCTTAGTTTCCTTTTTATGTCTCATCATTCACTGCATTGTTTCCTTTGGGTGCTATTGTCATGATCATTCCTCCCTATATCCTATAGTTTGGATTCTTTATTGACTATTTTGGGTTGTTTTGGTCTAATATGATTGTCATGTAGGATCCAGTTTTTGTACACTCTCTCCGAGGTTTTGACCTGTTCGTGCCTGTCACAGGTATTATGTCTGAACTGGCATATAGGTTAGGATTTCACATCCGCTTGCACTTATGCATTGCCTTATGACCGTTCCATCTTAACCTTAGGTACGAACCCATTCCATGGTATCACGGAACCTTCATGCTGCTATTAGAAGTGGTACTATGTGAATGGTAGAGCTTTCCTATACATGGGTGCCCTAGTTAGCTCCCCTTTGCATTTGGTACCCATGTTGTGAGTCCTCTCTTAGGTCCGAGAGTCTGTTGTATAGTACTTCCATGACATTTCGCAAGAGCCTCATACTCATCTTGATCTTATGATGGCCTATTTCCCTCCAGACTCCCCTTATGTCAAGTTGTGAATGCATTATCATGAGCTTTGCCTGCCTTATTGAGCTTTATGCCGGATCCCCTGACATTGCATTTCAGCCATATAGCCCGAGCTTGTCTCATGTCTAGCCATGTAGAGCCATTTTTATATCCTTCGCAACTTGATTTCCTATTACCGGGAGGAGATTTTCCCCCGAGTGTCGATATCCTACACATGTATCCTTGCATTGAGCATAGGTATGTTCCACTACTTGGAACTAGTTTGTTTTGCCTGATGAAACTCGTCTCCTCCTAGTTTGTAACTATAAAGATAGTTTATTCTTTTTTCAAGCTTTTCAAATAACTAAAAAAGTCCAAAAAAATAAAAAAACCAAAAATCCGGACAAGGAAAGATGTTATCTTTGGTAGTTGTCGAGTCGTGTCACCTTCGAACAGAGCACTGTATATCACATCCATTGGTTGGGTTATAGTTTGACTTAGGAGTTGTACTCGTTTATCTGAGTTTATCTCCACCGACTGGTTAAGCTTCCAGTGCCTATGGAGCCCTTGTCGATGCCTCTTGTGTCACAGAGATGTCCTAGTTTGTATATCGAGTCTATGCTGCCTTCATTCAGTCACCATACATCGTTATGCTCTTGTTCGAAGGAATTTGAAACCTGTGTCAGCCATTCCTCAGTTATCTTAACTTTGCATGTCGGCCATTCCCGGTACAGTTACTGGTTCGTGCACCTTATGATCGAGTCCTTCCACATTAGACAGCTTTTTTGAGTACCTCGTGTTGGATGATGGGGGATGCCTTAATGCACTCCTTCCAGCGGATTTCATCTCATCGACTTCAGATCATTTATTCTGAGATTGGAATCTAGAGTCCTTTTGAGTGCCTTGAGACTTGCAGTCATCAATGGCAGGTTCTCTCGCCATCGACAGCTTCTTGGGAATACATCAATGTCCCTTGATTGATGGATTCTCTCAAGTGTTCGACCTCAACATATCTATTCAAACTTGTTAGTTTTCACTCTAGTACCTTGATTCCCATTTTCATTATCGGTGGGTAATCTCGCATTTGTTAACGGTATACATCAATGACCGGTAATCAGATGATGGACTACTATGTTCGACCTCGACACCTCTATTTGCATACTAGGACATGTACTCGTAGCGGTTTGTGTAGAATACCTTCCATATTGGTGGCATTTCTTATATGCTACCTCCTTGATCATGCCAGTGTTCATGAGATTTCAGCTCTCATGACTTCATTCTAGTGTATGTCAGACATTTCTAGCCACTATGGAGATCATGATCTATTGTATATCTTCAGCCATTTTGGAGATCATGGTCCTTTGTATATCTTCATCATGGAGATTTTTATCTATGTATATTGTATGTGGCGATGACCACATATGCGATATCATGTATTATTCCTATTCATGGCCATTGTACTCTTATGTATCTGGGACTGCTATATGTACTTGCAGTTATATGCAGAGTTGTATCATTGTACAATGCTGATTGGGTGGTTGGTCTTCCATTTGGGATCTTTCATCACTCCACTTATGGGATGGACTTATAATTTATTTCGGCCATCGTATGACCCCTCTTACCTCACACATTAGGGGGCATCTGTTATAGCGGATTTCACCACTCCAGGTAAATCACACTTTGTATGGCCTTTCCCTATCCCGCTGCAGACTCTTTAGACCCCATGGACCATCTTTTATCTTTTGATGTTTCCTTGATCATCCCTAAAACTATATGAAAAATGATATACGTGACTTTTTACCTGATAACCGTGTACATACGCGGGTTTTCCCAATATAACCGCGTACATCGGGATGTGTGCATAGTCCAAATCCTTTCGGAGTTTTCCTTGACATGGATCCGACTCATTCGACTCCTGGCCTTCCATATGCCTTGAGATCGCTCAGATTCGACCCTTCATTATCCCTTGTGAAGCTATATAAGGAACCCCTTGGTACATTGAAGGCATATAGAGAGATTGAAAGCAAAGAAACTATAGTCCATTGTTGCCAGAATTTATACTTGAGTCTGCCTCCCTTTGTCCCTTTGGAGCACTTTTGTGTTCTTCCCAAGCTTGCCTTTTTCTAGTGAGCTTGCTATTGTGAGATGGAGGATTGAGGTGGTGGAGGCCCAAGTGGGGGATTCAGTTTCTCTGGTTCACAGACGTGCTATCAGAGGTTGTATCTATCTTCTAATCTCTAATTTATATTAATAAGAACTATCTTTTCCTGTCCAATGATGTGTATTTGATTGAATATTGTATCCATTGGAATATGTCAAATGCTTTTACATTATTAATTATATATGCTAGAATAGATCTAACACCATGATATATAGTATGCTTGTATTGTTTACTTGTTGTTGAGGAAGTATTATATCAATTCAAGCTGAAGATTGGAAATCTCAACGGGGATCTACTTCAACCGTCCGGAATAAGGTACGAGGTCTGATCCTTTAGTGTTAGACATTTTATTTCTATTGCATATTGGGAAAGATTGATTTCTGGTGTCAAAGCTATCTGTTGTGGTACCCCAAGCCATAGTAATTTCTCTCCATAACAGCTCTGCCCTGCCTCTATCCTACCGCAGAAACATACCCTATGTTTTTATGTTGTACTAATGGTAGGTTTTGAACAATTCTGCATGAACCTTGAACTTTGTACTTGTAAATATAACTCCACACCAAAATACGAGACCCGGGTCTTAGTGAGGCTCTTATATTCCATTGAAGAAGCAACACATCCCATGTGGGGAGTCAGAGTGGAAGGTGTAAACATGCCATAGGGATTGAAGGGAATTGGAAGTTAAAACTAATTCATAATCAAATAATCAGGGCAGGGCACTTTCACATTCCACTCCAGTAGGATGGAGACATGCTTTATTACCCTTACAAAGAAATAGTTTCTTGTAGGTAGTTCAAATGGGGAATATGAACCTCATCATGATTTTCTCTATCCTTTGCTTCATCATAAATGTGCATTTCATGGTCAAGTAAATTTCTTCATTTTGAAAGTTTCCCATGGGGGGCAGAGCAAGTGGTAAATGGAATTGTTTGAAAATGGAAGGTCCTGTGTTCAAATTCCCCCCAAATTGTCCTGTGTGCCATGGTTCGGGTGCTGTGGTTACACCTAGGTTTATAGTGGTAGTTGGATTGGAGCCCTAGACCATGTGTCATGGGAGTACCAGCCCATCCCCAGTTGTCGATTCCCCTAGTAAAAAAAAAAAGATTCCTTCATTTTGAAAGTCATAAATCTTGATAAGAATATGCCTTTATGCAATTGTGCATTATAAGAACACTGTAGAATACCAGTCTCTCCAACCTTTTCGATAGGTTTATTCAATCTCAAAAGATTACTAGAATCTAAATATTAGTGTAGTCTTATTTTAGGTGACCATACATTCTAAGGAAATTTTAGTTCTTATCAATGGTTATTTCTCTCTTTGAACTGTTGTCCAATCATCATGGAAGTTATTTCAGATCCTGTACATCTCAACACAGAGTTGATATATATTTTGTTATACCTAATAGTTTGCAAGTTTTTCAAGTTTAATTCATGCTTAACCAGTTGTCCTACCTTTCAAATAATTGGTATCATCACCTAGAAGCCAAATATACAACCCTTTAAAGGTTTCTCTAAAGACGCAATGTTGTAGGAGCAGGGTATTTCTCTTTATATTTCCAACATGACTCTTTAATTATTGAATCCACTATTAGGTTCCCTTATAGCCAAGGAATAATGATTCACAAAGCATAATTCCTCCATACAAAATGGTACCTTTAAAATAGTAAATGATTCAATGCTAAATACTTGCAATAATTACAATTCCCCAAGTCAAAATACTTGCCATTCTTTGAATTCTAGGTCTAGAGATCATTTTTACAAGACATTACGATGCATAGGGAGTCAAGTCTCTAATTTTGCAAATGATAATCGTTGAGTCTCCATTAGCAATAAGTTTATGAATCTTCCTCGCTCTTAGAATGTTTATCACTTGATTTAAAGCTAAAATAGGCTTCACAATAAGAGAAGAAACCTTTTGCAGTTTGATCACAACCATAGACCTGCATATTATGGAACCTTCTCAAAGAAAAGGTGAATATACTTTGCATAATTTTAAGTTTATTAATTATCAAAGCAACAGGTTGTGTTTTAATTTTGATAGCCCATGATGAGGAACATCTGAAACACCTTGAAGCTCATGGATTCTTCATATTGTAGTAGACAAGAGGGAAAGTTTTGTTTCTGACTCTTTGTTTTTGATGCAGTGATGGCATTGGGCTTCGAAATCCATTCAGGAAGGACTCTTCTTTGGACTATGAGAATGATAGTGATGAAGAATGGGAAGAGGTACTCATCACTAAATCTCTTTGGTAAGAGTATTTGTAGTATTTTTATTATCTTTAGTTACAGTGAAAATTGTACATAGCTCTCAGGAATTAGTTTATCATAAATACTAGTTACTAGTAAGTTGTAATAGTAATAATTATGTAGTTTGTACATTGGTATCTATCATAAATTTGTCTGAATATCATCATTGTCAAGCAAGAACAAATTCTTAAAGGGTGCTAGCTCAATGGTAGAGCACCTGCCTAATTATAGGCATGAGGTTGGTGGTTCAATTCCTCCTTGCCCTATCATAAATTTTTTACTACAAAAATGACTAAATTCGCATATATACGACTATTAGTAGCTAATTTCTCGTATCTTAGTCGTATTTAGCTTAGTCATTAATATGTTAACATCTAGTAGTTTATTTAGTCCTATATTTGGTCATTAATGGTTGCAATCAATGACTAAATCAGTGACTAAATCAATGACTAAATCGATGACTAAATCAATGACTAAATCATTAACTATCAATGACTAAAACAATGACTAAATCATTGACAATCAATGACTAAAGCATTGCATTAGAGGAAATTTGAGGTCTAAAATGGGCCTCCTAAGAAAAATGATAAAATAATTGTTAAAATAATACAATAATAGTTAAAATAATAAAATAATAGTTTTTAATTTTGGAGGAAGAATGAAAAAAACTACTTTTGTTGTTCATATTTTCGACATATCTACCTGTGCGTTTACTCTAATTCTTAGCATGAGAGCTTGTTGGATGTGGAATTTAATTCCATATCCAACGAGTACCCATAATGCATACTTTTGATGGACCTCGCTACCCCAAAAATATGAAATACCTGAAAAACATGATGATGATGTCAGCATCACATTTTTTCATGTATTTCTTATTTTTGGGGTAGAGGGGTCTGTAAAAAGTATGCAATGTGGGTACTCGTTGGATGTGAAATTAAATTCCGCATCCAACAAGCTCTCCCACCTGAAATTTGAGTAAAAACATAGGGAGATATGTCGAAAATACGAGCAAAAAAAGTAATTTTCTTTTATGACAAATATGTCAATTCAACCATTATGGTTGACTCATTTTAATGAAATTCTATTGGTTCTTGAATTTCAACTCACAAAATTTATCATTGGCGCGTTTTCTTATAAGGTCCATTTTAGACCCCAAATTTTTTCTAATGTCTATCAATGACTAAATCAATGACTACTAAGTCAAGCTATTAATGACTAGTGAAATACGACTAGCTATAAGATAGTGGAAATTTGCTACTATTAGTCACCAACTCAAAAATAGTTGTTTATAGCATGATTTTAGTCATTTTTTTAGTCTTTAATTTCTCATTTTCTACTAGTGTTGCTCTTACCTGGTAGGTAACAGACTAATGCGTATCCATTCCCTTCGACTCTCCTTCAACGATTTGAAGCCACCCTTCATATAATGGTAAAATCCCAAGGTTTCTATTTACAGCCATCATGAATCGCCCCCTCATCAATAACGACAATGAATCAAGGAATTAATGCCCCCATAACCTACGCTCCTCGACAGTTAAACCAAGCTGAAACGCTTCTGTGATTTATGCCAAAATAAAAATGCTTCCTTAATCTATGCTGTCCAATATTTGATACCAGAAAGTGATGGTCCAAC
This sequence comes from Pseudotsuga menziesii, assembly GCA_001517045.1. Classification (NCBI taxonomy): domain Eukaryota; kingdom Viridiplantae; phylum Streptophyta; class Pinopsida; order Pinales; family Pinaceae; genus Pseudotsuga; species Pseudotsuga menziesii. The sequence continues at coordinate 529,928 of LPNX010254663.1, read as the reverse complement.
TTTGACTTCAAGGGTAAGCATATACTCCATCCTTATGGGTATGTGGTTTTATGGAGAATAATGTAGGTAATACACGGAGTTTCATTGGCTATTCCAATACATATATGATTTCCTTTTATAAAATAATTCAAATATAATATATGTATAACTTCTTCCAATACACATATAGATGATTTCCTTTTATAATATAATTCTCCTTTTTATAATATAATTCAAATGTAATATATGTATAACTTCTTCCAATATACATATAGATGATTTCCTTTTAGAATATATGTATAATTTCTTCCAATACATATATATATATATATATGATTTTCTTTCATAATATATGAAAAACCCCTTCATATATATATATATATATGTATGTATGTATTCTTCCTTCGATGCCTCCAGCTAATGCGAGGTGGAAGAACCCTTATTGGGTGTGAGGTTTTATCTTCTCACTTTTATGATATATTTGTATAGGTTGTAGTTAGAATTATCTTTTATGCAATAACTCCTCCATGATCGAGGCCTAGGTCCACATGTCTGCAATTAAGTAAATTGCTAGTTATGCTTGTGAGAAATCTTATAATCGGCTTAAGTTCGAAGGTGGCTAGTTCCCTCCTTGATATTGTGATGATACCTAGTTACCATCATTCGACCTCCATGTTTTTCCTTTATTGTTTTTCCCTTCCCTAGTGGATTAGTTTGGAATCATTTAACTTGCACCAATGTACTTTTGTTCTCCTAAATCCAGAGATGAGGGAATTAATTGCCTACCTACCAAGGTTTTACTAGTGGGGCCTTGGCCTTTAGCTCCTCACCAGTAAACAAGTACAATTACATTAGACTATTAAAAAAAAATTAGGGAATATAAGGGGGATATTACATCCTCCCTCCCTTAAAAATAACACCGTCCTTGGTGTTCTTGCTTTTCAGCCCATCTATCTTCTTCTCATGATGCTTCCCTTTTTTATTTTCCCTTTTCCTTCCTGATCTCTATTGATCCTTCATGTTTCTCCTCAAGTTGTTGTCGCTCAAGAGCTGCAGTTTCCTGCAACAAGATCGGGTCTAGCCCAAGCAATTTATGTCAAAATCATATTTCAACCTTATACATAAGCCATGGGTTCGTTTGTTTTATAACAATCTGTAATTCATTGGCATCATACATCCAATTGTTTTCATAATGCAATTAAAAACATAATTACTACCCTTTTGCTGTCGGTTTTATCTCCAACTTTTGGACAATTATGTCATCCTTGACCTGAGGAAATCCCTTCCTCATTTACCCATTCAACATGTAATAGTTACTAGGAAGTTAGTCAACACATTTTAAATTCGTTTTGTTTTCCAGACTCTCCCTTTATTTTTCGTTTCTTGTGTGGACTTATGACAATTTCTGAGGTTACTCTCCCTTTTAACCACTAGTTAAAACTTTTCTTCTTAGTGACATCAAACAACGTCTTGTCTTCCATATGTCTAGTTTTTTTTTTCCTAGGTCTTATTCTTGCCACACCATATGCCTAACACCAATGTGTTCACACAGCAATCACTTTCCTAACACCATTGTGCTCCTGCAGCATATATGCCGAACACCAATGTGTTCACGCGGTAATCACTTTCCTAACACCATTGTGCTCCCACGACATTCAATTTTTCCTTGTTCACATTTAGTATACATTTCAATTTGGACTATTCGTAACACATACTCCTTGGCGCTTCGCTTGAATTTACTGTCATTGTCCTTATTTGTGAATCGGCTACACAGTTATTCAAAGCATATATTGATAACCTCAAATAGAATTTCATAAGTTGCAGCGATTTAATTCATCATTCAGGAGTTATGTAACCCTATAAATACTCTAGGAAAAAATACTTCTTACTTATTTCTGAGCAATTGAGTTCAACTTGTATACGCATGTGGATTCATATACCATAGTGAACGTTGATTGTAATAGTGGTCATAATCTTGGTGGATCCTGAAATGTCAGTGTATAAACAACATCATCCACTGTTAATACTTGGTTTATAAAACCTCAAATTCGACAACTTATAATCACCCATTCTTAACCTCAATATTTGAGGCGGTGAATATTCTTACTAACAGTCAATTCCGACTGATAATGTTCTTAGCATGTCCTGCAAGGTTAGCATATACCATCATGCAACATTCAATATCAATACCTTTAGATATCCTTGCTCGGCTAGATTTGGATAATTACTAGTGAAGGGATATTCCACATTCATGAGTGGTAATGCTAGTGACATGGAAATTCTAATAACATCAGTAATCTAAAGTACTCAAAATAATATGTTTTCCAAAATCTCATACCTCAACTACTTGTGTCATATCTTAGCCCTTTTCTAGTTCATGAAAATGAGATATTTTTATATAGGTGTATTTCTATACGACCGTAACCTTAGCCAAAACATGTCATGCTATTTACCTTAGTTGTATTGTGGTTCGAGCTCATAAGCAGCCCAGGTTTCTCTTTCCCTTCTTGAATAAAAACAAAATGTTGCCGTCCACATAAAAATGTATAGGAAGATCAATAATGCCAGTGAAAAAAAAGTCTAAATAACCCAATAGTTTTTATGTGCATTACCCAATTTCTTGCATACTAATAATTATATTCCAAAGGTACATTATAACCGTGGCATTATTGTAATTAACTTGAATCTTCCAAACAAGTCTGAAATTCAAGTCCTACCTTTACTTAGCATTTATTTAGTACGCTAATTGTATTCAACATTCACAAGTTAAGCAACAACTTCTGATAAATTCACCTTCTGGGAATATATTGTTACACACACGTTTAGAACCCAAATGACATTCACCCCTCTCATAATTTACTCATTATGTGTAACAACTAACCATTTCCTAGGTTTTTGATTTTTTTTTTGTGCACAACCCTTGTTCACATAACACTCATAGTCTTGTGGCAATCACACTTTCTCAATACACTCTACCTTATCACATGATTACCTTTTCATACGGGTTACCTTTACCTGCCTATGTCCATGGTTGACTCATGCCTATTATCTCATAGTAATGATTCCTTCTTCCTACACATAAGACAATACGCATGTCAATAATTATTTTAAGATTTAACATGGTACTTCTTTCAAGAAAACTACTTTGGTTCAACAACACTAAACATTCCTACGTTCCCATGAAGTTATTTTGACCTACACATTTCACTTGTCAGCATAACTCTTCATGTCCTGATCATTAACTGAGGAATTATTTCTTAACAAAATAAATGTCATTACAGAAAGTTTCCTCAATTATATAGTCACGCCAAGTCAATAAGGATAATTCACCTTTTATCAATAGGTGATCCAAGTATAGTTATTCACCACATAGTTTCCTAATTGATCAGGTCCAATATTTATATCAATCCATTTCTATTATACTACCCTTCATCTATTACCCATAGTATGTACTAGAGAAGGTTTATAAATTTATAATGAATATTCAAGTCAGACTGATAAAGTTAGTGTCCAAACATAAATTGATCTAACTTTCCAATGCATACATTGCATTCTTCTATACACAATGTCATTTATTATATGATGCAATGTATCCCTACACTAGTAAGTTTCTTGTCAAGGAGGCTTACCATTTTATGCAAAAACAAAAGCGTTATTTCTTAGCATTTAAGTAGACACTCTTTGTCAATAACATATTAAAGTTGATTTATAATCTCCACCACAAATCCTATTTGATCAATGTTCGACGCATATCAGTAACACATATTTCTTCCCTACTTACTTAATAACATAAGCAACTTTTAACGAGGCACAATTCCCTTTTAGTAGGATACCTCGAACCTTTGTCAAGTAACATCCTTACTGGTTGCTTTCGAGCATCGAAGATGGGTCATTGGCTTAAAATAATCGGTTCCTTTCACTAATTGTATACATAATTCAATTTGGTTATTACATATACATATAGATATTGGCATCAATACTATTCCCTCCATGTTTCCAGCAAATAACCATTATGCATACTATTGGTAGTCAGTAACAATTTTATCGTAAGCATTGTGCATCTATCAATTTTTTCTAGGACCCTCTTTCATACCTTTTTAGTTGAGTCCTCTTTCATACCTTTTTAGTTGAGTCTCTACCCAAACCATGAAAAGTACTTATCTCGTTTGATATGACTAGGCCATCGGTCGAGTTTGAGCAAAATCTCTATCTACTGATTAGAAGGGCTTCAAACCCGACAATTCCTTTTCTCTGAAAATAATTTTTTGGGTTAGTTTATTTTCATAATTATAACATCAAGGAAACAAGGAAACTAGTGAAAGTTGTTTACTTTATGTTCGGCCCATTTAGGTCCAAGTGCTTCAACTTGGGCTCTGATACCACCTGTAACATGTCCCTCATACCTCAATGCCATTATGTGAGAAAAAAAGGGTAAATGTTTTCTTTCGCTGTTACTACAAAATGATTCAATCCTGTTAGTGGCAGATTTTACATGGCATTTCATAAAAATAAATGTCCAATCCAATTCGATAAGGCCGAAACCATGTGCATTGTAAAACAATCAGTAGAGAAATTTCTTTAATGTAAATCCCCTAAGATATTATTCATAACCGCAAGAAATGCATCATCATAGTGCTCTGAAAATGACTTACTATGCGTACCATAAAACATTAAGATAACAATAACATTCTTCAATCATCCTTTACAGTACTACAGTCCATTTGCAAAACAGGGTCATATGTGCAGAAATAACATGAAGGAAGTAAAACATTTAGACATAAGACATAGAGACACCCATATTAAAGTGAAGATAAACAACATGAGGCACAACATGAAAGAGACACCGAAGTACCTGGTTCACCACAAACTCGGGGTTATGTCCACCAAACGGTCGCATCATGTGACATTTATTTTCATAAACGGTTACAATATGCACAACATGGTTACCATGCTTTCTTTTCCTTCTCATAGACTCCATCTCTAGGAATAAATCCTAAGTTCTCTACTAAAAAAAATAGAGATACTTGTGGATCGACAAGTAACAATCATTCTCATCATAGACTCAAGACTAAACCTCTTTTACTTAATTCTTCTTTAATATTTATCTTTTCCTATTAATACATAACCTGTAAAACAATAAAAAAACGAGGGTAGTGTGTTCTCGAAAACCCTGGCACACTAGCTGAACAGTTCTGAGAGAGACCAATTTAATTCTTAAATTTCAGTCTATTGTTCCCAATTTAATGCTTAAATTTCAGCCTATTGTTTCGAATAGCTAGTTTAACACCACCTACACCAATCTGTAAACAACCACATAATAATTTAATAAAATAACATAATTGTTATAACAGTTTAAATGAAATCATATTACTGATATGAAACAAATCACATAAACTTGTTACAAGAGTGATTTCCATGGGTATTTTCTTATTACGTCTAGCCCTCTACCAAAATTAATAATGATGGTTCCATAAATTTAACAGAATAAAAACCCTACTATGACTTCAATCAGGAAGTCCCATTGGAATAACGCATCTAAGTCGTTAGAAGTGCAACACCATTTTTGAGAATCAAAGTTTTGCCAATAATTTCTTTGATGTGCAGGACCATTTTTCAGAAGCAAGGATCTCTACAACTCAGGTGAGGGAAGTTGTTCATTAATTATAAACTGGCCATGCATACATAACTTTATAAACACACAGATCCATCCCCAAATTAGTAGACATCGAGCGTTTTGAACCTCAAAGTTTTCTTGTCAAAGGTTTGTATCATTCTTAAGGTTGCTTTTATCCAGGCTTTTGTCCTTCCTAAGGATGACTACAATATGGGATACCTAGTTAATCAGGATCATTGCTAATAATAATTCAGAACATTATCCCTGTCAGGAATCATATAAGACATCGATAAATGGCACAATTTTTGCATAGTTTCCATGACTGAATCGAATAGGAAATTCACTGTACTCGAGGGGTTGATTCCTTGTATCCTAAAGTTGAGATGACCTTGTGATAATAAGACTGAGTTGACTCTGTTGTGGAAGGTTGTTATCGGAATAATAAGTTCCAGAACAAGTTCCAGGTTAGATATTGGGTATCCCTATTTTACATCATTAAAGTACCAATTCTGATTGGCAAGTACCGAAGCTGGTAAACATGTGAAGAGCACCTATAATATTGCATTGGAACCCCCCAAAAGAAGCATACAATGGTAAAATGGCTTTCATCGTTCTCATACTTATATAAATCAAGCCCTTTAAACATACTGGAAATAGGGAGTATTTTTGTCACGGCATGTTCTTATTTCACCTAAGAATGACAACGCTAACAGCTAATAGACCTCCCTCATCTGAACATTGGCGCCATCAACAAAGCCCAGTTAGAAAAATGCATCAAAAAAATGCAATGGCGGTTTGCCGTGGATGACACACAATACGCTCTACTAAATGACATAACGCCTTAGCCATTAGTCCATGCAAAAAGAATTTATAAGTAAGCAAGGTATAAACATGTCCTTCGGATTCGTTGGCAATCCATAGATGGATTCCGAATCCCCACCAGGCAAAGGCTTGTAACATAAGGACAAGAAACACACCTAAATATACATATATATAAATATAGGCTTAAAATTTCTTGCATAGGAATGAGCGAAGGCTGAGTCCCACCTTACTTTTCAGATCGCAGCAATGGATTTATTTACGTTGGGCACTTTGCAGCTAGAAAGGAGAAGATCATTTTGGGTGTTTTCCCCAATCATTCCTCTTAGCCAGTAGGTAACCTACTAATGAGTATCCGTTCCCTTCGACTCTCCTTCAACGATTTGAAGCCACCCTTCATATAATGGTAAAATCCCAACGTTTCTATTTACAGCCATCATGAATAGCCCCCCATCAACGATGAATGTGAATCAAGGAATTAACGCCCCCATGACCTACCCTCCTCGGCAGTTAAACCAAGCTGAAACGCTTCCGTGATTTATGCCAAAATAAAAATGCTTCCTTAATCTATGCTATCCAATATTCGATACCAGAAAGTGATGATCCAACTTTGACTTGAAGGGTAAGCATATACTCCATCCTTATGGGTATGTGGTTTTATGGAGAATAATGTAGGTCATACACGGAGTTTCGTTGGCTATTCCAATACATATATGATTTCCTTTTATAATATAATTTTCCTTTTATAAAATAATTCTAATGTAATATATCTATAACTTCTTCCAATACACATATAGATGATTTCCTTTTATAATATAATTCTCCTTTTTATAATATAATTCAAATGTAATATATGTATAACTTCTTCCAATTATACATATAGATGATTTCTTTTTATAATATATGTATAATTTCTTTATATATAGATATATATATGATTTCCTTTCATAATATATGAAAAACCCCATCATATATATATATATATATATATATATATATATTCCACCATTATATATATATATATATGTCTTCTTCCTTCGATGCCTCCGACTAATGCGAGGTGGAAGAACCCGTATTGGGTGTGAGGTTTTATCTTCCCACTTTTATGATCTATTTGTATAGGCTGTAGTTAGAAGTCTCTTTTATGCAATAACTCCTCCATGATCGAGCCCTAGGCCCACATGTTCGTAATTAAGTACATTGCTACCTGGGCGTGTGAGAAATCTTATAATCCGCTTAAGTTCGAAGGTGGTTGGTTACCTCGTTGATATCGCGATGATACCTAGTTACCATCATTCGACCTCCATGTTTTTCCTTTATTGTTTATCCCTTCCCTAGTGGACTAGTTTCGAATCGTTTAACTTGCACCAATGTACTTTTGTTTTCATAAATCCACATATTAGGGAATTAATCACCTACCTACTAAGGTTTTACTCATGGGGCATTGGCCTTGAGCTCCTCACCGGTAAACAAGTACAATTACATTAGACTATTACAAAAAAAGAATTAGGGAATATACGGGGGATATTACATAATAACTAAAACTACTTCCTCAGCTATTAAAAAATGACAAATCCAAACAAGAAAGCTCTCATGCAATTGCCAAAACCCTTATGTCTACATTTTTTGTGCTTCTTAAACCCTCTGTATTTGCGTTTTTAGTGCTTGTTAAACCCTCTGTATTTGCATTTTGCTTATTAAATCCTCTACATTTGTGTTTTGCCTTTAGTTCAACATCTATGCTTCAACACAAAATAGAACATATTAGATGTTAATTAAAAATAGAAAGATGAAATGCTCCAGCACTACATATCTAACTACCATAATGAATTACATTGCTATTTAATTTAAAATTAAAAAATAAAACTTATAAACCTTCTCTGACCCTATTGGTGTTCATGCATCAAACTCTCCATCTCCTTTTCTGCTCTGTGCGACATAATCTTCCCCCTGCACACACCACCATATACAAATTTTCCATCTCCTTTTTTATTCTATGCAACATAATCTTCGACCCTCTCCACTCCAATACACTAGACACAAAACAAAAATCAAAAGACCAAACTCAAATACAAAAATCCAATTCGTATAAAGGAAGGAAAAAATACACAGCCATGCTCAAAATAATAACAAAAAGAAAATTCAAACCAACAAAAATCCATCAAGCCCCCAAATATGTTCATCTCTTCTCTCTAATTTTCTTCTCCAAGGCAAGAAATTCCTCTCCTCTCCAGTTTTCTTCTGCCAAGAGATTGAAGATGCTTCTAATGTTTTATTTGATCTCTGCATATATTATAGTCATTTACCTAACTTGAAAATATATTTTAATACATTAAAAATGTCATCCATTCTCTAAAGTCATAGCACTTGAATCCCTAATCATGAATACGAAGTAACAATAAATTTTAAACTTATGTTAACCATCATGAAACATGAAGCATCACAAAATTACAAAACGGTTATTTATAAATGAACCCAAACAATCTATGAATGAAGTGTTATTTTGATGATCTATCAATTTCCCCTTATTTGAAGATATATTTCCAATTTCATGTCTATGTCTATATTTTCTAGATATACATGCAATCCAACTTGTTTTAAGGAAAGACAAAAGCCAAATGCTTTATGAAATTTCAATTATTTTCTTGATCGTATTGAATTACATATTTGCATCATTTTCTTTGTACCGTGACAAAATGAAGTTTACGAATTCAGTTGATATCTTAGAGATCACTCTATTAATGATAAGATGATTTCCAAATTATTATAATCATTCTATGTTGTTAATCTAAGTTTGAAATATTGGTGGTAGTTAGGCTTGATATCTCTTACAAGAAGGTAATATGATTGATATCAATAGCTTGAAGTTGATGTGTTATTGTCCTACAAATGTCACTTAAAGATGAGAGGGCATATCCTAAATAGAGGGCATGTTCTGTTGATAATTGATGACGTGCAGTTCTTCATGCCTTTAGTACCATTGATGGTTTCTATTTCATTTAAATTTAAATTTTTATGTGTTTTATTAATAAGTCTATTCAACGATCTTTACTACATGTTAATGCATGTGAAGAAGATAATAAATGTCAAGAAATATCCATGTAAAGGCAGAGAAACAAATTGTCATAGGTTTGAAACCAATAAAATTATAGAGGGATTTTTAATAGGAATGCAAGGGAAAAATGAATTATTCCTATGCTTAGACACTTATGCAAATATATATAAGCCTTGAGTGGAATTATGGATTCCTCAAATATAAGGCTTTTATCTTTCCATTCAATACCCATAAGCAACTTTTATCTCAGCTACTCCATCAGGCCCTAAAGGAAAATTTCAATTACGAGGCCCACAGTCTAGTGGATTCATGAAATGCATTGTCGACTTCCGTTTTGATGCCCTCAAGGAAGCAAAGCTCAAATTAGGGTGTGGTAAATACTCAAACTTTGGGACTTCATGAACCCATGTATATTCTCAATCATTCCTGTTGACATTGATGAAATGGAGACCACTAGGCATTGAATATGTCGTTCACCCAGATGTCCAATTTGCATCCTTGTATAATTTATTTTTATTTTCCTAAATGTGTATTTGGTTATGAATTTGGGGCTCTATTTTGTTTACTATTTTGGGCTCTATTCAATTTGCATTTATTCCCTTTTTCTTTGTTTAGTTTGGAGTTTGGTCTCTATTTTATTTTGGATTTTATGCTAAGCACTTTAGGATTTTTTATCCCCTATTTGGAATTTAGGTTCTTGGCATAATAGTTACCTTTTACAACATTAGAGTCTCTATATTTTTAAAATTACTCTTGCATGCCTTACCAGCTAATTTATCAAAGGACATAAATACACCAAGTCTCTGCTCTAAAATCTGATCTCTAAAGATATTTTAATATCATAGCATGTCCTCCAATACCAACAGAAAGGACTTATGATTTATTAATCATAATTATAGTTTATCTATATTCAATATTTATCTAAAATATACAAGAAATATTGAAAAGTGTGGCTCCAAAAAACACAAATATCATTGCAACATTAGGGAGAAAAGCCAAATTTATTTCAAAACAAATGATATATTTTGATGTTCTGCTAGTAGAAATAACCCTAAATTATTATATTAGATAATAAGAACTAAAGAAAAACAATGTGACAATAAAATACAGGTTACGCTAGCAAACTAAGATGTGCCCGTATTAGGAAAAGTCATCCTGCCTAGGAACGATGTAAAATACCTTGAGCATGAATTGGATTTTGAGTTAGAAAGTTCTATAGGTTTATCATAAGGTTATACAAATATATTTCCTCTTATGAGAAGAATAGTATTTCCACAAGCACAATACATAAACATCATTTTCAAGTTAGCATGATTCTTTCTCTTGAACAATTGATCTCAATTATTGCGTTCCATTCTTCTAGTTTTAGCGCATGCATAAGGATTTATGGTTACATTTATGATTATTGGGATCGTTTCACATTCATTTCTAAAAGGGCTTCAGTGAGGATAGATTGAATCTCCCAAGGAGTTCCAACAAGAAAACCTTTACCACTAAATGCTTACATCATAGTATGGTACCCTATTCCTGGAACAAATGGAATTAGTGCGTAATCATCTTTGTGAGGTCCTTGGATGTATTATGCATTCCTTCTATCTCAAGCACAGACACCACCATTATTCCAAATGATGACAAAAACTTGTAATTTGTCTCTGACCAATGTTTGCAGCATTAAATGCCATACATCATCTTTGGAATTGGATTTTAACAAATATATCATTTTGATTTCTATTGCATGATAATATAAGAACCATTTTGATTAGAATTTTAAATTTTCAATAATGATTTCTGCAAATTAAATGAATATGTATGCTAATAACTTAAAAAAAAACATCTATCCATGTACTATAAATTTATTCAAGATTGTGAAAATTTTGGACCATTTTGTGCACGCTGTTTAATTTGAAATGGGATTTTTCTCATCCCAACCAAATTCTATGAGGATCTTGGTTAAACTAAATTTCAAGTTTATCATTAACATAGTTGCTTAAGGGAATTTAGTAAGAGGTGAAAAGAAAAAAACACTCCATACATATCTTACTTGAACAATTTGACCATAATGTTAATAAACATTATCCTTTAGAATTCTATTGTTAAATGGTTGTGAATTGTATCATTCAATTGGAATGATAAATAAAAATTAAAATAATATATTTTTGAAATTCATGGCCTAGATAAACACCAAATTGATCTATGATACCCCCATGTTTATGAAACAATGGATCCTGTCACATTCCCAAAACATAGTGAGAACAAATGTTCCTAGTAAGCATCAACAAGAGGAATTTGAAACCCTGCAATGATTTTATAAATCCTAATTTCACTAATTCTTTGTCTTTCAAATAAACGCTAACTACCCGAATCCTTCCAGCATGTTAAGGGTTCTAAAAGGAAACAACTTTTACAACCTTTGTTCCAATTTTTCCCTCAACTTATGAAAACAAGTAGATTTTTCAGAATTCACCTCGATACCCATAGCCACGCAGAAAGTATTGTGAATCTCTTGTAATTTTCTAGTTTCATTTTTTGAACAATTGATTCCCATCCATTCTTTATAGTTGCAGCACTTAATCTTTAGTCATGCAACCATACTAGCAATGAATTTTAGGCTTTTGTTAACCATCATTAAATAGGAATCATGAAAATAACTTACACAATGCCAAAATGGTTATTTATAGATGAGCCACAATAATCTATTATGATAAAATATCAAATTCCCCTTGTGATATTCAGAAATAATAATGTTGGATGTTGCATTGTTCATGGTTTTTGGTAACCAAGGCGAAATCTATTGATTTTTGAAGTTACAATTTCTTAAATCGTCTTTTGTTTTATGCCCAAACATGAATAACTTCAATACTTACAAATTTACAAGCTCTGTTATTAGGGGGAGATATTTTAAATTGTTTTATTTTTATATGCTTTCCTTATAATGTCCCTTTTCTGGAATTTTGGAGAAAATTACAAATTGGGCAAATTCAAGATTGACTAGACATGATTCTATAGGCTTTCAACTTTCTCCAAATGATACAGAATTTGAAAGGAAATGGTATGGTGAGTATTAATACATACCAATGTGGTTTATGGACACTTTTTATCTATATTTATACCTATGAAACCTTGTTTTGGGTGAAGGAGAAACAATGCAAATTTACTAGGAAAATGTGGTCAACTAGTCCTTCTTGGTTTTGTTCGAAACACCACCAAACCTTTAAAAAATTATTATGGACGGATACTATTGGAATTAAAACATACTAAAATACCTCAAAAACTCAATGGTTTAAGCATAACTTCATTTTTACAAGTTACTCAAGTTTGCACAACTTTGGCCAATTTCTAGCTTTAGACTAGTGAAACCCAAGTTGACCCAAATGCACCCAAATGACTTGTAATTATGTATGTAAGAGCTTGAGGAGTATTAGGAAATAATAATGCATAATATTAATTCTCATATATTTTCCAATTGATTCTAAAACTTTCTTTTTCCTATAGGGAAAGAAGGACAAAAACACTAGGAAACCAATGTTAAAACCCCCAAGGGTATATGACACTTTTGGCTCTCCAAATGCAATACGACCATCCAAAATTTGAGAAAAGAGTGTGGGAATGAATATAGGACATCAAGGGATTTACTTAATCATGGTTACTAGTTCTTCAAACTGGTTATAAAGCACAAAATTTGTATGATAACTTTCTGTAAAATTGCTTAGGGGGAAATGGCATTGCTAGCTCCATTTTAACTCATAAAAAGCACAGGAAATAGTTCAGAAAATTACATGCTGAATGGATAAAATTTAAATAATATAAATTTCTTAATAAACATAATTTAATATCATAGAAACTCCTTAATACATATCATATATATAACTCCTTCGAAATGGAATCCAAACGCATGAAAACTAGTCATTTGAACTCATGGGAATGCAAGCCTTTCACACATGGATATATGATATTTTGACATACAAAGAATATTAACATAAGATTATATAGCTATGAATCATATATTTCTTCCCCATCATCATAAAATTCATATAAATTTCCTCATACAAATCTGTTATGCAACTCTTCCCAAAATGGAAGCCAAATACATGAAAATTTGTCATTCAAGAGCATAGGAATGCAAGCCTTTCATATATGTATTTTTGATATTTTAACTTACATAGAATATGGACATGAGATTAGATATCCATACTTAATATTTCACATCTTGAGCACCAAATATACTCAGAAAAGTGCAAGCACCACTCCAACAAGTGTGCCCTCAACATGAGAGTGTGAGGGAATGGAGAAGAAGGAATGAGAGAATACGGAAATATATGAGAATTATATTGTACAGTACTTCAAAATTCAACTAAAAATAGTTCATTAATATTAAATTAGAGGTATGAATGTATTCTCCATCAATTAACTTGGAAAGGAATCCAACTCCCTCAAAATTTGGTTCACAAGCAGGTAGAGTGAACACTCATCGTGCAATGGACAAACAAAATCTCTCCAAAATTACAAATTCCAATTAAAAAATCATCAAAATCCATTCAAATTCCTCCTGAAATCCTTTTATTAACTTCAGGAGTCCTCCTAAGGTCTAATTTCCCTCCATGGTATTCCTCCAACTCACCTTAGTGGTTTATTAACTTTCATGACACTTGTCTTCCTCTTCATGCTCCAATTATTCCCCCAATTCAAATGGATGCATATAAATCCCAAATTTGACCTCTTGGTGGATATTTGTATCCCTATCATTCCATATTTTTCATATTTCTGAAATCAGGTCTGAATTTGGCATACTTGTTATAGAATGTTTCATCATTTGTTGTCATAGAGTGCATGGAATATCCTTCCAAGTGGCACACCTTGTCTTCTAGTATCTTCCTCTTCCATAGGAGTTAATATTGTTTAAATATTAAAATTCCTTGTCTCATTATATGATATTTGACACCACATCACCCTCCAATAATGTTGCATTACCCATGTATTCTAATTTGGATGAAGATCATGCCAAGTGTGTGGGGAATCTAGTCTTCCAAAGGCTCTACAAGCCTCTAATTATATTCATGAAACCATGCCACCTTATTTTCTTAGAATTTATCATTTATGTGACCCATTTAAATGTGAATATGGTAAAATAAAGTCCTTTTTGGTTCCATAGCCTCTTATTACAAAATTTTTGTCTCTATCTCAACATAGGGAACTAGTAGGTTGTTGGAACATTATTTGCAAGTAGTATTATTTGGAAATTATTTAATTGGGTATATGAAATTACTCCAAACTCAAGATTTCTTGTCCTCGAGAAATTTCAAACATGGATTTTGAATAACCTTATTTCCTTCCATAACTTTGCTTCAAACCTTAGCTGCAATTTGAGTAGTGGCACTCATGTATTACAATTATGTGTTTCCAAAATTAAATATATGTGGATATTTGAATATTTATATATCCCATGACATCACAATTAACACCAAAGGGATTAATAAAATCCATAAAAACAAAATTTGCACAAATAATCTTTACCTCAATCTTTTGAAAACATTTTCTAAACTTTCAGCCATTTTTGGTTATGTATAATTCATTGAAGTTGGTACTGAGTTTCCAAACTTGAATTTTCAAAATGCAACCGCCATGCCTTTTTCTTTTCTTCTCTGATTACAATCACATTCTCAAGTAGTGACTCAATATCCCCTATGGCTTGTTGCCCCCAAAATTGAAACCAAGAAATACCCGGATCCCATTGCATGTATTGCAACCTTGCAAACATCATGAGTACACAAGGTGGATAATTAAAGTACATAACTACATCATACAATTTTACACCAAGAAGGTACCTCATCAAAGGATCATGATAGCGCTTGTACCTCCAAGCAAGTAGATAATCATGTGGCCCATACACATAAGAATCAAGTATTATAGCAAATATGCTCCAATGGCATAGGTGAGGATCCCATGTCCTATAATGCTAATCCAAATAAATGTAATATGCATCAAAATAATAATCATACACATGTTATTTCATCCAATAAGTGAATTAATAACCTCCACCACAAGCTGAACCAAATAAGGAGCAAAGAAAACATGAAGACTTCAAGTGGCTCAATGGCATCTCATCAATACACCCATGAATATGTATATCATAATAATGTAACAAAGGATGTTGTTACAAATTTAAATAATATGGAGCTCTAGTCATGTCATCATAAAAAGGAGAGATAGGAATCCCATACTCGTCATGTGGCACCATAAAAAATAAACCTTTCACCCATACTTCATTAGGATGAATGCTGCAAAATGTGAAGTGTAGGATGTAGGAGAAAGAACCAACTTAGGAAAAGGGTTAGAAAGTGAAAATTTTCATCATGTCAAGGATCCATAGACAAACATGCATCTCCCTAAAAAATGCGACACTTTCCTCATATGTTGGTTCCACAGTAGTGGAATCATGCACTTCTTCAAAAAATGTGTAACCATGTTCAAGAGGAAACTCAAGTTCCACTTCCACCACAACAAGTCATTGTCTCTCATCAAGATAATATTCAAAAACCTAAATAAACTACAATATTCCATGTTTCTCATGATCCCTCATGTCATGAGAATCCTCCAAGCAATCTACCATATGACAATCTGAAACACAGGAGGAAGAACACTTATCTTGCAACCTCTCAAGAAGTTGCTCATTTTGAATTTTGAGCTTATGAATAACCTCATTATTATTAAAGTATGCTTCTTGTAACCATTTATTAAGTTCAACCAAATTGTTTCTATAAAAAAGAAAAGACATGAAATTACGTTCAATGTTGCACATTTCTCTTTGAATCTTCTCCAAGTAGTCAAGGAAGGATGTCTCCTCCAATGAAGAAAATTTCCAACAAGAATTTGACACCAATACTATAGTGTAATTTAAAATTTTGAGGGCCTCATGGATATTATCTTCAGTCATCTTCAAATACCCTTAAATGAAGGATTTTTCAAGGGATTGAACTTCCTCTTCTTATTTCTTCTTGATTTGATCAACTTCTTGAAGCTAAAGAGGTGATGGGGAAGTTGATCCTGGTTCTTCATTATCTGTCACAAGGTATTCATATTCATTATTATGAGAGCTTTGTATTTCAACAAAATTTTCAAATATGTTCTCTATGTCACCAACATAGAGTTGTGAGCACCCATCAGTAGGTACTCCCTTCATATTTCAATGGCCCATCAATAGATTATGTTTTATTTGTACAACCCCCATCAGTAAGGATTGTGTTCTTATCTTCACCTTCCTCTTCATTTTATTCTCTACAATCACCTCAAGGTGATTGATCCTCCACTTCATGAATCTTTTCCTCTTCCCTTAATGGTGTATCTAATCTCTTTTCATCTCCTTTAGAACAAAACTTCTTCCACATGATGTCCTTATAAGTGTTTACAACTTCCTCATTTATAGGGAAGGATGATTCTTTGAGCTTTTAACAATTAGGTTATTTTTTCTTTAATGAGCCACGTCTGCACTATTAGGAATATATCCAAACACCCACTCAACAAATTCTTCAAAAGGGTAGATCTTAGATGCCTCTCCCATCACATTAAGATATGCTTGATATTTTTGGGTTAAGGTCTTACATGTTTCTATCAAGACTTATAATTCATCCATAGAAGTAGATCATGGTGGTTTTGAAAATAAATATTCGTAATACACATGATCATAAGAATAAGCCTCATCCCTTCTGAAATTTTAAGAAGTGTTGCAAGATGGAAACTCTTCCGCATACTATTCACATTCTTCTTCATATTGCTCATAATCATCTTCATAGGAGTCATGATAGTAGTAAGAAGCGAATGAAAATATTTATTCAATGGATGTTATTAATTCACAGGTGCAAGGACCATGCTCTAATCCCACTATAATGACATTTTTTTGGAATTTTGGAGAAAATTACAAATTGGGCAAATTCAAGCTTGACTACACATGACTATAGAGGGTTTCAACTTTATCCAAATGGTCCCGAATTTGAAAGGAAATGGTATGGTCAG
Source organism: Pseudotsuga menziesii (assembly GCA_001517045.1). Taxonomy (NCBI): domain Eukaryota; kingdom Viridiplantae; phylum Streptophyta; class Pinopsida; order Pinales; family Pinaceae; genus Pseudotsuga; species Pseudotsuga menziesii. The sequence goes on along the minus strand of LPNX010254663.1, from coordinate 512,454 downwards.
TATTAATACAAAGAAAGGTTGTTTAAGGAAACTTTTTATCTGACTTTATACCTCTACAACATTTTTTTTGGTTAAGGAGAAACAATGCAAATTTACTAGGAAAATGTGGATGACTAGTCCTTGGTTTGGTTCCAAACACCACCAAACCTTTAAAAAATTAGTATGTAGGTATACTATGTGATTTAACACATACTAATATACCCAAGACCCTAAATTTTTGAATCATAAATTCATTTTTACATCTTACTCAAATTTGCACAACTTTGGGCAATTTCTATCTTTAGACTAGTGAAACCCAAGTTGACCCAAATGCACCCAAATGAGTTCAAGTTATATATGGAATATATTGAGGGGTATTAGGACATAATAATTCATAATATTAATTCTTATACACTTTATAATTGATTCTGTAACTTTATTTTCTTCCGTAGGGAAATAAGGACAAAAGCAGTAGGAAACCAATGTTAAAACCCCCAAGGGAAGATGACATTTTTGGCTCTCCAAATGAGGTACAACCCGACCAAATTCAAGAACAGATTATATGTGGATGAATATCATACATCATGTTATATAATTAATAATGGTTATTATTTCTTCAAATTGGTTATAAACTACAACATTCATATGATAACTTTCAGTAAGATTGCTTAGGGGGAAATGGCATTGCTAGCTCCATTTTAACTCATAAAAAGTACATGAAACAGTTAAGAACATGACATGATGAATGGATACCATATAACAAATATAAATTTATTCCTAAATATCATTTAACGTTAGATAAATTCCTTAATACATATCAGATATATAACTCCTTCGAAATGGAAACCAAACACATGAAAACTAGTCATTCTAACTCATGGGAATGCAAGCCTTTCACATATAGATTTCTGATATTTTGAATGATAGAGAATATGGAAATAATAGTAGGAAGAAATGAATCATATATTACTTCCCCATCATGATCAAAATCATATAAATTTCCTCATACAAATATGTTATGCAACTATTTCCAAAATGGAAGCCAAATACATGAAAACTAGTCATTCAAGACCATGGGAATGCAAGCATTTCATACATGTATTTATGATATTTCGACTTATAAAGAATATGGAAATGATATTACAGAGCCATATATCATATTTCACATCTTGGGAACCAAATATACCCAGCAAAGCGCAAGCACCGCTCCAACAAGCGCGCCCTCAACATGAGAGTGTGGGGTAATGAAGAAAAAAAAGTGGGAGAATAAGGGAATATTTGAAAATTAAACTATATGGTCCTTCAACCTAAAACTAAAACTCCTTCATTAAGCTAAAATGAGTGGTAGTAATGTCATCTCCATCAAATAACTTGGAAAGGAATTCAACTCTGTCAAAATTGGTTCACAAGCAGTGAGAGTAAACACTCACCGTGCAATGGAAAAGCAAAATGTCTCCAAAATTCAAAATATATATTAAAAAATGATCAATAACCATTATCATTCATCCTGAAATCCTTTTATGAACTTAAATAGGAATCCTAAGGTAAAATTTACCTCCATGGAATTCCACCAACTCATCTTAGTGGTTTAGTAATTCTCATGACACTTGTATTCCTCTTCATGATCCAATTCTTTCCCCAATTTGAATGGTTTCCTCCAACTCCCAAATTTGACCTCCTGGTGGATATTTTTAGTCCTTTCATTATATATTTGTCATATGTATTCAATCATGTATGAATTTTTCATACTTGCAATAGAACCTTTCATCATTTGTTGTCATAGAATGCACGTAATCTCCTTCTAAGAGGCACAACTTGTCTTCTAGTCTCTTCCTCTCCATGGGAGTTACTCTCCTTTACCTATTCGAATTACTTGGATCATTATATGATTTTTGAAACCACATCACCCTTCAATAACGTTACATTTCCCATGTGTTCGAATTTGGATGAAGATGATTCCAAGTGTGTGGGGAGTCTAGTCATCCAAAGGCTCCACAAGCTTCCAAGTGTCTTCATGAAACCATGCCACCCTATTTTCTTCATATTTATCATTTATGTGACCCATGCCACCTTATTTTCTTACAATGTATCATTTATGTGACCCATGCCACCTTATTTTCTTAGAATTTATCATTTATGTGACCCATTTAAATGTGAATATGGTAAATGAAAGTCCTTTTGGGTCCCATATCCCATTATTACAAAATTTATGTCTCCATCTCAATCTAGGGAACTAGTAGGTTGGTGGAACATTAATTGCAAGTAGTCTTGTTTGGAAAATATTTAACTGGGGACATGGCATTCCTTATTGTTGTTTGATTCTTTTTAAGTCATTTTCTTTGAAAAACATTTAAAATATATGTGCACAACTAATTTACTCAACCTACTATTGAATTTCATAGGTGGGTAGGATTATTTGAATCCAACCTTCAAATGATATGTGACAACAAAACTTTGAAAAACATTGCTGGGGTGGATAGAGTATAGTTATTTAACTGGATGGTTCTTTTAACTATCTTAATACATGTTTTGATTTATTAGGTCATCCATACCCTATAGGGCATCATAGAACATTCTCTATTACAAGAGAAGTAGCCAAGAAATGGGTTCAACACATGGTAAAGGCACTAGATAGTGTTTCCAAAATTGATTCAAAATCAAATATCCACATGTTTAATTTCTTCAGGTATAGAGGTTGAGGGATTTAGAAATCTATGTTCTGAAAAAGATTAGTGTTACACCAAATCTCAATACATATTAATTTTAACAAGTACTAATTGATATTGCATATTGCAGACACACTTTATTATTTCTTGTAGCAGTAAATGTAATAGAAAACCAACAATGAACAAATATTCACAAGTGATTAATGAGTTTCTGATTAAAATTGATGACTGGCGTCAAAATATGAATGTGGGATATGAATTTTTTTTAAATTGTATTTGTGGAAAAGTCCATCATGAAACAGTTCTCTGCTTAGATTTCCATTGATAATTCTCCCTCTATAGTTATCCAAGTTATACTCTACGTACAATGAAATTATTCAAACATGAAAAACAAAATAAATTGTTGATATAAATATGTATTTCCAATTTCATGTTTGTCCTTATATTTTCTAGTTTACATGCAGTCAAACCTGCATGTAACCAAAGCCAAATAACAAACACTTTATGTAATATTCATTATTTTATAAATAGTACCGAGTTATATATCAGCCTCATTTTCTTTGTAACAAGGAAAATTCATGTTTATAAATATCTTATAGATCACTATATCCATTATATGGAAATTTCCAAATTATTGTAATCATTGTATGCTATTCATGAGAGGCTAAAATATTGATGGTAATTAGAATTGATATATCTTACAAGAAGGAAATTTCGATTGATATCAATGAAGTTGATATGTTATTGTCCAACAAATTTCACTTGGATATGAGAAAGCATATATTGAATAGGGTACATGTTGAAGTAATTATTTAAAATTCCAGTCAAATCCATAATTTAATTGTAGAATCAGATGGTTTAGATGAGAAATCTATAGTAGCTAATTTATGGTTTCCTATACATGGATTTAATTTACAAGGACCCCCTCATATTCCCAAAATGTAGTGAGAACACAGGTGCCTAATAAGCATCAACAATAGGAAGTTGAAATACTACAAAATGTTTATAAATCCTAATTTCACTAATCAAAACTGTTTTTCCAACATTGTAAGCATAACGGATCGAATGCATATTTCCAATATCAAAAGAAATTCTCATGACGTCCATAATGAATCCAGTATAATGAAACCAATGCTCATGAGATCCATAGTGAAGATGATATTTTAACAAACCCAAAAACACCTTGGAATGAACAAATTTATAAAATTTGTGATACAAAGGAGGTTTAGAATGAGCACCGTTACCTTCTAAAGTTCCTTACCATTAACTATATATAACAAAACTTTTTTCACTTTCATAACCTAACTAATTTTCAAAACCTCCTCAACCATGAAAACCATAATGATCTTGGTACTTTCATTTCCAACATTTTCGCATACATCGAACTGAAATTATAGAGAATATTTGGTCTATCTATCTTTACTTATTTGATATACCTTATGGATATTAGGGGAGGGTTATTATTATCATCATTGTTTTTTTTTGTTTGATTAATACTCAAAAATAGTAAATAAAGTAAAGTGAAATCTTTCACACATCAAGTTATCAACATCATGTCTATCCTCTCTTACTCAAAGAGTGATCCGAATTTTAGGGGGAATATGGTGTAAAATCAGATATATAAGTCATAACAACATTAAATGGAGAGGCCATCCTCTACCATCCATGGTTTTGGAATCTCTCAAGTGATTCTAGAATCCCATAGTTTAGAATACACCCATCCATGGTATTTGGTAGCCCATGGTTTTGGCCCATGGTATGGCCCCAAGGGACATTGTAATAATCTTATAAAAAGGCTCTATACCTTATAAATAAATTATTCAATGATTTTTGGCATCCTGCATTAGGTCTTATTATTTTTTGTTAATCCTTTTTATTTTTCCTTCGTTAATCCATTTTAATTTATTGTTCTAAGAGGTGAGGCACTTTGAGCCTCACCTCCAATCTCATTTTTGGATCAAATGATAGCAAATTTTTAGGTTTACTCCCCTCCTCTCTCATTATTCAATCCTCCCAAGACATATCCCCCAAGATCTAGATTAGTGGTATCAAAGAAGGTATGCTCTCCATGGGAATGGGGATTTGAGCATAGTTCAGGTTCAGATATATGCATGAACTCTTAGTCTCCTTTTGGCACTCTAGAAGCCCATTTGTTGGGACATACATTGTAAGCAGCACATTTGGTCCTTAAGCACTATAGAGTTTGTCTACCCTCAGATATTTATTCACCATTGCAAGACAATCATACATGGATCTATAGCACTTTTAGAAAAAAATTAGGGTTTCTAAGCTACAGGTAAAGGTTCTATGATCTCTACAACAACCCATGTTCCTCTGCAAAACCATGGGATCCTTTGTGGCCCTCTACACTCTTAAATTAAGAATTATTTCATCCTCATATGGCCATGGAATTGATCAAAATTCCATTTTTCATGCTTAATGGAGCTCAGGAGGCCTCATTCTGACACCATCTCATTCCAACCAAAGTTTTAAAACCATCATAGAAATACCATGATAGACGAATTGGAGGTTAATATGTATCTACAACTTCAAATATATGTTTCAAATTTCACAAGGATTTCTAGAGGCTCTTCCATAACTCATTGGAAATATATTTATGTCAGCTAAAATGGGTATTTTGTGTTTTTTCATTTACCTTCCTAGTTTTTGAGATAGACTTGTTTCAGGAAGCATATGTCTGTATAGAGTGTAGCCTCATGTACATAAAATTTAAACAAGTTCCACAGACTCCACAAAATGTATCAAGTACTCTACCATATCTCATTAGAAATATAATAATGTCAGATAAAATGAGTATTTTACAGTTTTAATTTAGATTTCAGGTTCGAGAAATACCATCAATTGCTACAACATATGTCTACAAAAACAGTGTGTGTGTTTCCCCTCATCTTCAAAAAACATTTTATCATTCCTTGGGAAACCATATATCAAGTATTTTATTTGGTTGGATATGTCTCCTCGATATCTCAAATGGGTCTTCAACGGAATTCAATTTCATCACATACATAAGAATCTATGAATGGATTTGCAGCGAGACATCAACTGCACAAAATCCTATATCGAGTCTTATTATTTTGTGTTAATCCTTTTGAGTTATTCTTGGTTAATATGTTTAAAGTTATTGTTCTAATAGGTGATACTCTTTGAGCCTCACCTCTAATCTAATATTTGTATCAAATGATATCAAATTTGTAGGTTTACTCCCCTCCTCTCTTGACATTCAAGCCTCTTGGGTATCATCCCCAAAGATCCAGATCAAAGAGAGAGACAGGAACATGGAAAATAAATATGGGAAAAAATAAACAATAATGTATTTAACCTGAATTAAGTGAGGGAGAATAGAATCAAACTTAAGATCATGAATAATTAGACTTAACCTCTTCAAAGCACTCAAATTTTTAATTTTTCCCTACTTGGACTGTATCTTGGGGACATGTGATGAACTTAGTATTGTTTGAAACAATCTCATAGTAGTTACTCAACAAAATGAAATCAACTTTTGAATCAATTATGGGATCCACGGTGACTACTTCTCTAAGAATGTAATATGTTTTGTGATTGAATTCATGTTTTCCTTTATTTGTACCATCTCTATATAATCTTAGAATTGTAGGGTATCATGTATTAGAGGTGTGAGTTGGGACACCAATGCTGACCATATCTAAGAAAATGGTAGAATCTGAACGATTTTATCAAGGTTGTTAACTACAACTTACAACAATAAAGATAAGATTAATGGAAATAATCTTACTAATGTGAAGAAGATTTCAACATTTTAACATAGTTCTCCCATAAAACTATTTACAAATCTTTTACTATGAAGAACATTTTATGTAACCATTGAATTTCTTATGGGCGCCACTATTATAGACATTATGAATATAAAAATGTTGAGGAAAGTGTTGCAAAGGATCCAGTGGAACATCCAATTAAGTCACAATATTACCTATAGAAAGAATTTACACATAATTGGTCCTATTGAGCCACCCCCTACCAATCCAAAGAACTTCTAGTACCCTGTTTCATTTTCTACTGATTTGAGAGTGATACAATGGTTTATTTTCTTATATTTCATGAAAATACTTCGGGAAAGAAATTTTTTATCATTTGCAAATATTCTATTTATATGGAGCCATGCTCAACATTCGAGGCATCATGTAGGATAGTTTTACAGCTAAAGAAAAACAAAAGAAATAAAAGGTACTTGAGAAAAAAATATTTCCATGGTCTTTGTATTTATCCCAGAAAGAGTAAATACGTATGGAAGTGCTTCTAAAGTTTCTTAATCAACCACTTTTCTTATGAATAAGTGCTCACTTGGAGTAGTTGACGAGCCTTCTTAATTTGGTTATCTATAATGTTGAAGTCAAGGTTTAATCACAATATTCATATGGAAAGGGTGTTTTGAATATATCCATCATTCGAGTTGGAAATGAAGTTATGTTCAAAACAGTGTCTAATATCGATTGAAATACTAAAAGGTTTTTTTTCACTTATCACTTTGCATGAAGTGTTTTTTTTCAAGGATAATTTGTAACGTTTCATGTAGGATTGGAGTTGATGCAGGAATAATCTAAATATGGTATGACATGTAGATAATCTCTATTATGTGAATCAATTTCCTTTTTATAAATAAGCATGTTTGTTTAATTACAATAAATATTTAGTCAAAACTATTGATTTTCACAACTCTGAAAGGTTTTCTTTCAGATCAAAGATGATAAATAGAGAGGTTCATTTAGATTTTCATTTTTATTAAGTGCACTTAGACCTAATAAATACAATAATAATCTATATATTTTTATAAATTATGATAATAATCCATAAAATATTTCATGACATAGTCCTCCAAGTTCAATTCATGTTGGGTCATCCATGCTGAAAAATGTTGGTCAAAATCAAACCTAGAGACTTTGTTCTAGTAAATTCTTTTAAAAATTGGTAGCTATTTTTTAGATAAAAGATTCTTAATCTATGTTCTAATTTCAATTATATTTCCAGTGAGTGTGATATTTCTCTAGATAAATTTCAAATCTATCTTGTATGCCTCCTAAAAGTAGCAGCTTGTGACTTTCTGTAATTATGTGTGATTGCAAATGAAAGTGCAAGAATGATTTTTTCCACCTATGAAAAAAAGGGCAAGAACCAATATAAACTTTGTAATTTTCATGGATAGGGTTATACATCATGAGAGCTCAACAATTTTCATATCATACACTGCTCCAGTCAATTTCTATGCCCCTCGAAAAATAGGGACTTGTCAACTTTTGCACTTTGCCTAGATTTGGGTTAAAGTAGTGTAATTTGCTATCTTCTAAATATCATAGAATAAATATTGGCTATGATGATATTTATATATCCACTATTTAGGGTCGCATTTCCTTAATACTAATATGAGTGAATTGTATTTTTGCTAATGAACAATGCCCTCGACACCAAATTGACAAAACTTCCAAATGGAAACTTTTATGTTATCTAGTGTGAATGGAATCTTGTTGTAGGTGTGGACTTATGGTTATAAAACAAAATATTAGTTCAATGATTCCATGGTGTATTTCTAAATATCACCTACATAGGAATATTTCTAATTCTGATCAAGTGGGGAATATTTCAATTTATTTTCTATTACTAGATTTTACTGGCATACTTTGGGATTAAATTTTATCTTGCCATATTTCCTATCAATTACATAATTATTTTGATACAATTTCCTTTTTGAAACATTTATTTTTATGATTTTGTTGCTTCCTGTTGGAATGAGCTCCCTGCAACAATGTACGGGTGTTGTTCTTGACCTTGTGAGAGAATCATTTATTTTTGTTTTAGTGTGTCTTAATATTGCATTTGTGAAGGTTGTACTATGAGATAAGATCATTTGTTTTTATAACTTGGACAAAAACATTATTTGTTCACCCTAACTAATTCTAGGTTAAAGTAGGACTCGTCATCTTCCATGAGCAGCTAACCTTATCTAAATGGATGAAACATTTGATATAATATGACTAGAAAGTATTGGATCAATAGCTCCATAGGGTTATATTATATCTACTTAATTTAATATGAGGGTAGTTCAATGTTATTTGATAGGAATTACTTGTAGATGTGTATCCTTAGCATTTTTACATGTGACAATATACACTTTTGAACATAACAACTACACACTTCATAATATATAGTAAAAATATTCAAATGTATTATACATGCAATAATATATTGTTTTAGTACTTGATTTCATGATGTAGCTATTTGAACTCAAGGGTCTTGCATGCCACCTTTTGGTTAGCAATGAAGGAAGCAATTGCATGTTGTTTGAACTGTGCTATTGTTATTTTCATCTTTTGTGCACTCTTGATATACATTTCTTAATCATATTTTATTATACACAATCGACTGAATTGTAGTGATGTCATTTACATCTTTGGCGCGCTCGTGAGATACATTCATTACCCATGTCCTATGGTGCACAATCAATATATGCTTTTGTGGTGGATTCTCTCCGATAGACTCGTCCGAGAGAAGTTTTGTGTTTTTTTTATCTCATGAAAAAATGAAAATCCTTGTTCCCATATTCATCAAACAAATAGCATATGATGGTGTCACAATAGTTTGATATATGTCCAACATAGCTACATATCCAACATTTTACAGAACTGATGTTATTTTTGTAAATAAAGAGGCTAACTTACCTGGGATTCTTATTCCTTGCAAGTTGTTCATACTTTGTATGAAATGTAACATGTCATTTAGAACCAAGTTCTCCTCCATTGCACACATCATCTCTTTCCTTTGTATATCCAGTTCTTGTATTGCCCTTTGGATACCTTTGACAACTCATAATTTCATCTAGGATTGTTGAACAGTTGTTGATTTTGGTTTTAGTACCTTTGTTAATGTTTTTTTTTTTTTTTTACCTTGAATTTCACAAAGTGTTTATGCTTTCAAGTGTGAAACTTTTGAGTCTTTTATTATAATTTGTTCTGGTAGTAGCTCATTCATTAATTCTATATCCTTCCAAAATTTTCAAGTGCGCACTTGTTTTCTTCTAGTTCCTTGATTATTTACTCTCTACAAAATAATTCCTCTTCTCTAGACTTCATTGGATTCTCCAATTCTTCATGCGTGGCCTTAATTTGATTTTCCCACTCTTCTACCTTTTCTAGTTGTTCCTTTAGCACCTTAATGTTTTTTCTTGACTTCTTCAAGTTTTCTAGTGCGTTAATTACTTTTCTTTCCCAACAAACTTTAATATTGTCGACATCTTCATATTTTGAACTTTATTCAACACTATAAAACTTTTCCCTTACCTCGGAATTCGACAATGATAGTGTGATTCCATAACAGGGATGTTTATTTTCGGCGTCCTTCTCTAATCTAAATGATTCTTTTGTGCTTCTTGATTTATTCTTGTCTTCATACTTTGGAGATGGAAGATGAATTCCATTGTAGGTCCATTTATTTCATGATTTTGGTGTATTGGCTAGAGCTCCTTTAACTGATGAATTTCCTCCCATTGAGTTCTCACCTTGGATCGATGCCATGAACAATACATCTCTTTGTTTTTCACTAGTATCTTCTTCCTCTAAAAACATTATCCTTCTCTATATACATACATTTCTTCTACCTTTGAAATATATTTTTGTCCAGTAATATGTTATGTTGGTGATTACTTGTTTGTTCTTGATAGTATGAATCCTCTTCACTTTCACTTTATTTTTTCTCTTCATATGTACATTTTGAGGTGAATTGTCCAATGATACAACATTTAGAGCACTTAAAAGGTAACTTTCATTTATACTTTCCTTGACCTCTCTTCAATTTCTCACAAAGTTATGCTCTTCTTCATATGACATATCAACTATGTTCTTGCACTCATTCTTGCTATATTTTGGCTTCCCTATGGCGTTAAAAACTTGTTCCTTTTAGGAGACATTCTCAAGTTTTATCCTCATCTCATACAAAATGAGAATTGCATAAATTTCATATTTTGTGAGAATGTTTAAGTCAGATGTTTCTTCCAAGCCTAACACTTTTGAATTAAACTATGAAGGAAGGGTTCTCACCATTTTTTGTACAAATTGTTTTTATTCAATTATTTATTTAAGTCGCACTATATAATCTACTACCTCATCCACTCTAATATATTATGGTGCGATATTATCCTCCTCTTTCATCTTCAGTGACTCAAATTGTGCAGAGAAGTTTTGCAATTTGGATATCTTGATTTTTTCATCTCCTTCATAAATACTCTTTAATTTGTCTTGGACTCCTTTGTTGTATCACATTGCATCACTTTGATAAATTTGACATGAACTGACCCACATAGCATTTCATTCTTTCCTCGTGCATTCCATGCATATTGTTTTCCATTTTCAGGGTCAACTGGCATTGTTCTGGAAGTTGTACCCTCATTAGTTTATTCTAATTTTTATGTGTTTTATTTTGTAAACTTGTATCCATCCTAAATTTATTTCCAAATGCCAAATCTGAGGGACTGGAAATAAACTTCTATTCATATTTTCTATAAAGCATAATTGGATCCATCAAATTTTGAAGCTCATTTGGTGGACATACCTACTTATTTGTCCATATCTCTGTTGGACCCTTAATCCAAATGCTAATATGTTACTAAAGACACCCGCTCTGATACAATTGTTGGACTTATATTATTACTGATTGAGGGGTGAATTTGTAACCCACCTAGAACTAAAAAATAAATATTTATTTATTTATTTATATGAGAAAACATTATTTTAAAATTATTGTAAAGTTTGTATGAACAAGTTGGTCAAGGATGACTGTAATTGAATATTTATTTATTTAAATAATTAAATAGAAGAGACACTTATCCAAAGGATAATGTTGAAAGAGTGTTCACTCACACACCAAAAGGAATGAGCAGCTATAGAAGGATGATTGAAAAGTGGTAGCACTAAAATTTCACTTTCTATTTCTTGTAGGAAGCAAAATCCCTAAAAATGTGGTCATGTTCCCTCAGAGGAGGAAATGAAAAGGTGGATCGTTTAATTTCAAAACTGAACCAAAGACATATAAAATCTTATAAATACCATCGAATTGAACATGAGGCTCACTACATTATTTTTCCAAGTGAATGAACCTTGTGATTGTTGCAAACTAAAAATTCATGCACACAAGGAATTCGATGAGGGGATAGCTAAAGTGAAATTGTTGAGATAAGTTTGTTATTGAGTGCTAAGTTTCACAAAGTTTTGTGTTTACTGTTACACAATCTCTTTGTTCTAGTGGTTTAGTGAACAGGCTCGAGGGTCCTAAGAAAGTAATCTTGATTGCTTCAGGAGACAGTTAGGTGGAACGGTCTCCTTTGGGTGTTTGTCCCCCTTATGCAAATTATCCAGTTTCTAAATTGTTTACTTATTATTTGTGATTTAATTTCTATATCTGTATTTCAAAGTATTACGAATGTTGATGGATTTATAATCTAGTAACTGTTTAAATTAGAACAAAATAGAAATATCATCATTTATGTATGTTGTTACGAAGTATGTTCTAGTCCTTTCGGATTTTAATGATAAATGAACGATAAAGTAATTGGTCTAATTACCTATTTTTTATATACAATTTATAAGATCATTATAAAAATTTTATTTAAGTTCGTGCATCATAGTCATAAGTTTGATAATGCCATGTTGAGTATGCACAAATTCATTATTTCTAGTTTTACTAATATATTTCTCATTTATTTTGTTAAACTGATAAATGATGCTCAAAACCCTATCTTCTGATATCTTGATCCTTTTTATAACCAGTTAACACAGATAGAATAATATATTTTTTTTAGTTCTCTGTTAGTTCAAGAAAACTTAGAACTAGAGTTGAAATGATCTTCCTTTTTAACCAAAGGACTTAAACTAAGGATCTATATAGGGTTTTAATACACTACAATGTTCTTTAATAACAATATTTAGTTTTCCAAACTTCATTATAAACCTCTATTGTTCGACAGTTGTAAGCAGAGTTTCCCCTCTCAAGTATAATTATAAATATATATATAAACATATATATGTATTCTTTAGCACAGATATACCTTGTATTATGGTATCTATAATTCTAGCATAGTCATACAGCTTATTCATCACTTGTTTAAATCTAGGGTATATACCATAAATAACTAAACCTTAGCATAATCCATTTAATTAAATATCGTTTAGTAACCTTTAAGTGACGAGATCAAGCCAGTCAAGGCCCTTACATTCATAAACCAAGAACTAGCTATAGGTAAAGGTCGTAAACTAAACCATTCATAAAAAAATTCATATCAGTGTGGAAAAATGATTAATAGCATTTCTAGATAACATTAAATGTACAAACAAGATATTGAAAAATCTTAAGGGTAAGTTGTTGCAAGAAAATGATATTTTAGAATCAAATTACCTTTATAGTCCACGCAAAGCCTTACAACTCTCAAACTTAAAAATAAAATAGTAAACCTCTAAACACAGTAGCTTACATTTAGTGAAATATCAAAGAATTACAATGGCTTCACGACCCTAAAATCATTTTTAGAAAAAAGACTACTCGCCTCATGGCCGAAAACATTTAAAGATTTAGAACATGAATGCTAAAGAATACAAACAACCTTCATGAAATTAAAAGAGTTTCTAGACAAATACAGAGTTGAAATCAAGACATTATCTCTACTGTAGTATTCACTAATAGTCTCGCAGCCTTAATATATTTTTCTGAAGAAACAAAACTACAGATTTTTTAACCGAGACAACATCCATACCATAGGTTTAAGCACTAAATTGTCTTTATAAACAAAACATTAAATCCTTACGGGATTGTTGATAGAAGAATCAAATTTATAAGAACTGGAGCGACAACAAATTCGACTACTCAAACACTCCTTAATATCCAAAACTCTGTCATAATATTAAACACATTACATCACAAAATGACTCAAGGGAAAAATCCAAAGGAGGTTACCATTTCGTTCAAATCAAAACGTATAAAATACACCTTCTAGGAAATCGTGGAGTTACAAAGCCACGTAGATACATAGCTTAGGGTTCTTTGAGAAAATTTTGTGGTACATGGTCTTACCAAAGTAAATATATTGTATATGTAGCAACCAGTCTTTAGCTAAGAAGCAAGCCGGTCAAAATAACTCCTACAACCAAAAGCAAACTAAGGTTAAATCTCCAACTAGATTTCAACATTAAATTAATGAAAAATCTACGAAAGACAATTGAGAACTTACCATGTAATGGATGTGTTAATAACATAGATTTCTTGCAAACACACAAGGAAATAATGCTCGGTAGAAAATCAAACCAAAAAAAAGTATAATGTAGAGGGACTAGTATTGCAAAAAAAATAAATGTTAGGGCCAAGGGATTGAAGGATGAAAGCCTTGGAACCTCCACCACTAATATGCCAATGACATCTTGCACTACTATTCTAGTAACCCAGATATCACACAGAGAACTGAAGGGACAAATATCCGCAACTCTCACTTGTTGCAAAATCCAAACAACACAGTACACCAACAATTTTCGAGACAAGATAAACCCTAAGGGTTTAGGATTTGAATTTTGTGTGCTCCAGCTGTAAGGCTTAAGACCATTACATGGCCTCATTAAATTGCACTGCACTAATTATTTAATTCAAACCCAGACTCTAATGTTTGCAAACCTGTCGAATTACACTTACTTCCTTTTACCTTCAATACCATCACTTGTTTCTTTTATGCTTCTTGTAACATATGGTTAAGCAGACGTTTAAGGTTGGGATATGCTTATTTTAGAAGTATAGTTTAGACCCTCCCTTATTTTCTTAAACTTTTAGAAGTGTCCCTAGTAAGGCTTGAACCTTCCTTAGAGAACCTACAATATAATAGTTGGTTTATGCGTTAGCTCTTAGGATAAGTAAGACCATAACCAAAAACTCTAGTTCATAGATAAGTTAACAAGTATCCTAGAAACATAACTAATAATCATAATGACTACAACTATCGTAAAATAAAGATGAATTTTTCATAACTCGATGCCCAAGTAAGGTAGTGTCGACATAGCACTTAAGTCAAGTAGAACTAGAACATAACAAGAAAAGAACAACAAATCTAACTCACGGTAAACAAAAGTGGCGTAACATTAAACACAGTAGTGTCATCTTAACAACATGTCTCATTCTATTGTTTTATTATAACTGTGTCATTTATGCACATCATATGGGTTTATTTATCCAATGTAATTATAGCCAAACATATAATTTTCAAATAAAAAAAATATTTTACAAAATTTGGATATGTTACATGGGGTGTCAAAGCGAGTTCCAAACACTAGGCCTTATTGCCTCACTCGCATACAAACATGAAATAAAATATATTGATCATGTTTCTAAAACTATTTCTTTATAGAAATATAAAACTATATTTTGCAGGAAATAGAAGGAGTTGAAGCATCTGCTAAAAATGGATCCCATCACAATAATCGAGATAACATTTATGTTGAATTAAATAATCAACCCTTAGAGTTACTTCAAATAGTGAAAGAATTAAAGGATGAACTACTAACTGTGAAAGTAGATAATGAATGAATTTTAGAACTAAATCAGATTTTACTAGACAAAATACATAACAAAGGTAAAGATAAAAGAAATGTGTATGAAACTCATTCTAGAATAGTATCATACAAACACAACCATAAGAAATTAAAATTTTATGATAGTGAATCCTCTTCAAGAGTTAAAGTAAGGTCGTATAGAGGAAGGTATAAATACATAAGTGAAAGTAGTTAAAGAGACCATAGTCCTAGAAAGAGGAAGTATAAACCTTATGAAGAGATCTCAAGAGAATTTAAAAAGATAAAACCTCCCATGTTTAATCGAGACATGGAAAAGGGTGAAGAATCCGAGGCTTGTTTATCGGGGATGAAAAAAAAAAATCTGATTTATAAGTAATACGATAGACTGAATGCTGGGATGGCTATCTAAAACCTAACCAAAAAATATGACATCTGGTGGTAGGACATAAAAAGAGTCAAAAACCTTAAAGGAAAGTATTTAACCCGGGGAGTCTTTAAAAAATATTTTAAAATGAAATTCTTATCTAAGTAGTATTATTAAGCAAAGAGATAAATAGTTTTATGAACATAAACTAAGTTCAATGTCAATGAAAGGGTTAGTAAATTTGTGAGTTTTTTAAGATAAATACCCTATATAATTGATGAACAACCTAAAATAAAGAGATTCCTAAGTTGTTTTCATACTATATTCAAAGACAATTGAATTCGATAATCCAAAGACCCTTGAAGAGGCAATGAGAAAAGATAACTTTTGTTACGAACAAAGTAAAAAGAGAGAAAGATTACCGAATTGGATGAATAAGAGAGCAAGTGAATTTGATAAGAAAATAAATTTTTTTAATCCTAATAAAAGTTCCAGAAATAATTCTCGGAATTTCTCTAAGAATAATTATCAAGGAACATATTTTAAGGTAAAACAAAACAAAATATTACAGCACCAAAAGGCACAGGTATCCCTAGTAATTATGTTAAAAATAATGAACATAAGGAACGTATAAAGTGTTGGGAATGTCAAGAACAACATTATCAAAAGTATTATCCGAACAAAAACAAGAACTTCAGCAATGTGCATACAATCTAGTAGGAAGAAACAATTGATGATGTAGAAAATGAAATTCGCAGGAATCAGTGCAGCCTTGGAAAATCGACAAGATGATAATCAAACCTCCATGGTGGAGATACAAGGCATGATAAAAAACCAAAATGTTTCCATTTTGATTGACCTAGGAGCTAGTTTAAGCCATGTGTTACCTAGCATAGTGGGAAAAGGCAATTTACCTTTAAAAAACTTTGAAAACTATTGGATGGTCTAGTTAGCTACAGTGAC
This sequence comes from Pseudotsuga menziesii, assembly GCA_001517045.1. Classification (NCBI taxonomy): domain Eukaryota; kingdom Viridiplantae; phylum Streptophyta; class Pinopsida; order Pinales; family Pinaceae; genus Pseudotsuga; species Pseudotsuga menziesii. The sequence goes on along the minus strand of LPNX010254663.1, from coordinate 495,898 downwards.
AAAAAGGAAAGTAGTTGATTTTGTTGAAAACTATGACTTGTTTATGAGTCAGTTCAAAACTCAAGTAAAGTTAAATGTATTATCGTTAGGATCTTATGATGTTCTAATAGGTATGGATTGGTTGAAAAGACATCAAGAAGTTTTAATTTTTTTTTAGAAAATATTTACTTGTTTAAATGATAAAGGAGAAAGAATTACATTCAAAGGAATAGCTAGGAAATTTTCTCTTAGACAAATATTAGCCTTACAAATGAAAAAGGTTGTAAGAAAAGGCTGTAAATTCTTTGTTGTACATATAATAAATAACGAACACATAAATATAGAAGATAAGATGAAATTTGATGACATTCCAATCCTACAAGATTTCTCATATTTTTTTTGAGAAGAAATTCTAGGATTACCTCCAAAGAGAGATATAGATTTTACTATTGAGTTAGTACCAGGAGCTATACAAAATTCAAAGGCTCCTTATCAAATGAACATTGTACAACTTAACAAATTAAAATTACAACTACAATAACTGATATATAAAAACTATGTAAGACCGAGTGTATCCCCTTAGGGAGCACTTGTCTTATTTGTTAAAAAGAAAGATGGTACATTACGTCTATGTATAGACTACCATCAACTAAACAAAATGACAATTAAAAATAAATATCATTTTCCCCACATCAATGATCTATTTGATCAGATACAGGGGGAGACAATATTTTCAAAAATAGACTTGAGATCTAGATATCATCAAGGCAGAATTAAAGATGAAGATATTTTTAAAAATGCTTTCAAAACTCGATATTGGTCATATGAGTTTGTGGTTATGCCCTTTGGGATAACAAAAGGACCAACAACATTTCTTGTGTTTAATGAACAATGTATTAAGTAAATACTTAGATAAATTTCTAGTCATCTTCATATATGACATTTAATTTATTTGAAAACGAAAGAAGAACCTCATGAACACTTGCAAATAATAATACAGGTTTTAAGAGAACATAAACTATATGTTAAATTCAGTAAGTGTGAATTTTAAAAAGATAATATACAATATCTAGGGCATGTGATATCCCAGGAAGGAATATTAGTAGACCCGAATAAGATAAAACCAATTTAATTGATTGGATTGCTTCCAAATATGTAACTAATGTATGATCATTTAAGGGAATTACTGGTTATTACTGGAAATTCATAGAAGTATTCTTGAAGATCGCGAATCCCATAACATCTTTGCAGAAAAAGGGAAAAATATTCGTATGGGATAAAAAGTGTGAAGACAGTTTTAATAAATTAAAAGAATTATTAACTACTACACCTATACTAAAAATATCAGATCCAAACAAGAATTTCGTTGTGTACACTGATGCATAGAATGAAGGCTTGGGTGGAGTACTAACATAAAAATGTCACATAACTACTTATGAATCAAGGAAGTTAAAAACAAATGAAAAGAATTATGCCACTTATGATTTAGAACTGGCTGCCATAATCCATGCTCTTTAAATGTTGTGCCGTGGTGCCATCATCTAATTGGTAAAATATTTCTACTAATGTCTGATAACATAAGATTAAAATATTTGTTTGATCAACAAAATCTGAACGTGAGGAAATCTAGATGGTTAGCCTTCCTTAGCGAGTATGATTTTGATATCAAACACATCAAAGGAAAGGAAAACAAAGTGGTTGATGCCTTAAGAAGAAATGTAATAATAAATTTTATAACTGCTATTCGTAGTTACAAAATAGAATTGCATGATAAACTAGAGGAAGGAATAAAAATGGAAAAGGAATACCAGAATCTAAGAGAAAAAGTAATAAATAACGAATCTGAGAATGTAAAAACAAATTATAGTTTAAATGAAAAAGGATTAATGCTGTATAAAAAAACTTTATGTGCCTAACATACCAGAACTTAAATTATTGATTTTAAACGACATACATAAATGTCCTTATCCCAGACATCCGGGGTATCAAAAAATGATAACAATGTTAAGAAAAGAGTATTTTTGGCCTAATATTAATAAAGAAGTTGCTGAAAATATAGCTATTTGTATCGAATGTCAGCAATTTAAAGCTGAACATCAACACCTAATAGGTCTTTTGCAACCACTGCCAATTCCAAATTGGAAATGGGAAGTTATCACTCTTGATTTTATAACTGGATTGCCCAAAAATCAGAAACAAAATGATTCAATAATGGTAGTAGTAGACAAACTAAGAAATGCATCACACTTTATACCTATTAAAACAACTCATAAGGCTACTAACATTGCTGAAATATTTATGAATAAAAATTTTCAATTGCACGGAATTCCAAAGGTAATAATTTCTGACAGATATCCTAAGATTACTGGTAATTTTTTAAAGTCATTGATTAAAGGAATAGATACTAAAATAATTTTTAGTACAACTTATCATCCACAAATAGATGGACAAAGAGAAAGATTCAATCAAGTTCTAGAATACATATTACGAATAAATGTTAGATACTATCCCAAGAAATGGAAAGATTATATGCACTTAGTTGAATTTGCGTATAATAATCATTATCAAGATTCAACCAAACTTAGTCCTTTTGAAATATTATATGGTAGGAAACGTAATACTCTGATTACATGGAGTAATCTAGTTGACAAATTGATATTACGACCTGACTTGTTAAAAGAAATGGAACTAATAGTGAAACAAGTACAAAGCAATTTTAAAACTTGTCAGGACAGACAAAAGAGTCATGCAGACCTTAAAAGAACTTAGAAATATTTCCAAGTAGGTGAGCATGTATTTGTTGAGGTAAAACCTTGAAAGAGCTCCTTCAAGTTGGGGAATTGTGCTAAATTAGCACCCAGTTATTGTGGACCATTCAAAATATTGGCAAGAGTTGGTCCAGTGGCATATCAGTTAGCTTTTCCACCTAATCTTAGAATACATAACGTCTTTCATATTTCCATATTAAAAAAGTATGTGCATGATTCTACTCATGTGATCGACTAGAATGTTATTCAGGTAGAACCCGAAGGATATTTTTAGGTGGAACCTGATTGTATTGTCAACAAGAGGGAAATTTTTCTCTAGAATCACACCATTGGATAGGTAAAGGTACAATGGAAACACCCGAGTCCAGATGAAGCAACCTAGGAATTGGTGAGTCATATGCGGGAAGCATATGTAGCTCTGTTCCAGGAAGACTCAAAATAAACGTAAGCAACACCGAGGACGATGTTGAACTTAGGGGGGGGGTGTTTGTAAACCACCTAGAAATGAAAAAATAAATATTTATTTATTTATTTGAGAAAACATTATGTTAAAATTATTGTAAAGTTTTTATGACCAAGTTGGTCAAGGATGACTGTAACTGAATATTTATTTATTTAAATAATTAAATATAAGAGACATCTATCCAAAGGAGACTATTGAAAGAGTGTTCACTGAACCACTAGGAGGAATGAATAGCTGTAGAATGCTAATTAACAAGTGGTAGCACTAGCATTTCACTTTTTAGCTGTTGCGGGAATCAAAATTTCTAAAAATTTGGTCATGTTCCCTAAGAGGAGGAGTAGAGCATGTGGCTCATTTAATTTCAAAACTGACCCAAAGACCTAGGAAATCTTATAAATACCAACAAATTGAGCAGGAGGCTCACTATATCTTTTTCCAAGTGAATGAAACTTGTGATTGCTGCAAACTGAAAATTCAGGCACACAAGGAATTCAATGAGGGGATATCTAAAGTGAAATTGCTAAGTTAAGTATGCTATTAAGTGCTAAATTTGAAAAAGTTTTGTGTGTACTATTACAGAGTCTCTTCGTTCTAGTTGTCCAATGAACATGCTCAGGTGTCCTAAGAAAGTAATCTTGGTTGCTTCAGGAGACAGTCGGGTGGAATGGTCTCCTTTGGGTGTTTGTCCCCTTTATGCAAATTATCTAGGTTTTGAATTGTTTATTTATTATCTGTGATTTAATTTCTACATCAGTATTTCAAAGTATTATGAATGTTGATGGAGGTTATAATCTAGTAATTGTTTAAATTAGAACATAATAGAAATATCATCATTTATGTATGTTGTTATGAATTATTTTCTGTCCTTTTGGAGTTTAATGATAAATGCATGATAAAGTAACTATTCTAATTACCTATTTTTTTATATAAAGTTTATAAGATCACTATACAAATTTTCTTTGAGTTTGTGCATCACAGTCATGAGTTTAATAATGCCATGTTGAGTATATTACAAATTCATTATTTCTGGATTTACTAATAGATTCCTCATTTATTTTGTTAAACTGATAAATGGTGCTTGAAACCCTATCTTCTAATATCTTGATCTTTTTTATAACTAATTCACATAGATAGAATAATATATTTTTGTTTGAGTTCTCTGCCAGTTCATGAAAACTTAGAACTAGAGCTGAAATGATCTTCCTTTTTAACCAAAGGACTTAAACTAAGGATCTAGCTAGGTTTTTAATACACTATGATGTTCCTTAATAACAATCTTTAGTTTTCCAAACTTCATTATAAACCTCTATTATTCGGCAGTTGTATGCGGAGTTTTCCCTCTTGAGTATAATTATAAATAAATATATATATTAGCATAGATATACCTTGTATTATGGTATCTATAATTGTAGCCTAGTCGTACAACTTATTCAACACTTATTTAAACCTAGGGTATAAACAATAAATAAAAACAAAACAATAAATAACTAAACCTTAGCATAATCCATTTAAGTAAATATCATTTAGTAACCTTTAAGTCACGAGATCAAGCTAGTCAAGGCCTTTACAACCATAAATCAAGAACTACTTATACGTAAAGGTCATAAACTAAGCAATTCATAATTTTTTTCATATAAGTATCGAAAAACACTTAATAGCATTTCTACATAACATTAAATATACAAACAAGAGATTGAAAACTCTTAAGGGTAAGTTGCTGCAAGAAAAACATATTTTAGAATCAAATTACCTTTTCATTCCATGCAAAGCGTTATGACTCTCAAACTTAAAAATAAAATAGTAAACCTCTAAACACAATAGCTTACATGTATTTAAATATCAAAGAAGTATAGTGGCTTCACGACTCTAAAATACTTTTTAGCGAAAAGATTACTGGCCTCAAGTCCTAAAGCATTTAAATGTTTAAAACGTGAATTATGAAGAATACAAAAGACCTTACCTAAGTTAAAATAGGTTCTACAAAAATATAGAGTTGAAATCAAGACATTATCTCTACTATAGTATCCACGAATGGCCTCACGACCTTAATAGATTTTTTAGAAGAAACAAAACTACATATTTGTTAACCGAGACAACATACATAACATAGGTTTAAGTACTAAATCGACTGTGTACACACAACATTAAACCCTCACGATAGTTTTGATAGAAGAATCCACACATTTACAAGAACTGGAGTGACAGTCAGTTCGATTTCTCAAACACTCCTTAATATCCAAAACTCTATCATAATATTAAATACATTACATCATGAAATTCCTCAAGGGAAAAATCTAAAGGAGGTTACCATTTTTTTCAAAAGAAAACATAGAAAAGACACCTTCCAAGAAATCATGAAGTTACAGAGCCACGCATATTTCTTTGAGAAAAGAGTGTGGTACATTGTATTACTGAAGTAAAGATATTTTATATATAGCAACGAGTCCTTAACCGAGCAATGAACTAGTCAAAATAACTCCTACAACAGAAAGAAAACTAAGGTTAAATACTCAACTATATTTCAACATTAAATTAATGAAAAATATGCGAAAGACAATTGAGAAATTACCTTGCAATGGTCGCGTTAATAAACATAGAGGTCTTGAAGACATGCAAGGAACTCATGGTCGGTCGAAAAGACAACAAAAAAAAGTAGTATGCAGAGGAACTAGTATCGCAAACATAGTAAAGGCTAGGGCCGAGGCCTTGAAGGATGAAATCCTTGACACCACCACCTCTAATCTACCAATAAAATTCCTCACTACGACACCAGTAACCTGGGGATCACACAGAGATATGAAGGTCCAAACAGTTGCATCTATAACTTGCTGCAAGCATGAAACAATACAGTACACAAACACTTTTTGAGACAAGATATTTGACTTTAGGACCATCACATGGCCCCATTAAATGTCACTACATTGATTATTTAATTTAAACCCAAACTCTATTGTTTGCAAACCTCTCGAATTACACTTGGTGCCTATTACCTTTAATACCATCACTTGTTTCTTTTATTCTTCTTGTAACATAAGGTTAGGCATGGTATTAAGGTTGGGAGATGCTTGCTTTACAAGTATAGTTTAGACCCTCCCATGTTTGCTTAAACTTTTAAAAGTGACCCTAGTAAGGCTTGAGCCCTCCTTAGAGCACCTGCAATAGAATAGGCAGTTTATGTGTTAGCTCTCAGGCTAAGTAAGACCATAAACAAACACTCCCGTTCATAGAGAAGTTAACAAGTATCCTAGAAACATAACTAACAAGCATACTGACTACAACTGTACGAAAATAAAGATGCCTTTTCATAACTCGAGGCCCAAGTAAGGTAGTGTCGACATGGAATTTAAGTCAAGTATAACTAGAACATAACCAACAAATCACAACAACTCTAACTGACACTAAATAAAATTGGCGTAACATTAAACAAAGTAGTGTCGTCTTGACAATATGTCGCATTCTATTGTTTTATCATAACTATGTCATTTATGCACATCATATGGGTTTATTTATCCAATGTAGTTATAGTCAAACATATTTTTATTTTTTTATTTATTTTTTATGAAATTTGGAGATGTTAATAATCAATAATAGCACAGATATATTTATTATTTCACTTTAACATATTTTCACCAATTAAAAACTCTCATCAGCAATAATAAAAAATACAACAACTCACGAATATCTAAGAAGAATTGTATATCTATACATATATAAGAATTATTACATAAGTGGGAGAATGCAATTTCCAAACATGAGCACCCACTCATTTTAGGTGTTGACCGTATCCTTAAGTACAATCAGTTGGTTGCTAGCATCGACCTACAACAAATTCAATCTGCACAAGCACCGACTCATGAACCAAACACTTACCTAAACATATATCTATTTGAATGTGCAAACTATAACTTGTGGCAATCAAGATATGACCTATGGATAACTACGATACTCAATTGTGGAAGAATTGAATTCCAAATTATATTTTGTAGCTCCAACTGGAAGGAGGCTCCAATCCCTTGATTATATTTTCCATCTACATCTAGAAGGACAGTCCAACCACCTAGGTTTTATCTTCTCCAATATAAATGATACTACAACACCCTGAAGTTATTTTCCAACACCAACTAGAAGGAGGAAACACCCCCCTATTCCTTTCCCCATACAACCACCCTGATATGAAGTAATAATGTATTGAATAATTGCAATATGCAAAATACCTTAACTTTGATGAATGTCTTCACAATCCACAAATGTTGTAAATTTCTAATCTGCATCTAAATATCCACGTTTGAATATTTGTGTCCAAACAATCAGTTTCTAAAAGCAACAATGTGAGAAAATAATCATGATTTGCATCTCTTATGTGGTTCTACAATATATGTCTTTACATTGAAAAAAGTTCTTAACTCAATCACTTATGCTATTCTACAGTCTACGTCTTTCATTGAGTAAGAACACTGCACATCTAGAATATGAGTATCCTTGTATATAGTGTACTTATTGTTGTTTATCATATGTTGTTTTTATGCACTTCGGCTCTGTTGCAAAACACTCTTTCCGTGATCAAAAATACATTGATACCCCAAATAATTCCAAATCTTGTCTAACTAGATTATCTTAGATATTCATATTCCAATCTTACTTCATTAATCCATCTGTTTCTCATTTATAGACTTCTTAGTGTAACGTCCCTGGCCCTCTGAATGGCGAGGAGGACGGTATCATAACACTATCTACCCAGGAACAAAGTTCTTAACTCAATCACTTATGAACAAACTCATCTCGCAACTAGCTATGTCACTGCAATGTTCCACCCAACCATAGGCCAGTGTGCTCCTTAATCTCTCAGCAACACTGCCACCCCCAAGCTGGGAATGATTCCCACAAGGAATAAGGAAACGAAGCAGGCTCACACATAGACAAGGATACCACAAAATTCAGCCAAGGTAACATAGTTGGGTTTATCAGGCTATTAGGGAGCTAGGAAAAGTAGACTACTAAGCTGGTGGGCTCACTGAAGAGCTAAGGACACCTGCACCAGAACTAGCCTGACTTATAGGACACCCACAGACACCCAACACAAGGAATCAGTCCCTTCTCTATTGCACAATCCCTCAAGCCATGCCTTCTGTTCCAGTGCTATTCAGGGGGTGTGGAGAAGAAATCTAGCCCCCTAGCTCTATCTATGAGGCTCCCAAACACACCAGGTTTATCAAGTAGACAAAACCTTCATTCCCACTCCAAAACCATCCAAAGACCAACCACTGCATACACACAACAAAATCAAGCAATTCTCAGCCCTAGGGAAGAAAAGGGGGAAACATCACTGCAGCCAAAATGGTGATACGTGGCTCAGACTGAGTAAGACAATCCTAGAGTTTTTCTTGGCCCGAATGTGGCCAAAATAACTCAGCAACAACCCATACTCCTAGGGAAAACATCAACCATGATTCCTCCACTAAAAACAATGGGAAAGACACAACCCGATCGGGAAAGGAATTAGACGTAACAAAATTTCAACATGGAGATGGATTCATATACATAGACTGACAAAAACAGCAAAGTGACTACACACAGCAAAATCCAAAAATGATATTTACACATAGGAAACTTCCATCCATTTTTTAAAGAGCCAAAAATGAATGTCTGGTGATGAGGAAAGCGTCCAAGAACCAAAATCATGAATGAGAACTACACAGTAAAAATCGTGAGGGTAAGGCAGCTCTCCTAGTTCTTGGCGTGAGGAAAATCCCAAAACCTATGCATGAGGAGAGAAAAATAGTCATCCCCGCGTGAGAATGGAAAAATGGAAGAATGGGGTCATTCCTTCTCCTGCTTCCCATGTGAGGATGAACAAGCTCCCTGGTGGAGTGTCCGTGTGGGAAAGTACTAATAGTCCTGCCACACACCATTGTCCATGCAATAACTACCCCAACTAACATCAGAGGATTTAATTTGGTAGTTGAATGAAACATGGAAATGTGAGTAAGATAGAAAGGTGGGTGACAGCTAAATGGGTTCATAAATTGACACTTGGCTTTTCCCCAATTGCTCCCAAGGTTAGAAATTCCCCCCCTCCTTATCCTTAGAAAAATCACACCCTTTCCATTATCGTTGCATAGACATAGTTGGTTGGGGTTTTTAACTAAATTGCATATTTACATGATGTAAAAATTATAATGTGCTGGATAGCACGAAATATACCTTCGGCAACAATTTTAATCGCCAGAACATAAAATGATAAATCGATGGTGGGGATTTTTCCTTTAGCTCCACACTACGATTAATTACAATATATATATCATATACATTTAATTCAAATGAGGTCAAAATCGAGGTGTTACACTTAGCTCTAGATATGTGTCCACTTGGTGAAGTCCCTTATCCTTTTATAACACCCCACTTGATTGTGTTTACTTCAAATTAGGATTTGCATGAGCGTGCCACTTTTCACAATTCATCCTTGTGGGGTATGGCACACATATGCCAACGTCCTTGTAGGAATTTTTCTCTTGGGTTCATTACTCACTTTTTCATTCAGAATTATTCATACTACCTACCACTTTCTTTGTAGGACTTATACACACAAGTTTACATTTAGGTTCTTTATTCATAAGTCTCACACAAATGATATTTGCACATATATACCATTTTCAACATTCTTCTTTGTGGATTTCTATTTGCACATTTGTGACCACTGGCATAGTGGGATCTTTGTTCTCATGGGACTTCTACATTCTTCCATATATATTTCTTTAAACTGGATTTGTGTTTGGAAGACTCTAGCTCTTTTGTCATCGGTTTACCCTTTGATATCAATCAAATATATTTGACATCAAATCAATACTTTTGACATCAATTCAATACATTTGATATCAAGTCAATACCTTTGACATCAATTCAATTCCTTTGACATCAATAACAATACATGTGCAACATTTCCCCGAGTTGAGAAACTATGGAGGATTTCAAGGCTAGACATTACACAAGGACCTTGTGCTAGGTCTTATAATATGCTATAATATTGGGAATCATGTCGATTAGGATTGTACATGTCCTTACTCATAACAACTTTTGTTTTTCTAGGAAGAGTATCATTGACTGGCTTCTCAATGTGATGGATGATCTAATTTAGATTCCAAAGTTTCTTTTTCTTTATACCTGGATGTAGTTGTTTTCTAGTTTTTATTTATAGTCTAGAGTTTGACATCCAGCTGAAACATGAAATATTCACTTTGGATTATGTTTACCCCCTTTGGGGAGGAACCTTGATTTCTGTTGGAGGAGCTAGTCGACGAGCCGACTAAGTCGATCGACCGACTAATTAGAGATTAGGTTGGACACCTAAGGTCGTGTCGGTTGGTAGAACCGATAGGTAGTTATTTATAACTATTTGTAAATTATATATATTAGGTTATTGAGCCAGATTACAACTCGGTTTGGTTCTGTGTATTGTATGGACTCTTCTATTATAAGATAATCTATTATTCTTACACCTGTGCTCTTGTCTCTTGTCTTTGATATGTCTGTATGCTTTTAATGTGTATTAATGGTAACCCTTTGTGATCTGTGAGATTACAACATTGGTTCCATTTCCGGTAGTACATGTTTGAGATGAATACAAGTAGATGATATCAGAGCAGGAAATTAAGAACTGGTGGGAGCGCAAGATAGCAAATTATTTGCAAAATTATGCGTGAAGAAATAGATTAACGACTGCTCAGGAAAAAGAAAGATTATTTACTAAAACCCATCAGAAGTTCATAGAATCGGTACCCCAACTTTTAAAGAAACTTCTTGATGAAAAAGCCGAAAGCGACTAAAGAACAACAACTGCTAGAGAAACAGATTCAAGGGGGAAGAACAAACCTGTCAAAGTGGTTTGAAAACATCACCGATGATTTCTGTGAGGAGCAAGCTATAGAAGAAAGAACTTCAATAGAGACCATTCAGAAAAAATTCCATACAGCCCTTACCGAGCAATTCCTGTGCTACTTACCGACCTTGTTGTTCAAGTTCCTGATAGAAAATGGAGTGGCTCATATTGTCGAACCTTGTCCATTACTACGTGAACCGCCACAAAATTCCAATTGGGCAGAGAAACAAAAGAAGTGGGAGAAATTCATTGCTGAAAGAGAGTGGGAATATTTCCTAAGGAAGTAAACAAAACTATCCAAGCTTTCTAAAGCGTCGAGTAGGCAATGGGGGGGTAACTGATCATATGTCAGGGTAAAGTAAATAGGATTCTAGTCGACTAACAAAGAGATACCACCACTAGTGATGAGAAGTTAACCTAAGAAGGAAATCGAATGGACAGTGACACATAAAGGTATGGTGGATTTACAGAAAATAGAGAGAGAGAGAAGAGGCTGCAAAGAAGGGATGAAAGAAGAGAAAGAGCTATAGCACTGGAAGAGAAATGAATACTAGGGTGACAGTCCAAGAAATAAATCCACCAAAGTCAGGTCATGACCAATAGGAAGAAGCGTCACCCATTGAAGAATATTTTTGGATAGAGCAACATGAAGCTCTCCAAATAGAAGTTCGCCAAGAGGTAAGACCTCTATATCCAATGAATCTGAGTAACAGAATGCAAGACAGTGTCAAAGAATATTTAAGACTAAGAGCTAGTGAGTTTGGTATATGGAACCGACTAGACGAAGAGGTAAACAATGATAGTCATCTACTTATCTGTCAACTAGAAGAAGGAAATTGGTTCATGCTTCAAGCATTCCCTTCCAAACGAAGTGTCCATTTACTTTATCAGAAACATGAAGGAGCACTCCCCTGCCAAATACAGCTTTAGAGAATACATAAAAATATGATCTACAAGAAAATAATTGTAGTTGGACATCGACAGGAGAATTCGACCTCGACCGACTACTTGTCGAAGAAGAAACAACAAACAAAACAATCGACAGGAATGAGAGTTCCATTGACAATAGTTCTACACAAATAAATAAGCAAAACATCCCACTACCCCTACCACTACCCCCACCACTACCATCTCCCGAAGAAGATAGTGACAGCAAATACGAAATGGGTCACGAATCAACACATATCCCTCTATATGAGGGCAATGAATATCCTAGATGACATTGGTTCATCTGTGATTTGACATGGGAGGCCAACCAGGTTACAACAGAAGATAGACAGATGGCGCAATTCGATGGTGCTTTGAGGAAAGGAGCTCTAACATGGTATATGACCTTTATTGAGAGAACACCCACCGCATCTAAGGCAGAAATTAAAGTGCAATTTTTATCGTTTTTTAAAAATCCAAATACTAAACATATGGAAGCTAAAAAGTTAAAAACAACTTCGCAAAAGCCAATAGAATCCGTCCGAGAGTACGACAAATGTTGGAAATATCTTCTCATCCAACTTAATTATGTAATTGATGAATAATTGTTAATTCAGTGGTTTCTTGCAGGTCTTTCACAGAAAATTCGGCGACATATAAGCCTGGAGACATTCAAGACATATGGAGATGCACTTACTAAATCCTTACAAGTGGAAATGGATGAATACTTCCCAGCATATCCCACGGATACTAGACTGGAAGAACAACTTGAGATCATGCAAAAATCCTTAAAAGAGCTAAACCTTAAGATTCAGGACATTTGGTGCACTAAATTGTCAATGACAGGACATTCAAAAGATAACTATCGACAAGACATTAGTTGATAGGACGTTTGATTTGCCTAGACAATTTTTTTTGTTACATCTTCCAAGAACACGGAGAACACACCACAAAATATTGCTCGTTTAACATGAAGAATGGAAAAGCATCTTGGTGTGCAATCTGTGAAACTAAAAATCATACCAATATCGACTTCCACCTAAACCTAAAAAATTGATAAAATTACCAGGTAGTCTATCAGATGAACGCAGTTGTGCAGAATAACAAGAACACTCAACGAAGCAGTGCTTAATATGAACAAAATAATCAAAGATACGATGGTCGTTGATATGAGCACCAGTTCGACAACTAACGTGGAGGATATGGAGGTCGAGGTTGATTCTGTGGGAATCACGACAACTGACCACGTCGTCCCATCCAATGTTTAATGTGATACAAACAAGGACACCGAAATGTAGACTATCCATACAAGGAAAGAACTGACTTAAAATTCTGTACTAGTTGTGGAGTAGGGGATCACTCATTGGAGGATTTCCCTAATATGATCGATAAAATTAATAAGAAGAAAAATGTTAATGTCTTGCCGTGCATACAAAAACATGATATTATCAATACAAAGAATTTGCATATAGTAACCTAACAAGGGAAAAAAATTGGGAATGATAATCCACGAATAAGCAAAATAAAAGAAAAGAATGATTATCCTTACCCAGTTAAACAAAAACAACTATATAAAGACACAACGAATGTATTTAGAGAATTTGCTCGACAGGAAGAAGCTGATGATAATAGACAAAGCACAATAAAAGGATTAATACACCTAGTACAAAATGATAAAATGGTATCTCAATTCATCGACTTATTGTATAAAATAAAACACAACAATAACAGAGAAAAATAAACAAAAAATATATGTAGCCTAAAATAAAAAGATAAAAGTGATGTCGACCCACTTGCCGACCTAGAAATTGAAGGATACCATGTACGACAAGTTGTGCTTGACTTTTGATCACAAGTAAACATTATGACTCGTGACACTTGGGAATAGTTGGGTAGACCTCGACTATACGAGTCAGGAATATACCTGAATTTAGCCAACCAAGGCCTAATTGAACCTATCGGAGTCTGGAAAAATTTCGACACGACAATAAAAGGAATATTGACCAAAGTGGATTTCAAAATTATTGATCTTAAGGAAGGGTCCATCTCCTTCCCAGCATTAGTAGGTCAACCTTGGCAAATAAAAAATAAATCATTGATATCCTTAGATAAGGAAAGGATAAAACTAAAATGGAATGGACAAAAAGTCATACTACCTATCCATCCATCCCAAGGAGAACCTTGGATAGAACCTATTGATGAATAAGTCGACATCCGACAACTTAATGAGATACAAAACAATGAGGACTACACAAAACCCAATATCTATGGTTAACTACACTTAGGGAATAAAGATTCAGTAGGTTACAACTCAGATGCATAATTATATGATTGGGAAGTTGAGAAATACAAAACACAAGCAATAGGATGCTGGACCATTCAAAAAGTATAGAAGAAACTAGTCTGACAATGCTTGGTGGTGTCCATCATCCCAAAAATATTTGAAAAGATAACCAAGGAATATCCTACCCTGAAACCAACAAATGTATATATCACACAAGTCCCAATATATAAAGAAAGAGAATCACCAGCTATGCACGTCGAACAAGTATCCAAGAACATTGGTGAACATGGCCGACTCCAAATCCTAGTGGAAACTTTCATAGGACAAGCTACTAGATGGTGGGATACCCATCTGTCAAGATTACAGACATGGACAACAGCTTCAACCTTCTTCATAGAAATATTTGGAGGGAAAAAGTTAACCAATCAAGCCCAAATACCTATGTTCATCCAAGGAAAGGATCCAGAAAACCACATAAAAACATCTGAAAAAGAATGGAAAATACTTAGGTATAAGGATGAACATACATGGCCACACGGGTTTCCATCGACGCTATCTGACTTACCAAACAAATGGTATGAAACAGAAGAGGCTTGATGTGAAACATTCCTATGGCATGGACTAAGACAGAATTTTATCAAAGATTTCAGCTTCATACCATAAGATGAAAACTTGATCAAAACTGCAAAACAAATCAAGGCATTTGTAGAACTGACAGAGAAAAATAACCCTAAAATATGAACAACCGACAATAAAATGCAATAATATAAAAACCAGTACAATACCACAGTCAATAAGACTATAGATGGAAAATTAAAATATGGAAGGGAAAAGCTTTAGATGGAAATCAAACCATGCCAAAATGACAAAACCAATTCACACAATGTTCAAAGTTGAGACAACCGACAAAGAAGACACCAACCGAATGACTGCAACAGACTTTCCTACTACATTTTCAGATTTTAAAGAAGGGAGTCAACCAATAAATGAAATGAAAGCACCTTAATGGTTAGATGCTAAAGTGAAAACTAAAGAAGTCGACATATCAACTGGTGATCGACCAAAAATAGCAAAAATCAGAGACTACTGGAGTGAAGAACAAACAATAGAAATAGTAAACCTACTAAAAGAATTCCATGATGTATTTTCTAGAGACTACTAGGATATCAAAGGTCTTGTACATGAAATGGGAGAAACGAATATTGACATTAAACTTGATGTCCGATCGGTAAAGAAAAGACCATATAAACTAGCTCATAAATACAAAGAGATAGTCAAGAAGGAGATTGATAATATGCTTGCAGCAGGAATTATCTACCCTATTGACCAATCAGTATGGTAAAGTACAATGGTTGTTCAACCAAAGAAACATGATCCAACCAAGCTAAGGATCTCTGTCAAATTCAGAGAACTTAATAAAGTTACACTAACAGACCCATTTTCGACACCATATGCAGATGAAATCTTAAATGAGGTTGCAGGACATGATTTCTACTCGTTTACAGATGGATTCTTAGGTTATAACCAAGTACCAATAGCCAAAGAATACCTAAAAAATACAACATTCGTATGTGAATTTGGCTCATTTGCTTACAGGGTTATGCCTTTTGGACTAAAAAACGCACCTATAGTATTTTCAAGAATTGTGGTCAAAACATTTCAGGAATACATTTACAAAATGATGGCAGTATAGTTCAATGATTGGACAATATAATCTACACTGAAAGATCATTGCAAATGGCTAAGGCTTATGTTGGAATGATGCCGACAAATCCAACTATCTCTGAACATCAAGAAGTGCATATTTGTGACCCCTATAGGGATACTATTAGGACACATTGTCTGTAAAGAGGGTATCAAGGTCAAATTCACAAAAATAAAAATAATTCTTGACTTAAAACCACAAGTGAAACCAAAACAAGTCAATGTACTACTCGGTCATATAGGATATTACAGAAAATTCATGAGATACTATTCATACATGACACACCCACTAGAAGAACTGTTAAGATAAGATCAGAAGTTCGATTGGATATAAGAATGCAACATATCATTTGAAACAATAAAAAGAAAACTAGTCAAAGAACCCATACTAAGATTTCCAAACTGATCGACCAAATTCCATGTACACATCAATGCATCAGGCTTGGCAATAAGAGCAATCGTAACTCAACCAGGAGACGACGAAATGGACTACCCTATAGTTTACACCAGTATAAAATTAAATAAAGTAGAAAGAAACTATTCGGCAACAAAGAGAGAAGCATTAGGAATGGTCTTCACACTACAGAAGTATCAACACTACCTACTAGCTAATCCATTTATCTTTTATACCGACCACCAAGCACTAAAATACCTCATAAATAAACCCTTACACCATGGGAGAATTTGTCGATGCCTACTTCTATTCCAAGAATTTGAATTCAAAGTCGTTGTCAAACCAGGGAAGTTAAATGTTGAACTCGACCACTTATCACGAATTGACACAATAGAGGAATCGATAGGAGTCGAAGATGACTTACTAGATGCACATTTATTCTGAATAGAAGTATTCCTAGAATAATTAGAGGAAATAGATCAATTCTTAGAATATGGACAAGCACCAGAAGGCATGAGAACAAAAAAGAAACAAATTTTGGCCATGAGAGCTGCACCATATAGCATAATAAATGGATTCTTATTTAAAATGTGCCTGGAAGACATCCTCAAAATATGTGTACTAGAACATAAAAGAAATAATATTATGTATGAAGCACATTATGGACCGGATGGAGGACATTTTCAAGCATACACAACCACCAAGAAAATCCAATAGTCAGCATTGTGGTGGCCAACCTTTCAGAAAGACTGTAAAATTTTTGTAAGCCAATGGGATAAATTTCAACAACTGGGTTGACCCCTGCCTAGTATAGAAATTCCCTTAATATCAGTAAACCCAAGTTTGACATTTGAAATTTGGGCCATCGACTTTATAGGACCATTTCCTATACCAGCAAAAAGAACAGGTGCAAGGTACATAATAACTACAGTAGAGTATGTAACCAAGTGGGCAGAAGCAGAACCAGTAGACACATGTTCCGGTGAGATAGCTTCTAAATTTATCTATGAAAATATCATTACCAGGTTTGGATGTCCAATAACCCTAATCAATGACCAAGGGTCACACTTTATTAATAAAACCATTAAAACACTAACAGATTAGTTCCAAATTGACCACCGACGAAGTACAACTTACCACCCTCAGTCGAATGGAGCAATTGAATCATTTAATAAAACATTAACAAAAGGTCTAACAAAAATATGTAACACCGACAAAGATGACTGGGACGAAAATATACCTGCAGTACTATGGGCGCATAGAACAACATACAACTGCTCAACCGACCAAACACCATTTCGACTAGTTTATGGACAAGAAGTAGTAGTTCCACTACATTTTCGACAACAGATACCTATTATCGCAGAGATTTTACATGTTGATGTCGAACAAGGAAGGGAGGATCGAATGATACAATTAAGTAAACTAGAAGAACACCGACTGATTGCTTTACAACATCAAGAAATCCAAAAACAACAGTAGAATTCATGGCATGATCATAACATAAAAAACAAGAACTTGTCGATAGGGGACCTTGACTTATTATACAACAATTGAGTAAAAAGAAAACCCAAAAATCTCCATACAAAATGGATGGGACCCTACGTTGTCGAAGATATTCATGCCAACGAATTAGTTTGACTAAGGACATTACAAGGCATAGTATTTCGAAAACTTGTTAATGGTTCCCGAATAAAGTGGTACAAAAACTAAAACAAGTTAAAAAAAACCATATAATGACCATAACGGTTGGACAAAAACTATAAAAATAAAATAAAAAATCCAAAAGACAAAACATAACCAATACCCATAAACCAGGATGATAGGAAATCAATGCTTCGACAGCCGACATTACACCCATCGACATACCACCATCAACCATTCACATGATCGACATCGACCAACGACCCTAAAAGTCACATCATGCCTTCATGACTATGAGCGCCAAAATGAAATCACCATTAACACAAACTCAAGTGATCGCACTGGACCATCACTTCTACCATTAATACACCCATCGACAAAAATGTCAAATGCATCACCTATAAATATTGGACCGGAAGAGGATCATCTACAGTATTTAAAGTAGAGAGAGCAACTTAGCAAACAAAAAACTAAGAACCGAGAATCCTGAAGTAAATTCAAATAGAAACCTAACAAAATGGCACCAAAACAAACCAGAGCTCAAGCAAATACTAAGGAACTACAAACTACTGACACCCCATTAATGAGGAGGCTAAGAAACATAAAGAACATTAAGGTTCAAGAAACCTCATGGGATAAAACATGGGTTGAGATCAAGGATAGGGCCTATGTCAACAAGAAACCAACCCTAGCCCCAAAAATGATAAACCATAGTACTGTCATGAACTACATGAACACACCATACATGTAAAGTTTTGAAGGTACAAAGGAAACATCAGTCAAATTCATTATAAGCCGATACCACAACGACATATTCTACTTCAACAGGCCAGTCGAGATCTTTGGAGAAGTAATATATAAATTGAATGGTTTATCCAATTAAGGTGACCCAATACTAGTTGTAATAAAATAGGGGTTGGTAGAGCAACTAACTGGATCACCATCGAGAAAAAACTCAAAAGGTCTAATGATTAACCCGATACAAGCCCAAATGCCACAAATTGTGGCTAAAATCATAGCAACGAGGCTTACACCCACAGGTTGAGAAAACGACCTAAAACTAGATATGCCAGAGGAAGTGGATACCATTGTCGACATAGGGAAAATCTACAGATGGGATGAGTACGTCACCGACATGATCAAAGGAATCTATGAGAAATTCCAAGAGTCGAGAGGGATTATAAGGTTCCTGTCCCTTATAATATGGATAGTAATGTACTACTTGTTCCCTATCAGGGACAAGCAGTTCCAACAACCCACAAGATTCCATATGTGGAGATTCAAGCCATTTTCCTAGACTGGAACACTGAAGGAACTAGAAAATGACAAAGTGTTGTTGGAAAACTAGTTCCAATAGCTTAAAATCCAGATGACCAGATGGATGGTGCCCCAGAAAATTCGACAAAGTCTGCAAAAAACTGCACATATACAGTTGGAACTGGACCATAATGCAGTGTGGTACATGCAAGGCGCTAAGGCACAAGCGAATACTCTCGACTACTACCCAACAATTGAAGAGATCTTCCGGGAGCTAGCTCGATAGTCTGGCATGAAACTGTCGATACCAGCAAAATCCAAAGAAGCAACCCTCACGATAGAAGAAGCAAACACCGACCAAGAAAAATAAGAATATTATGAACTATGGTTATACATCAGCACATTCGTGTCGGAGGAAACACCAGCAAAATACACTAGCCGACTGCAAAATACAATCATACTACTGACAGCCCAAAGGGAAGGAACACAGATAGAACAGCAGGTAACCAATCCAGCTGAGAAAAGTGTCTACCAAACTCAACAATAGGGGGGAAAAAAAGGACCAGAGGACAACATAGAAACTGAAAACCTCGAGTATTCTATAAATAAATCCACAAGCTATCAAAGGAAATAACAGCCTCAAGGAAGAGGAGAAAAATTCAGGTGAAGAAACAGGGGAAGGGGAAGCGCAAGGTTATCGTTGTAGAATCATCAGAATATGAAGACGAATTAGCATCCATGGCTGCCAACATCATAGAATATGTCATAGCAAGCAAAATTTCGGTGGAGGCACAGTTCCAAAAATTTGTTGAAGCAGGAGCATAGTAAGGTTGGCCGAAAAAGGTAAAAAGTACAAATACCTCCATTGATCCAGATGGAGATCGGTGGCCACCCACCTATTCCACTGGCTCAAAACAATTGTCCATTGTGGCAGTTTCCTAGTTATTTTTCGGCAGTTTTTCGAGTCCTAAACTTCCGGGGCTGTTTTGAGGCCTTAAACGACGTTTTTTGGAGATTCGGGGCCAAATGGTTGCCTTCG
>LPNX010254663.1:393112-473257 GCA_001517045.1 Pseudotsuga menziesii | reverse complement strand
ATATGTGTTTACTGTA
Organism: Pseudotsuga menziesii; assembly: GCA_001517045.1. Lineage (NCBI taxonomy): Eukaryota > Viridiplantae > Streptophyta > Pinopsida > Pinales > Pinaceae > Pseudotsuga > Pseudotsuga menziesii. Next base: position 473,241 of record LPNX010254663.1, on the reverse strand, counting down.
TCTCTGTTATATTTGCAAAATGTCTGTTATTATGATTCTGTATATGTTCTTTCATTTCGTTCACGCATAAATCCGGATCATCCATGGCCGAAAATGTTGTTGATCTAGTGTCTACACCCCCACCCCCATCTCCAACCCAAATCATGTAGGTAGAAATCCCACAGCTACCATCAATAATCCCGGTCGACATATGCAAGAATTCTATGCCAAAAACCCTGAAGGAGAGGTTCAACCGAGACAGAGACTTCTACACGTACATCGAAAAACTTCCTGAGTTAATCATCTCTATACAAAAAATCACCACCAAAATTCCTCTGTTTGAAATTAGTGGATCACGACAGCCTGCTCCTTCACAACCTAGCTAAATACCCCAAAAACCAAGGCCTGTGGGAGTAATAAAATCCACATTTGTGAGGAATCCCGACAATATAGCTCAAGTTTTCGCAAGTCAGACCTCATCCTTCATCCCAACCAACCCCGAACCCCCTCTACCAGCCAATGAACTGACAGGAAATGAGGAAGAAGAGTACATGGAAGAAATAAAACAACAAATTGATGAAATGTTCTCTGACATCCTAGAAGGTTCACTCCCACAAATCTATGACCTGACACCCAACCACATCCCCACCACTCCAATCACACCCGACCATTCATCACCACCACCAGCCCCCAACCCAGAACCTGCAACCAAACCAGCTGCACTTGAACCACCTCTGCCACAACCATCAGTACCAACAACATCTGTATCTAGACCCTCTGTACAAAATTGACCAGATACACACCCAGCAGTAGAACTCATCCCGTAGACCCAACCAGAAGTTCCCCTAACCACTGTAGGGTGACAACTAGACAACCCAGTGATGAAAAATCTGACTCTTACAGGTACACAAGTACAGCACCAAGCAGAGAAAAAGCATAAGAGGAAGACAGATAGAAAGAATAGGGACCATCAACCCCAAGCAATAATGGTTCACATTAGCCAGCTCGGGTCGACCACTGCAATAGATGCAACAAAGCTGAGGGATGGAGAGTTGGGAAAACTCTTGGAAACCCTGGATATCAAAGAAAAAACAAGGAGCCAGAATAGATGCAAGGATCTCGACGACAATGAAAGAGAACAAGTCAAGTTCCTAAACAAATGCAGAAACCTTGCGCAATCTGTGATAACAGGACCAACAAAGGTCGACATCGAAAAACCGCTAGAAAAATCCTATCAGCTGTTTGAAAGCGTGGTGTCAACAGTACAAATACAGATGCAAAACACAAGAGAAGAGAAAAAATATGAAACAGCTCGACTACTGATGCAGCAGCACACAACCTTCTATGAAGCTTACAAAGTGCTTCAAGATCACATGGAGGAGTCGGTCATCACAGAAAGAGTACTACAAGACTAACCTGCTTATTATGGGAAAGTCTTCCAGTAGAACTGACAGAAACGACAAGAAATCTAATCACCGGAGAAGAGGAAGAGCATAGAAGAAGCACTCGGAAGCACTATCGAAGATCAAATCATGCTTGAAACAACCAAACTGGAGAAGCTTGTGCGACAAGCACACCAGTGGGTGCAGCAGGCGATTTCGAGCTTGGACAAATTGGACATCATCTATCCACAAATGAAATGACTTTTGGAGATGGAAGAAGAAAACGACAAGTTTTTTGGTCCCGACATGGAAAGGATAGTAGACCTTTCCATTCAATAAAATATGTAGACACTGTCAAGCTTTACAACATTAACAATTGACATCCAGAAAATATTGCAAAGTTGGACAGAATTCCAGCATCAACTAGTTGTGACAGCAGAACCAATTGTCAAAGTCTGTGTACAGAAACAACCAACCATATGACTTCACAGCCCATAAAAAGATAAACAAAGAAATAACTACTTTAGACAACCAAAGATTTTTTGATTACCTCCCTTTTTTCTTCGGGAAGAAGAACAGTTTTGTTCATGGGGGAGATGTTGGAGGAGCTAGTTGACCAACCAACTGAGTCGATTAGCTGACTAATTAGAGATTAGGTCGGCCACCTAAGGTCGTGTTGGTTGACAGAACCGACAGGTAGTTATTTGTAACTATTTGTAAATGATATATATTATGCTGTTGAGCCATATGAGAAATCGGTTCAGTTTTGTGTATTGTATGGACTCTTCTATTATAATATAATCTATTATTCTTACACATGTGTTCTTGTCTCTTGTCTCTGATATGTATGTATTCTTTTAATGTGTATTATTGGTAACCCTTTATGATTTGTGAGATTACAACAATTTCCCCCTTATGGAGTTGTAAGGTTTTGGTGAGCTATAACAATCATGTATTGTCGTTGTTTTGGAAAAAAAGTAGTCAACATAGAAGGTTGGAACTTTCCTTCCTATTGTGCTAACAATATCTGACTTATCTCTATCTTAGGACATTTCTAGGTTTAGTTATCAACTTTGCATAATTGGCATTGTTATTATTATTATCCTTTGCATTATTATTCCCTTTATTCTGAGTTTTCTCTTTCTTGTTTTCGTTCCCTCAAGGTTGGTAGTTTCCCTTATAATTGGTTGTCTATACTAATAGAACATCAGAAGAAGGGTTTGGTTTGGGATTCTACATGTTGTTTTGACCATCTACCAATTAATTTTGACCTAGGCGGTTCATACCCTAGTTAGCTGGGGTATTATCGATTAAACCAATCACACCATCATCATGAGGTCTAGGGTTTGGTTTGGTTGGATCAACCTATGCTCTAGGACCAATATGAAATGTTTCATAGAGAATTTTTAATTAAGAGTAAACCAAATCTAGTTGTTAATATTTAACAATGCATTGATCTTCCACTTGAACCCTTAAAAGAGACATAGCTTTCTCTATAAAAGGTTATAATGATTCTATGATGAGCAAATCAATTAGGAATTCCTCAGGAATTTGGTCCTTACTAATTAATTTGCATCTCCTCTACCATTCATGGATGTGGTTAGACATAGGAGTAGATTTATCATATTGAAAATATGTCACCAAATCTATGCCAGTCTCATATCAGACTCGTAATTAAAAACGGTTCAAAAATGTCATTGCAATTGAGTTCAAGGTTTAGAATGACTCCCATAGTAATTCAATATACCTCTTAGCTACTAACCCAATTAAATTCCCCTGGATGAGTCACAATTTAATGGAATCCTCCATTATAGAGTTAGAATAGAACCATCAATGAAAAGTCATCACTTGAATTTTTGGATCTTCCTTTGGATTCCCTTCAAACTTTGGAATGTCTAAAGGGATTTTGGTAGAGAGGGGGTGCAATCTAGGGTAATGTAAATCTCAATCCTTGGTTAATTTTGAAAAATATGGAAAAGTGAAAGTAGCAAAAATAGAAACTTTCAATTGAACCATAGAATTCTTTGGGAGAATTAGCATCCCATTGGTTTATGTTGGAAAAATATTGTCCTGGGATATAAGGAGCTCCAAGATTCATGTAAATTTGATTACTTGGTCCAAAGTTTTGACCAGGTTTGGTTAGTACAAAATATGGAAATTCTCCTTCAATTGTTCCTCCCATTCCTTCTAATGGTTGTATACCTTGTAAGATACCAACCATTGTAGGGTTAACCATATTAGTACCTTCTACTCCAGAAAATTGTATACTTCCTTTGGGAGCATCCCCCCCCTAGGAATATGGTACTAGTGCGCCTAGTCCAAATATGTTACCTTATGGTGTATTTGATCCAAAGTGATAGTTAGTACCCATACCTCCAATTTTCTTGAAAGGAAACCTAATTTGGGGTAGAATGTAGCCAACAAAATATCTAGTTACTATGGATGGGTTGCGCATGGACATTTTTCTAATGTAGGGTGGGAAATTATGGAATGGAACAGATGGACCACTACATGAGGTAGTAGTTCAAGTTGATGTAAGAGGGATGGTGGTATGTATTAATTGAAATCCTATAAATTTCATTACAAAAGAAAAATAAATTGAACTTTGCATCATTGATGAAGTGATACCAATGAGAATCATAAAGGATGGTGGGGGCCACCCCAATCCCACTCTGGATGACATATTTATAATTAATCCTCCTATAGGAATAGAATTTACTACGAGAGTTACCTCATTTATAACATATGATTCTCTAGTGTTCTCCATATTGAACAACTGAGAAAATGGTTTGTTGCTTCTAGCGATCTCGAAATCAGCTTCTCTGTTAAAACTAGGACATTTTCATGGTTTCAAGTGACCTGATAGATATGAGAGATACTCTATCAAAATAGGACCTGGTTTGTCTCCAAGATCAAGAGATACATATTTTGGAAGGAATCCCTCCAAATAAATATGATATATCTATTTTATATAAGTTACTTCTCTAAGTATTTCCCATTGTAGTTGTCTCCCCGATTTCACAACTATGATCCCATCCCCATGAGTCAGTATCATCTTTTCCCAGGTCATCCCTACCATCATACTCTGAACAAAGGAATTTTGAGTCCCTCGTAATCCCCTTCCCTTGTTCTCCATTTAGTATCTCAGTCCCCATACTGTTCCATATTTTTGGTTGTACCCCCCATGCTTATATGAAGGAAAATCCATTTACTTTGTAGTTTCATATATCCCTATGTCAATGTCAACACATATATTCCAAACGATAGACCCATAGGTCCATGTATCCTTGTTTGATCCACCTCATTCTTGAGTTCCTTGGACCACTTTAAAGGAGTCCTTAGTTCCTTTCGGGTTGGTTATGTCTCTTTTGCTTGACTTCAACTCCATCATCGCATCGTTGAGATTCATACAATGTATTGGTTCCTTCATTATTTGATCGAAGACTTTGGTTGTCACCTATCTCTATCACATTGGTGATTCTATTGTGGGACCCATTCAATTTCATGTCCCTCATGATTTCTAGGTTGCGTTGGCAATAGTGTTCAAAATCCCCCCAGTGTCATTATTCTTTGTGTATACATTACTTGTTGTTGTTTGCTGTACCTCAAAGATTTTGATTCTCAGTCATTTAGTCCATACAGTTGTGTACACCTCCATATTCAATAGAGCATAACTTGTTATGATATTACATTCCATTAGAATGTCATTATTCCTATGTACCAATTCTTTAGATCAATCTATGTATTTAGCTTCCCATTGAGGCCACCATTATGTACTACTAGTTGTATATATGTATTTGTCGACTCCTATAGTTTGAGCCTTGATCCCCATTTTATATTGAGACATTTTTATGCGCATGGGTATGCCCTCCTCATCCATATACATGTTTGAGATTATATGTACCTTATGTAGTTGATTTCACCACACTTGGTATATCATGTTTTTATGGCCTTCCATGTCCCTATGTAGACTCTTTGAACCCCCTTTGCTAAGTATAAATTTGATGCTCCAAAAAATCCCATTAAAATGTCTTATTAATTGGTATATGCGGGTCACCAGCTTGCAGACCATGTGTACATGTAGCTTGCTCCACTATGACCCGCATAGATCGAGAAATGTGCTGAAAATAAAATATTTGGAGTTTTCTGTCATCTAGTAATGAATAACTTGACTATTGGCATTCCATATTCCTGGAAATGCTTCGACTTGAACCTTCACCTCCTATTCAAGGGTTATATATTGATCTACTTGAATGCATTAGAGGGGTGAACTGGTGAGAGCAAAGAAACTATAGTGGATTTGTGCCCCATTCTTGCATACTTGAGTCTGCATCCCTTTTTCCTTTAAGTAGCCATTGGTGCTCTTTCCAAAACTTTCCATTGTGTTGTAAGCTTTCCATCGAGATGGAGGATTCAAGTGGTAGAGGCCCAAGTGGAGGACTCGGTTTCTCGATTTCAAAGAGGTGCCAATAGAGTGTTTCACTTATATATTTGTTTGTTTTTAATATAATGGTCCATTTCTTGTCCATTATATGTGTAACTATGAATATTTTTATCCACAAATGTAGTTGCATTGATTATATATAGGATATATATAATCTAGAATAGGTTCTAACGCTTAATATCTATCATGATTGTTTGTTTCGTTGTTGCTGAGAATGAAATGCAGGTGCAAGTATGATTGAAATCTCAACGGGGATCTTCTATGAACGTCTATAATAAGGTATGATTCTCATCCCTTAGTTTTATACTTGTTTATTTCTTTAGAATATTGGAAATGGATCAATTTATGGTGTCATACTGTCTATTGTGGTCCACCCCAATTCAGAGGAATTTTTCTCCGTAAAAGAGTTGGTGACTCTACTAGGGATTTCCTTTTTGTTGTGTTTGGGTTCATGATTTTCTTGATTTTATCTCAATTTCTCCCCATTTCTATGTCGCATTTTGTAGTATTTTCATCCATTAACAGTCGCCTACAGTTGTTTGACCCTTGGCTTGATTTTTACCACTATATTCTCTGTATACATGGGTCTGTATATACACAAGCAGTACTATGTCTGCCTAGTCGTGTACATACGCTACTGCTCTTTGAACAGTCGTATACATCCTCCCTTTTGGTTGATTTCTTGATGTGGGAAGTTGTTGGGTGGCTTGTGAGTGTGTTTGAGGCTTCTTGGGTTCTTATAATGTCTGTTGACTACTCCTTTTGCGATGAGACACCCCTTTTTACCAATTTTCTTTCTTTGAAAATTTTTCTTATCATTTTATCTCCTTTTTATTTTACCATTAGTGCATTGGTCTTTCTCTCTTGGTGTCCTTCTTGGCTTTTGTTTGATACTTGCTGCAAAGACTGGGAATTTAGTGACTTTGAACGCATTTTCATTCTTTTATATTGAAAATAAAAAATAATTCTATAGTTGCATATTATTTGCATCTCACATATGGATTTAAGGAGGTACTGTCATTGGATTTCTTGGATGAGAGTTGTGCTTAGGCTTTGATATAGGAAGGATTTCATTGGAATTTGGAAAGGAATGGAATGTTTGCATTTCATATAGTGACATACCTATTTTTCATATTTAAATACAAATTCACGTGCCATTTTTTTTAGGTGTGCATATTTATTTCACTGCTGAGTAATAATATCTCTAGTTGCATGTTCATTACCCTTGAGTAATCAAAACATTAAAATTAACGCTTAACTTAAAATTGATTACACTTTTTATTTGATAGAGGTGCACCAACAAGCTTAGGTTGTAGTGTCTTGGAATAGGTTGTCTTGAGTAAATTTTTCCAAGACTAGGAAATGAAACAATTAGGTTTATGTCCCGGTGAGAAGCGAAATCCTTGGTATAATTGGTGTTCTTAGGAGGCTCCTCTTACATGATGATTAATCATGAGGAATCACACATGTTAGTGGTGGGGATAGTCCCTTGCCACTTTCTTTTGACCATCGGAGATATTTCTAGGATCTTATTCGTATATGTCGGATTTTGAGGTATCTTTGGTTCTTTCGAGCTACGGGAATTGTTACCCTTCCCATAGAGTAGATCTTTCCTATGTCTGTCCTCCTAAGAATTTGTTATATTGGGGTGACCTTAGTTTCCTTACCCAGGTATCGTAGGGTATACTTACATAGGTTATTATGTGAGTGTCTTGTCTAGGTAGGGGTCAATCGAAACAGTTGCACTATGTTTTGAAGCTGAGGGCCACTGTAATTAGTTACAAACCTTCACTTGTAGTGTATGGGAGTCTGAGGCCTCTCATAGGAGATACATAACTACAGCAATAAATATCTCACTTATCCTCCCTCTTGGCTTTTTTGCATATGACTTAGCTTTACTTAGGGGTGTGTTGTTTCTGCTCTAGTTGACTTTTGGGATCACAGTTACTTGGTTCTCTTGATTTCCGGTCCTTTTACGTTAAACATGCCTGAGATCATGTTATGCATATTTATTGTCATCATCATAGACTCAAAACAAATCATCATAAATTTCCTCCATTCCCCAAGTTATGAATTTGATATTGGACTTGGATCAGTGTCAATATTTTTTCCACCACCACACTTTCCTTGTGGACAAAGTGTGTTACCTAAGTATGTAACACATTTTTTCCATGCACAAAAAGTGGTGCCACCACCACTTTCCTTTGTACAATGAGAAATTCCCTATTGGTAACGCTCTATCATAACTAACAAATAGCAGTGCTCGAGTTTTAAAGCTAAAAATAGTACCTTCATGAATCTTATCGAACCTCAGCTTTGTGGGAACCTAATCCCTAGACTCTTGGACCACTTGGACTTGAAACCCCTCCTTATAGGATCTCTCTTCCACCTCATCCACCATTTTCTCAACCATCCCTATCCATCCATGGCTATAAATCTTGCCTCATCCCCCATGGGTAAGGGGAGTAACATTATGCTATAGCACCAAAATTATGGCCAAATCTAGCCAAGAATAGAAAGGCACTAGGTGTCCAAGTTGAATCTTTGAAGGAAAGACCTAGCTTGAGAAGAGATCTCTCAACACTAAGGCTCTTGGTTGTAACTTCTCTCCTTATTCTTTTAATGCAATGAAAGTTCTTTTCGCATAAATCACATTGTGTATTAATCACTCATTTTACATCGAATTCCTTAGTGATTGATATAGGATTATAGATCGTTCTTGGTACCTTTAATATTGTATTCTTTTGTGGTGTGATTTTTGTAGGTGAATGTGTGGAGATCCAAGATTCTAGAAGACTAGTACATTTCATTGTATGAAAGGTGAAAGATCCATTCCAAGCATCTACCAATATTAGGGGAAGTGCTTCTCGTTGTTGTAACTCATTTATTCTAGTTATAAGGACTTCAGGCTAGGGAAACAACTTATGTCCATAGAAGGTGATAATTTCTAGAAACAAATCACTACTACTATCCCATGACCTACTGCTAGTCCTAGTGTTGACTCTGTTGTTGGACTTGGGGGCACCACAACCCCTTACAATGCTTGTAGATTCTGGAATGGTTATTCTCCACCCTCAACTCCATATGTGGAGGATTTTCACTCCCTTCATCTGGTCTTAAAACCAGTGTCCATTCCCATAGAGGTGATAGTGGATACATAAACATTGGTTCTACATCTTACTTTCCTACTTGTGTCCAATCGTCCACAACACTGATTCCTTTGAATGCATTTATCATGACTAATTCTCCATATATCCTATTGTTTGGACTCTTTACTAACTATTTCCAGCTATTTTGGACTGTTATTGTTGTGTAGGGTCCTTTTTTGTGCACTCTTGCTGAGAATTTTGATTGTTCATTCCCATGAATGGTATAAAATTGAGCTGACATATATGATAGGATCACTTTTCTACATGCATCATGCATTGTCCTATGACCCAGTATCCTTACCTATAGGTATAAACCCACTTTGTGATGTTACAAAACCTTCACACTACTACTATAAGTGGCATTGCATAGGTGGTAGAGCCTTCATACTCATGGGTGCCCTAGATAGATCTTGTTTTTCCATTTGGTACCCATGATGAGAGTCCTCCCTTAGGTTTGGGAGTCCCACCATGCATTTATGAAATAACCTCATATTATCTCTTGAACTTTGTGCTGGCCATCACCCACATAGACTCTTGTTTATATCAAGTTGAATTTCATTTTATTCTGGACCCCCTCTTTAGTTTTATAAGCCATATAGCCCAATATTGTCTCAATCCTATACAAGAAGAGCCTCTCATATATCTTTTACATCTTGATCACCCCATACCCAAAGGAGACATCCCATCGAGTGTCCTTATCCTGCACATGCTTCATTGCATTGGGCATAGGTATGTTCCACTTCTTGGAACTAGTTTTTTCTCTCGCGACACTTGCTTCCTCCTAGTTCTATACTATGAGCAATTTTATTCTTTCTCAATATTTCCAATATGAAAATACCAAACAATAAAAAAAAACATAAAAATCCAGACAGGAAATGATGTTACATTGGAAGCTATCATGTCATGTTACCTTCGGACATAGTATTGTATGTTCCATCCATTCGTTGGGTTATTAATATGAATTTAGGATTTGTACTCGTTACTCTAAGTTTTCTCCATTGACTTGTTATGCTTCCAGTCCCTATGGATCCTCTGTCGACAGCTCCTGTGTTGCAAATTTGTCCTAGTTTCCATGTTGAGTCTATGCTTCCTATTAGTCTCCATATTTCTTATGCTCTTGCTTGAAAGAAGTATTAGCCTGATTCAACCACTCCTTAATTATGTTGACTTTTCATGTCGTCCATTCCCGATACATTTACTAGTATGTGCACATTGTGTTCCTCCAAATTATTACAAATTATCCAGCATTGTTGTGTACCTCGTGTTGGTTGATGGGGGGTGCCTTAATTCCCTCATTCTAGCGGATTCCATTCCATCGAGTTCATATAATTTATTCAAGAATAGGTATCTAGAGGCCATTGATTCATAAGGAATTACTAAGCCCAAAATGTATCTTAAAAAATAAAAGGTAGAGAGAGATAATAAAAAATGAGAGAGAAAAATAGAATATTATGGTATTTTTTGCGATAACTTTCGATACCAAATTCGTATTGGGGGTGCTCTTTTTACCGTTGGAAAGGTCTCGTCGAGGGATATAACTTTGATGTTTTGAGTATTGCGGGATTCTGCACGATTTTCTAGGGGCATGCATATTTGTAAATCTGGGGAGGAGGAATCTCGAAAAGAATATTTTCAAATATGCTTCCTGAAAAGCATATTTGAGAATATTATTTAAAATAGGATTCTTTGAAAATATTCTTTTCGAGATTCCTCATGCCCAGATTTGCAAAAATGCACACCCCAGACAAATCGCGATGAATCCTACAAAGCTTAAAACCTGAAAGTTGTATCCATCAATGATTCCTTTCCAATGGTACCAATAGTGCTCCAATATGACTTTGGGATCAAAGGTTATCACAAAAATACCATAATATTCTCTTTTTTCTCTATCATTTTTGCTTGTCCCTCTCTACCTTTCCCATATTTAGGATCCATTGTAGAAGATGATAGAACGTTATGGTTCCTTGAGACTTGCATCCATCAGTGGCAGGTTCTCTCACCATCAAAATATTTGGGAATACATCCATGTCCCTTGATTTATGGACTCCCTCAAGTGTTCGACCTCAACACATATATTTACACTTGTTTCATTGTACTCTGTACCTTGATTCCCATTATCATTATCGGTGGGATATACTGCATCTGTTAATGGTATACATCAATGACCGGTAATAAGATGATGGTCCATCATGTTCGATATTGACACCTTTATTCATATGATGTAACATGTACTAGTAGTGAATTGTGTAGAATACCTCTGAGCTTGGTGGCATTCCATATGTTCTACCTCTTTGATCATGCCAATATTGATTAGATGTCAATTCTCATGACCAAATTCCAGTGTATCATTAGATGTCTTCATTCAGTATCAAGATCTTCTTTCACTATATATTGTACGTATCGATGACCACATGTGACATATTCCTATTATTCCTATTCATGGCCATTGTACTATTATGTATTTGAGGACTGCTACACTTCATATTTGCAGTCACATGTTGAGATCTATCATTGTATTATACTGATGAGTGGTCATTTTTTTCACATGGCTATTTATTACTCCACTTCTCGGATTTTTATAATGCATTTCGACCGTCATGTTACCCATATAACCTCACACATTATGGGGGATCTGCTATAGATGATTTTACCACACTTGGTATATCATGCTTTTATGGCCTTCCCTATCTGTATGTAGACTGTTTGGACCCCCTTTTCTTAATATAAATTTGATGTTCCAAAAATTCCCCTTAAAAAATATTATTTATTAGTATATGCGGGTCACCAGCTTACATACCGCGTGTACATGCAACTTTCTCCACTATGACTTGCCTACATCGAGAAATGTGCTCAAAAATAAAATATTTGTGTAACCCCCTAGTTTTGAACCCATGGTATTGAATTGAATATGATGTAAATAACATTAATAAATCGTGGTGTGGAGCTCAACGAAAAGGGACCACCATCAATTTAGTATTTTATGTTTTGGTAATTAAAATCTAGGGCGACAATTTATGTGCTAGCCAGAAAGAATATGTTTTGAGACATCTTGTAACTATGCAATTAATAAAAATACTACAACTAGCTATGCGCCGCAATGCTAAATATATGGGGCCATGATTTCACAAGGAGTAAGGAGGGGGAAACATTCAAACCATTGAGCCAATGGGGAAAATCCAAATGTCAAACCAAAAATCCATACATTTGCCAACTACCCATTTTGTCCTTTTGTGCCTAGTCATCTAGAAGTGGGTGAAGAAGTTATTTCCTTGGAATGGGAAAGGTATGAAGGTCAAATTTGAACTTAGGAAGCCATCCATTTATGGAAAATGTGTTTTTGACTTGTGGGGAAAGTAAATTCTTGGAAATGCATGCCCAATCCATTATGCAAACACATCTTTTGGTCCTCACCCATTGTCATCCACGTTGGGCTCTCTCACGCAGCTGAAGCTTGTTGAGCTCTCTCACTCATGATTTGTTGTCGTTTCTTCAGTTCTCCCTGCCCAAAACTCATTTTTAGTGCTGCTAGGAGAATGGGAAGAAAGGGACCATGATTTTTGGGTTTCAAGAGGTTTTTTTCCCCCCATAGATGTTATTGGTCAGCTATGTTGCACCCCATTTTTACTGTACGCTCATCCTAGTTGGTCTTGTTGGGGTGTGGGGGACAACGAGGGTTTGATGGTGAATCCCCCAAAGGAAAATTGTTTTGGGATGTTTGTTGGCCAACAGTTTGCATACCCATGGTATTGGGTGAGCTGTAGTATTTTTACATGGTATTTCCCCTATAAAAGGAAAGCATTGTAATATGGTTGTGTATTGTATTGTAGCATTGTAAACAATCTCTGTGATTGTGTGAGAGAGGCTGTGAGTGCGTGGAGAGGAAGTGTAACAGGGTTGTTGTAGGTGGTATTCATTCATTTTATTGGACGGTATAATTAAAAGAAATGGAAATTTCTACGTGGATGTATCCCATCTCGGGTGAACCACATTATATCTGTGTCTCTCTTGTAATATGTTTAATGTGTTTGCATCTTGTTTAATAATTTAACTATATAATTTTTATTGCTCTGCGATTGTGTTTTTCTAATATAAGATATGATGTAACACACAATAGGCATATTGATTTCCTTCTCATTATTAACCAATAGTATATATAGGATTACATAATAGAAAAACCATGGGTCAATACCATGAGACAGAAAATACTATGGGTCACTAACTCTAAATAAGGTGACCAAACAACTACTTAGCTAACCAACTAATTAATGCATTATTGACCATAGTGGACCGTTGCGATTACAATTCTCAACAATATATAATTAATATCAATTACAATCTTTTGGAGGGTTTCAATGATACCCATAGAAAGCATCATCACGTGATTTATTTAACAAATGATTTGGAGAAGTCGCTTGCAAAGTCATTTTTCTTTCATAATGAACAAAGAATGTAGTATCTCAGTTATTGGATTGTGAAGACTATATTATAGAAATTTCCATTATAGATATTAAAGGATAGCTATATCACATAGGAATCATTTCATTCTACAATGTGGTAGAGGCTATAGACCTACAACTTATATTTCCTTTGGATTATTTTGCACATTGTTTCAGAGAAATTTCTTGTAGAGATCATAACAAAAGAAATTGGTTTATAAGGAGTTGTTGGTAATAGAAATCTGTTGATTTTTTATTTGTTTACAAAGTCCTATTTGTTTAAGTATCCTTCAAACCATATTAGAGCATTCAAGTCTAGATAGTAGTTGAAGAGGCATGATCTCATCCTATTTGTGATATTGCAAAGACTTAAATTTCCTCATTGGTAACTATCATTTCTATAAGTTCACTTGTATTTTGGTGCTTACAATTATTTTCTGTAAGTGTCAAAAAACAAAATAGTGTTGAAGTGTAGTCAGGTGAACTCTCAGTTTAACTGGAAATCCCTCCATATTCTAACTCATGTATTTGTTTTTTTTAGTCTGATTGTAAAAGGGTTGAGTTTCAAGAAGGCATCTAGGTTCTTACACAATATTGCAAATGGATCAAACTAAAATATTATTAGAGTTTTTGAACACTCTAATACTCACCAATGTTGATGTCACGGTCTAGATCGGTAAGAAAACTATGCAGTATGTAACTTGTTTATAAAACTTACAAGAGATAGTTGAATTTCTTCATCTTGAATCATAGCTCGAGTATGAGAAAATATGCCAACAGAATCAACATTCTGAACTTGTTTATGTTTAGATAAATTGGCATCCTAGACATGTAGTCTCACATAGTTAAATGAGTTATGCTACTTAAATAGAAAATGAAGATGATTTTTTTCAGGTTTCACTTGCACTTTCCAATCCCATCATCATATCTTAGGAAAAAATAAGCCTCAATAAGCATATGATATGATAAGGAAGTGAATTTCGGACTGTTGATAATTCCAAACCCATCCAGTTCTAGAATGTTGGATTCCTTATGGAAATTTCATATTCATATTCACATCATATCTTGAAATGAAAACATTGTCATAAAGTTGGTCACATGGAAGATTGATGTTTTGATCTCCGTCCTTGTAAAAATTGTCAAAATCATACTCATTCTCCAAATATATGCTTCATATTGTAGAGACCTACAAGAGAGAAGATTGCATGTGGATTCCATATGGATTGATTTATTTTTTGAAATGGTCATCAACAATCAAGAAGATATATATGTCATATTGAGGAATTTGTTCTCAAGTAATGACACATATTGTAGATGAAAATATTTTTATTTGTCACCTTATTCCTAATAGGGATAAATATTTCCATCTAGATTCAAGCAATTGAGAATAAGTAATCCTATACTATCCAAAACCTTTATGAATGTTTACTTGATCACTTTAGATCCATAGATCTGGTCCTTTAACTCAGTTTCACGGGTTGTAGAGCTAGAACAGGGTGGCATAAGGGTTTGAAAATCAAAACATTTGTAAGTGAGAAGTCATCGACGCACTTTTCTTTCATACATGGTGAGTCATTGATGCAATTTTCCTTTACACAGGGTGAGTCATCGAGACACTTTTCCTTTATATAGGGTGAGTCATCAACGCACTTTTCCTTCAAATAGGGTGCATCTCCGACACACTTTTCCTTCATACAGGGTGACTCATTTGTCTTAGTGAGACACTTATCCCTAACACAGGATGTGTGACTACTCCAAAATGGTAAAAGAAGGTAAAAAATATATCGATGTGTTCTCATCTAGATCACAACCTACAATAAGATCGGATCTATGCGTGTATGCACTTTCAACTTTGTGAAAAGGATTACCCAACACAATCCCAGGGAATGGATCAGGCCATGCATTTTGATACCATGTTAAATTTTAACAAACAAATAGATGAAGCACAAGATGTTGGTTGTGGAGCCTGATCTTCCAGATTCAAAGATGTTATTGTTAAACTATGTTTGTACCTCAGGTTTGCTATGCATTCGTCCCTGTTGGGATTCTAAGGACCAATGGAGGTGCTAGGGTAGTGCCCTTGAGAAAAGGGGTTGGGGGCGAAGCCCACGAAATTTTTTTTTTTGGATGTTTGTTAGCCAACAGTTTGTGAAGCCATGGTATTGGGTGACTCGTAGTATTTTCCCATGGCATCTCCCCTATAAAAGGAAAGCATTGTAATACGGTTGTGTATTGTATTGTATCATTGTAAAAAATCTTTGTGATTGCATGAGAGAGACTGTGGGTGTGTGGAGAGGAAGTGCATCGGGGTTGCTGCAGGTTGTATTCCTTCATAAAGGACTGAAAATTTCTATGTGGATGTAGACCATCTTGGGTGAACCACGTTATATGAGTGTCTCTCTTGTAATGTGTTTTCATCTTGTTTAATAATTTAACTGTATAATTGTTATTGCTCTGCGATCCTGTTTTTCTAACATTCGTTATCACAACCAAAAGTTCTATTTGGTTGATAAACTCGCATGAAATAAGGGTTCCTGTTTTGAGTGGGAACAATGGCGGAAGAATGAAAGTTTAGGGTCAAAATATTTAATGGCCAAAACTATGAGTTATGGAAGATGAAAATGGAGGACTATTTGTACTAGAAAGTTATGTACCTACCATTGGGTGGAAAAACAAAACAAGTGAGGACTATGAAGGATGAAGAATGGGAGGTTCTTGAAAGAAAGGCACTAGGAACAATACGGCTATGCCTCACTTCGTCAGTGGCTTTCAACATTTCAAAAGAAAATACAACTCAATATTTTGAAAGAAAAGACAATGAAGGGTGTGATGAGTGCATTGGCTAAGCTCTATGAAAGACCCTAAATGAGTTTAATGTGTTTACTAGTCAATTAAGTTTTGTAAAAGTGAAATTTGATGATAAGGTTAGGGCTCTTCCTTTCAATACCCTAAGCTAAACCCAATTTAATTTATATAAAATAAATTTGATTCATTTCTTTCCATCAAATTCTATATTTAATTAAACACAAAAAAAATTTAATCACTGATATAATATTACTATGCATTATATACAACAAGTCATATAAAATTGATAAATACATTAAAACATTTTATATTATAATTTTTATGTGCTAAGTGTAAGACTTATATCCATAAATATTATAATTCAAATTGTCCCTACATATATCCTTACAAGATATGTCAATAAGTATAACTAAGCACCCGAACATTATAAAAATGAATCTGTTTCCTTTCGGATATCATTTACATTAAGATGAGCTATTTGACCATTTGAATACATTACCTTCGTCATCACCAGTGAATATTTCATTTGTTTTGACATCATATGTCAATGCAACTGTTTTTGTTTGAGATTTTTTTCGAAGATCTATGTCAGAATTTGAGGCGTAATCAAATAAATTTATTTTTCCTAAACATTCTCCAGTGTCTAAGCTGCTTATATTAATCATCCTTTCTGCTCCTTCACTATATTCACCTAGATTGAATATAATAATACAGGTTATTAAAAGATAACATTAGTTCATTAAAAAAGTGATAATAGAAAATAAACAAATTTAATGATTAAACAAGAATTTACTAACCTTGATCAGTTGTAATAATAATATCTTCATCTTCTGTAATATAAGTTGCCAACTCTGCTATTTGTTTTGGAGGTGGATTCTTTGAAGGTTCGTGCAACTCTACTTCAAGAAGTTTATTATCAAGATTGCATACCCCCATACCACCTCCCTCTAAGTACACTAAACATCGTTTTGTTCTACATAGACCTATAGGATCTTGTGATTTTTCTACATTGTAAATATTAGTTTCATATAGATAATCAGTATTTAAATCAATCACTTCTAGTGGATAATTTTCCCGTTTAACTATCATGTAGTTCTCACAAAGCTGAATTATTTCAATTTTCTTTTCAGTTAATGGAGATATAGAAATATATCGAGTACCCATGTCAATACTTTTCTTATAAACTCCTACAATATTATCCACCTTTCCGTTATCAAAGATCTCTGATGTATATTGTATCATTGTTGTGTTCCCCGGCCTGCATGCACATTGAAGAATTAGCGTAAATATTATGAATATATATTTTAAAATTGAATAAGAATAAACATTTTTTAAATAGAGAAAATACCTCCCAATCATTAAATTACAACTTCGGTTAAGATCTATTTTATGAATTATTCTAACCACAGTTTCTTCTCCGGTATCTATAGCCATTGACATGCGCCTACAATAAATCGTAATAAAATGAGTTAATAATTATATATATAATATAGAAAGAATATCAAAATTTTATTTTAAAAATATAAGGTAAAATTGATTAATTATAACTAAATAAATAAATATAATACTTATGTAGTTGACTTTTATATCCATTTTTTTATATCAAACAAGTGAAATTAGCATCAAATCTGCTTATACCTGCCTTAAATAAATAGTTTAATCTTATAATTTAAAAAATGTTTTAATTTAATAGTTTTACATATTTAGGTTTAATTTAATAATTAAAAATGTTATAATTTAGTAGTTATTTATAGTTCCTAAGTTTAATCTCATAATCTAGAAGTGTTTTGATCTAATAGTTATATATAGCCCAAAGTTAAAGTTAACGTTTGACATGAAAAAAATTGAATAATAAATAAAAAGTTATAAGAAAATGTTATTGTATTTTAGAAAATCAAAATTATATAGAGATTTTATAAAATTTTCATTTCTTTATTAACAAAATTTTACCAAAATAAAATATGTTTTTTTCTATTAACAATAAAAAGGCTTAATAAATTATTAAACTTTGGTAAATCTCTAATATAACCTCAACTAATTAAATTATTAATCATCATATTTGTTTGAATAAACCAATGAATATTTAAAAAAATCAATCTTTAGTTTCATTAATATGTTAGTTTATGAAATATGAAAAAAAGCTTAATTAAATATCAAAATAAATATTTGCAAATTTTAGGTTAAAAAATTTATTCAAAAATTTTATATAAAATGATATTATAATATCTTAAAATTTTTATATATATTTAAAAAATATTATATCTAGATAAAAATTCTATATAGTGATATAGCTATATTCGTTCATTGTGATGTGATTGTCACATTTACTAATATTATTCATTATGACTATTTTAATGGATTTTATTTATAAATTTTTATAAAAACAAAATTATAATATATTGATGTGTATATATATTTAAAAAAATAGTTTATTATATTTAAATAAAAGTTGTATATTTTATTTATAAATTTTTATAAAAACAAAATTATAATATATTGATGTGTATATATATATTTGAAAAAAATAGTTTATTATATTTAAATAAAAGTTGTATATAGTGATATAATTATAGTCAATCATTGTGATATGATTGTCACATCTATTAAGATTTAATCATTATTATTATTTTAATAAACCAACATAAATCCATCTTAAACTTAGATCTAGAAAGCACCGAGAGGGACCCAATTTCTTTAGGTGCAAGTTATTTTTATCTTAAATTTTTAAATGTTCATAAAAAATTACACTTCAAACATTTTGATCCCTTTAGTGTTTGCTAAATCCCGGTTTAACATGGATCTTTTAATTACTTTTCATTTAGTTTTATTATTTGATAAATTAAGCGACATGTTTTTCTTTATATTATGTTTTGTTTACACTATATAAATATATGAATCCACAATATAATTTTTTTTTATGTCCATTAACATAATGTTTTATTTTTATTTTTATGTCGACTATTAACGTGACACGATCTCACTTCTCTCGGTACAACAAGACACTTGGCATTGTTATATATTTTTAAATATTTTATATTCTAACAATTTCATTTTCACACTAGAGGAAATTAGTCAAATCATTAAAATGAACCAATAATAAAAAAAAGTAGATTTTAAAAAATATAAAAATATAATTTTATTTTAATAATATTAATTTAATATATGATTTTTAAAAAGTTATGTAAAACTTTTGAAAAAGTATATAAATTAATTAAAGTCAAAACTATTGTTTGACTAGAAATCATAGCTATATATCTCTCTTATAAGGTATAATAATAGATATACTTATAAAACTAATGCTTTAATTATATATATTTCATTGAAACTTATTTTTAATTATATTACTTTAATTATTAACAAATATTATAATAATTTAGTTGTATTTTAAAATTATACTAGTTTCTATATGAAGTAAAAGAAAACAAATATATGATAATGTTGAAAGCATTACAAGAGTAGATTTAATATTTACTGAGGTAAGGAAATCCATTTTGGAGCATGTTTTCTATGTGATATATGGAGAAATTTACATGAGAACTAATATGAATCTTAGTAAATTCTTGAACAAACATTTTTAGATTAGAAAGTAATTATTTATAGATTATAGGATCTAAGGGAAAGGAAGAACAACATTTCAAGGAATATCGTCTTATAGTTGAACTTAAGGTTTGGGAATGCAAAGGAAAGAATATGGATAAATGATATGGATAAATGATATAGTGATACATTATTTCACTCACTTAGAGAGTGGTATTGAGCTACATTAATGTCTATAACTCAATATCAATATGGATATATGACTATATATGGATTTGTATCTAACTACTAACATGGAGGATGTGCTATAATCATTAAAATTTGGTAGTCAAATTGTCCATGATATATATTCTTATAAGTTATGTCATTGTCCTTGAAATTTCTCTTCATTTGGCTCAAACTCAAATTTATATACACTAGATAGATTCACATCATCATGTAAGTCAACAAAATAAGTTTAATCAATTGGCTCCATGTAAATAATAAGAACTATGAAATATAATGGCCTTGAAATTCGATATGCCGTTGTGGCAAACACCTATTATTTAGGCTCTTCATTGTTTGATTCCCTATTGATGGAGATGACACTAGTTCAATGCCTTATTCAATTGAACTAAATTTTTTGTTAGAAGGAAATATGACATAAATTTTCTCTAAAGTGGATCCACCACCATAATTAATCTTGCACCCATTAATACTTGATTATAGTTTACCTTAATTTGTTACTAGGCCTATTTACCAAAAACAACTAGTTTAGAGTACCAATATACATTGCTCTCAATATTGGGATATAAATATTTTTTGGATTTATCTTAAAAAAGTGCACAAAACCGCTTGATACTAATTGACCTACAACCACACATACTACCATCAATGTAGAATAACAAGTACAACTCTCCATCATCTCCATTGACCTACAACCACACATACTACCATCAATGTAGAATAACAAGTACAACTCTCCATCATGTCCATTCATAAAGGAGCTTCTAAAATTATGAAAACTGAGGTCAATATATTTTCATATTAAATGAGAAGATCTATTTTTAATTACAAAATATAGAAATTATAATACATGAGAAAGATACAAACAAAAACACAATATGCTATTACCAGTAAATAGTACAATAATATGTTGGGTTGACAATATTGTTATGCATGGATAAAACCATTTCAACTCATAAATATTAGATAAATATTCTTTACAAAAAAGTACAAAACATAACTAACTCACAAAGTGACTTTTGTTACATGTAAGTATTATATCCAAAGATTCCCTCTTAGAGATTACACTACTAAAAAAAAACTATTCGAAAACAATCACACACTAACTAAAACAAATATTAGTCGTAATCAAAGCGCAACATTATTTTAGAATATTCTTCTTTGAAAACCGTCCACTCGCCAAGTAAATCTCCAAGATGCCTCATAACCCTCACAAAGGTGTAGCTTCAAATTCCTAGGTTCCTAGATTCGTCCTTGCTCATAACCCTCACAAAGGTGTATCTCCTAAGTCAAATTCCCAAGTTCGTAGATTCCACCTCCCCCAACTTTTGAATTATGAATAACCCAAATTATTGGACAACCACCCATGCTGAACTACATCAAGAGTGCTCCATCAAGTTGTCTCATGAACCTAATAGGGATATAATTACCAAGATCCACAAATAATTGAAATATCAAAGAATCCATCCAAACTAAACTTTGTATATATTAGATCCCTTCCTATGTTTAAGGTGAGGGGCTCTTAAAATGTGGAAATATCCACTTCTTCATTAAGTTCATCATCATAGTCAATATCTAATGGATCTATAGCTATGTATACATATCCTTTGATAAATTCAATAGTATGTTTTGTGTGACACATTGTCTTATAACGTGTTATGAATTGCAAAATGTGCTAGATTACTCAATGACAAAACCATAAATCATTGTAATGAAAATAGTGATAAATGCTAGTGAAATAAATGTGTGCAGCTTGAAGAATCCATTGTATGGTTTGAAATAGGCACCCAGGACATGGTACGGTAGAATTGATGGTTTCCTATCCAGTTTGGGCTTTACCAAGAGTAAAGCAAATTCCAACCTTTACTACAAGGTTGAAAATGGAAATCCAGTGATACTCCTACTATATGTGGATGATCTATTTGTAATAGGTATGGATGGGTTGATTGCTGATATGAAGAGGAAACTTGCTGCTGATTTTGAAATGAAAGACTTGGGAATGATGCACTATTTCTTAGGCATGGAGGTGTGGCGCAATGCAGATGGGATCTTCCTTGGACAAGGGAAGTATGCAGTAGAGATCTTGAAGAGATTCAGAATGATGGACTGCAAGGCCATAACAACACCTATGGCATTGAACCTGAAGCTATTGAGTGATGCTTCATCAGAAGTGGTTGATGCTACGATGTATCATCAGATGATTGGGTCCTTGATGTATCTGATGAACATGAGACCAGATATTTGCTTTGCTGTGAACACCTTGAGCTAGTTCTTGAAATATCCGAGACATGTTCACTTGATTATTGCAAATCATATTCTGAGGTACCTGAAGGGTACAATTGATTATGGGCTCAAGTACGAGGCAAATCAGAAGATTAACCTAGAGGGTTATGTTGATTTAGATGGGGCAGGTAGTGCCATCAATAAGAAGAGCACTTCAGGATGCTGCTTCAGTTTGGGATCAGGCGCGATCTCTTGGTTTAGCAGGAAGAAATCCTGTGTGTTACTGAGTACAGCTAAAGCAGAGTATGTTGCATCTTGTTTAGCTAGTTGTGAGGTAGTATGGCTGAGGAAGCTACTGTCTGATTTATTTGATCTCTAGTTGGATGGTACTTGTATATATTGTGACAACCAGAGTTGTGTGAAGTACTCAAAAAACCCTGTGTTCCATGACAAGTTGAAGCATATCGAGATCAAGTATCACTATATTAGGGATATGGTGCAGAGAGGAGTAGTGAAGATCCATTATGTTACAACGGAGGAACATATAGCTGATGTATTGGTGAAGCCATTGGCTAGAGTGAAGTTTGAGTACTTCAGGGAGAAGCTTGGTGTTCTCTAGATCGAGGTTTCCTCCAAGGGAAGATGATGAAGACAGAGAGCCATTCTAACATTGTGAGAGGATTAGGTTCCTTCCATGGTCAGATGTAAGGGCTGAGCCATTCTGTAATGGTGAGAGTATTTGGTTCCTTACATGTCAGATATGAGTGCTAAGCCATTCTGATGTGACTATAGGATTGATCTCTACATGATCAAATGTAAGGGATAAATTCCATTCTAGGAATGGAGGCACCTGGTCAGTTACCAGGAAAAATCGATCTGGTACTGAGGGCCGTTCTGAAATGATTGTAAGATGTAGTCTTACATGATCATATGTGAGTGCATGGCCATTCTGATGTGATTGAGGGATGTGTCCCACTTGATCACATATAAGGGCTGATGCCATTCTCTCGGAGAATGGAGCCACCTGGTCAGTTACCAGGAATCCTCAGTCTGGGACTGAGAACCCTTCTGATGTGGTGCTTTCGAGCATGGTCAGATGTAAGTGTAGAGCCCTTTTGATGAGGTGCTTTCGAGCATGGTCGAATGTAAGTGCTGAGCCTTTTCGATGTGGTGCTTTCGAGCATGGTCGACTATAAGTGTTGAGCCTTTCTAATGCAGTGTCTTTGGACATGGTCAGATGTAAGTGCAGAGCCCTTTCGATGCAGTGTGCTTGCACATGGTCGGATATAAGTGCTGAGCCATTCTAGTGTGATGTGTTTACACATGGTCAGATGTGAGTGCTGGGCCTTTCTGACAAGATGAGGTCAAATGTGAGTGCTAGGCGTGCCTTTCTGTCAAGATGAGGTTAGATGTAAGATCTTGGTAGGACATTCTGACTTAAGTGTCAGATATAAGCGCTGATGAAGACCTACATGAAGGTTAGGCCTACAGGACTGACTCTGTAGAATTTCTTGTGATGAGAAGAATAGAGATATAACACCGATGATGATGATGATCCAGATCAAGTGATGATCTAGATGTGATGATGATACAGACTTGATGATGATATAGATCAAGTGATGATCCAAATTTGATGATGATACAATGATGATCCAGTGGTTGTGATGATGCAGATCCCGTGATGAAGAAGACTTGAAGAAGAAGATGACTTGAATATGAAGAAGACTTGAAGACAAAGAAGACCTAAAGATGATGATGACTTGAAGATAAAGAATACTTGAAGACGAATAAAACTTGAAGATGATGATTCCAAGATCATCCAATCGACACAAAGAAGAAGACCAAGTGCTTAAAATTGTGTCGAAAGAATACCTTCCTAGTTAAGAGGGAGTGTTGATGTAATTGTAACTTCGGAATGTATTCACCTATGTATCTTATGTCTTGCACCCTGATGTTTATTCTAGGATGTGTCTGTAATGTAATTGAGTCATGTCATGCCCCGATTTTTTGATCGGGAGAATCTATAATGTAAACAAGTCATGTCAAGTCATTGTGGGTAACCCTCCTTTTGTCTAAGGGTTAAAATCCCCACAATTTCGGGGCACTAGGGTTATTAGACTCACCTAGTGAATTCAGCCCTAGTTGGGTTTAGTCAAGTTGGGAATTAGTATAAATAGAGAGTGAGCCTCTCTATTTAACATACACTCACTCACACTCAGTTGTAGCGCATAGCTGAGGAAGAAGAAGACACTGGGGCTAGAAGAAAGAGGTTATTGCTATCAGGAGATCATCTTACTGTTTTGGGGTTTTACTCTTGGTGTTGATTCTATCTCTGAGGAAGTTGTGGGGTTTTCTCCATTTATGGTTTCCCAGAGGAAAAACATTGTGTTCATTGTCTCTTTTGTTTGATTGTTGTGCTTGTTATTCTCTCAGTTAAAAGATCCTAATAATGCTAGCTTAAGGTTAAAAATATAACATTCTCCCCATATTTAATGCATCAATTTGTAATTGCCACTAATTCATTTCCTCTTTCCTTTTATCAGCAAGCTTTTGAAAGTAAAACATGTTTGTATAGAATCTTTCATTTTCCTCATGAGATTACCTTATATATAGAGTTTGCACAATTTCTATTGTTGGCACTTTTTAGTTCTTCTTCAGAGTTCCAATCTCATTGTCTTCTTCTTTCAAAATGATTGTAGTAGGTGCTATGTCCCCTGGGTTTACACTTAAGGCCATTATATTTTCTTTAAGACTTTTAATTGTGAGTTTCCTGGATTTCAAAAATACTTTCTCTACCTTCCACAAATCCTGTAATCTCTGAAGAGCCACTATGAACTTCTTTTATGTTTTGACGAATTATATAACATCATTGCATATCATGTCACTAGTTTGTTTGAAGAAATCAACCTTGTATATCTTATGAAAAATTTTGAAATTCACTTGATATTCATCTACTCTAAAATCACTCATGTTTCTTAGATTTGGTATTGTAGGTTCACTATAGACCATCTTAATGCATTATTTTTATTGTTAGTTGTTGTACTCAATTTCTTACGTACTACTACCAATTCTTGTCAAACCTCTTTTGACATTATTACATTCTTTTATCTTAATTATCTATATTTGTCTTGTAAATACATAGGAACTTGTATTATACTTCATGATGAGGGATCTGATGATGAAATATGGAGGATCATGGACTCTGTGAAATCTAGAGTAGGATAATGAATGAATTTGATGGGTGGGAATACTCTACTATATGGTAGAGGTGAAGTTATGTCCATCATCTCCTTAGAATCTTCTTCTATGGATATTCTAACACTTTCTCTTATTCTACCCTAGATTTCCTTGATGGTTTTTTATGCTTATCTTCATTAATGTCTATATTTGAATACACTTATTGAACTCCCCTTTTATGTCTAAATTGTCTTTCTTTGGTCCTTTCTTCTTTCATCCTTCTTAGCACCATCTAAACGTATTCCTAGATCTATAGTTTTTATATACTCTACCATTTTGGTATGGGATTAGCTTCATAAGTAGAATTCTTGTTTTCTATTCTCTTTTGTGAAATAACCCCATGGGGGTCATCCTCAAAATATTTTTATTTCATTGCATTTAAATATATAAAAGAGATTACCAAGTTCTACATTTCTCCTAACCTCTTCAACCGGAAAGGTATTATTTCTTAAGGAACATTGAAATTTTGGTGGTGTCTATAGTGCCTAAAGTGTCTCTCATCCACCTTGAATATCTTCCTAGAATATTCTAATGCAAACACTCTAGGTGTGAGAAATATTGGAAGTTGATAAGGTTATTCTTCAAAAGCATAAAATCTAATCACTATAAAATCCTTGAAGACGAACCAATCTCATGTTCTAGTACAAGTAAACTAGAGCAATTGCTGATTCTATGGAAACATTATAGGGGTGTCTGTACCATGAATGATAGTCCAAGATATAATCATAACTTTATTTATGAATTCAACAAAATCATCATTATCAATCCTTCTTAAGAATAATTCATGCTGCCTGAAAACTGGAATGGGATTAACTTGCTTATCGACCATCTTTAAAATCAAATAATTAAAAAATTCATAATTTTTTTGGATAAACAAATAGAAGAGGATAGATGTATATTTGAAAAGAGTTACGATGGGGAACTCATCCAATGACCTTGAATGTTTATTTCCAAGATACTATAAATTTTATACTTGGGGAAGCTATTGAAAGACATGGGAGTTAGACTCAAAAGAAAACGCAAGGCTATTTCATCAACAAGTGTTAGGATTATTGCAATCCTCCCTTGTCCACCATAGTCTAAATGTCAGTTTTCCTAACTTATGATTTCATTAGTGTATGGAGATATTATTTTGGCCCATTATCAACTTAATGCACCCTCGTGCTTCAATATAGGATATCCATAGATCAATCCCTATATTTTAGGTGACCACTCTAAGTTATATGAGTTCTACCATCAATTCACCCTAGTATGTGTTGAGTTATGCTCCAATGGGACACATTCAATTAACTCTAACTTATCCTAGTACCTATTTTGTATTATTTGATGAGATAGGCCCCTTTTCTCACAATCATGGTTAGTTGAATGACTGTCATCTATTTCACTTGTTGAGAGTTGCACTCGTGAGTCTTTAGTGGTGATTATTCCTAGGTTAGTCATGTTTGGATTTAGTATGGGTTTGGGGATTCAAATCACTCCTAGAGGATTTGAATTCCATATTTTGCATCATGGATGTATTACATACATTTTAATGAGTATTTTGTCATACGATTGTTGCAAAATTTATCTCTCTTGTCTAATTAATTTCACTATGAATGTTTTTATAATTTTTTCAATGTAAAATAAAATTCCTTGATTCTTCCCTCATTATGAGGTTCAATATAGCCAAAATATATTGTGGAATTGATCATTTTACATGGTATCATAGATCTACATAGTTTTTTTTACCTTCGAATTGATGATTGGATGTAGGTTAATTGAAGAAATGAATAGAATTGTGTTGCTCATGAAGCTGCAAAATGTAGAATTCAATAGACTTGACACAAAGGATCCTTACACATTTCAATTACATATGGATTGGAGGGGAGATATGTAGACTGTGTTGTACAACAAGGGTCTATATAGGATCACTATGGAAAAGCAGGTCAAACAAATAGGATCCTTTAGATAAATCAAAGTACCTGAAAAAATTGGATGAATCCTTTGGTTTCATGTGTTTCATATCTCCACATAGTTTATATTCCACCTTGATGGATTAAAAACACCAAGGGAACTATGCATGAAGCTCGAATGACTATTTGTCAAGCAGGATGAGCGAGAGGGTTGAGTTGATTTCTCTTCAACTCAACAATTTATAAATCATCCAACAATTATTTTGCAAATTCATGTCTTTAGTCATGTAGGGAAAGAAATGTGGAATTCACAACAAGGATGAGCAACTGGTTCTCTCCATTCTGAGCAATCTTGGACTTGGATTTTTCAGTATTTGTGTCCACCTTCCACTCCGGGAGACTAACAACATCAAATTGGCATATTCCCTCACTTGATGCATTCACTAAATACCTCATTTAAGAACACGATAATTTGATCCAAATGGGAGTCCTAAATACCTCCAAGAAACAATATCTTCTAGCAGCAGAGAACAAGAATGTGCAAGAAAAAGGGAAGGAAAAGATAAATAATGAATTTGAAACAAAGGAGGACTTTTATCCATCAAATGGAGCCTTGGTTCCAAGAAGGAAAAATAGAAGAGGTTTGAAAATACCAAGTATTCCTATTGTAA
Source organism: Pseudotsuga menziesii (assembly GCA_001517045.1). Lineage (NCBI taxonomy): Eukaryota > Viridiplantae > Streptophyta > Pinopsida > Pinales > Pinaceae > Pseudotsuga > Pseudotsuga menziesii. The sequence continues at coordinate 445,261 of LPNX010254663.1, read as the reverse complement.
GAAAGAAAACCATTCAAAGAAATATTGTATGAAGAAAACTATACATCAAATGGATAGAATTCTAGAAAAACACCATATTGCCATCCTAGAAGGAATAAGGAATACTGATCTTGAAATCAAGACTAATTATCATGCGATATTCCATGCACTAAAGTATGGATTATTAAAAGCTCTTTCCTTATTCATTGATTCAAGAGCCTCCAAGCACATGGTCGCCTCCAAAGAGTCATTTTATTCATTAAATCTATCTGATGGTCCAAGTATTCACATGGTAGATGATGCTCATATCCAAGTTAAAGGGAAGGGTATAGTAAAATTATGAAATGGAGTGTTCAAATATGTCCTATATGTGCCCTCCTTAGTAGATTTTTTTTTTTGTTTAAAAAATGACACACACTAGTTCTTTAAAGAGAGTTTTTTGGACCTAACTCAGTTGAGATATCATATATCTCTACCAGGAAGCTAATAGATAATGTTGTTGCAAAACAAACCTCCAAGGCATATGATATCTCACATTTTTTTCATACTCATATCCATTGCAATATCTACAACCAGTTAAAAGGGAAGGTAAATCTATTCTACCTAAACGATTTGCAAATGATAATGCTTCTAGTGATGATTCAGAATATGAAGATGAGGACCAAGTTGAATGAGATCTTGAAATTTAGGATGAATTTTAAACATATCCAAATCCATATCTAGTCCCTACTTCCAATCCTAGGCCTAAATTATATCATAAAGTCATTGTGGCTTCTAGGAAAATGGTTGGAGATCCATTTGACAAAAGGAGAACTAGATCCTAGTTTCAAGATGAAAATCTTGTGCTATGTCAAATAGATCCACTTCTCCGAGAGAGGTGCTATTAACTCCCAGAGAGGTGATACATGGTTATGAGGTCTAATCCAATTGAAGTCATACAATGTATATTTCCATGATCCACCAAGGTAGTAATCCATGAATAAGGACTATGAGTCACTGCAGAAAAATGAGATATTGGATCACGTTCCTCTTCCTATAGAGAGAAGATACAAAATTTCCTTTCCACATAATAAATTGAAAGAATAGATCTGCATGGAACATCCTAAGTGGTATACTGATGATTCCTATTTCGTATGCAAGCTAAGGAAACCATTGTATGGGATCAAGCAAGCCCCCAGGGCATGGAATCCCAAGATGAAGTCTTCCATACAGTCACGAAAGTCTGAAACGTACAAGTATGATTACAAAGAAACAACATCTACTTTCCTCTCTGGCATCATATTAAAAGAAATAGGTTCACATTGTTCACATGCAATGTATTAGAGAATGAGTGCACACAACGACCACCACACTGCATTACTACTCTACATAGGTGTAGGATGCAACAATTTCTTACAAAGTTGTTTACTCATGAGAAATTTGTCTCTTGGTGTGAAAGATTGATCTAGTTCCCTATTTTAATTTTTAAGGGTGGGAGGAGGGGGTTTCCCATCAGGTTTTCCCCATTTACTTGGTTTATTGAGCATTTAATTTTTCATTAGATTGTATGGGTGACCTTTGGTATTAGCTTCCATGGCCTAGGTTGTCCAAGTTCTGGTTAAGGGGGGCTATTACGATTATTATAATCATCCATTGTCCACCATAGTCTAAATTTCAATTTTCCTAACGTAGGATGTCATTATCACTTTCATTGGTGTATGGAAATATTATCTAGGTTTCATTATCCACTTTATGCACCCTCATGCATCAATGTAGGATCTCTATATACCAATCCTTAGATTTTAGTAAACCACCACGAGTTATGAGGGTTCCACCATTAGTTCACCCTAGTCAGTTTTGAGTTATGTTCCGATGGGACACATTCAGTTCACTCTCAGTTATCCTAGTGCATATTTTGCATGATTTGAGGAGTGGTGAGTTAAATGACTTTCAAATCTTTTAGTTTTCTAGAGTTGCACTAGTGAATCTTTAGTGGTGATTAATCCTAAGTTAGTCATGTGAGCGGTCATTCTAGACTCGGGAATTTGAATCAATCATAGAGGATTTAAATTCCCTATTCTATATCACGGATGTATTACATAAAGTTTAATAAGTTTTGTGTTCAACGATTGCTGCAAAATTTATATCTCTTTTCTAATTAATTTCACTGTGAATGTTTATGAAAATTTGACAGTAAAAAGAACCTCCTTCATTTTTCTCTCAGTGTGAGGTTCAATATAGCCTGAATATCTTGTGGAATTGATAATGTTACAACATGTTCATCATGTTTGTACCCAAGAAATGTACATATCAATGATATAGGTTTCTAGGATGTCTCAGAAAATAACACTAACTCATATGGTGGAGGGGTTTCACAAAGGAAAATGCCATCACCTAGACATTGAAGAAGGAATAGGATTTTGTGTGAGGGGATGAGGTCTCTATAAGTAGCTGACAAGGATATTTCGTCAAGATACTATACTTTGAAAAATGCAAGGATGGAAAACATTTTCTTCAAGCTTTGGCAATCTACACCGCATAGGACAGCTGACTCATCTGATGACAAAATTTTCATTTTATTGGGAGGGTATTCTTTGGCACACCCGGATATAAATTCAGGGAATACTGTCCTAGGTAGGTTAGACTCCCATAGGTGCAAGTGGTTCTTGTTCGAGATGGTTAATGATTTTTCCTCTTCTACTATTTAATTTAGGTTGGCATTACATATTTTTGTTTCAAATACCATATCTTTTCTATCCTTAAAATTTTTATCAACGATAAAAGAGAAATTATAATTTAGGATTTTGGAAGACTTATCCATGGACAAGCTTCACATTGCACTTGGATTGTACTGGGCACTAACTTTGAGATTTATGAACTAGTGAGCACATATTGTACTTTCATGTTAAATCAATGATTTCAGACAATGGGAAGTATTTAAAATTACCTAGGAATAGTAATAATTAGTTGCTTTCGTGGACACATTCCAAATGTACAGACTGGTTCAATCCTGGTCTTCTTCTTTGCAACTCTCGGTGAGTATAAAACAAGGTTGGATTAGTTACTTTAATGGGGTGGAAAATTTGAAACAACAGATATCTGGATTGAAACAGTTTGGTGCGCAAGTTGTTGGGACCAATCTAGAAACCATCCCAGGGTGGAAACTCCCTGCTGCCATCACTATAGGAACGGGCCTAGGGGGAGGTACCTCTTAACATTCACTATGAATATCATGTTACTAAAACTCATCTCAAATGAATTTAAACTGATTTTGATAAGAGTCCTGGGAGTAATATGAATCTAAATGTACTAGATTCATTTACTATTGAGTAGAGTGTGTATTTTTGTGAGAATGAAAAGCAACTATCTCTATTGTCTTTTAACTCCACCCTATTAACTTCCTCCATGAACAATAACCCTCTTATATCCAACATTATATACTTCAAGAGATTTGTCTAACAAACCATTTTTTGCTCCTTCCTTTGATCTACGTTGTTCTTTGGTCTTCGTTCACATGTCCAGCTCAGCTTCTTCGTCTACATCTCCACCTCCACATACCCACTAGAGATAGGGAATTGTCAAAGATGATAGTAAATGGCGTTGGTTAAGGTTGAGCTTGAAATTTGCAAATGTCGGCGCATAAAACAAATAAAATGAACATGTTTACTTATTAATAGAACTAATAAACTAACAATTCAATTTAGAGAAAAGTTGAAACTCACATGCAAGATCATCGTGGTCGTGAGAAAGTAGCTGATCAACGAAGGGAGCGAATTCAAAATAATTTAGGGGAACAAACACTTCTATCTATCTTCCATCAGATTCCTAAAAAGACAAGAAAAAGATCGACTTTTTCTTTGCATTTTTTTCTAACAACAAGAAGGATGGACAAGGACAAGGACCAGGTCAAGGGAAAGGGCAAGTTCAAAAGAAATGATAAAATGTCCAATCTATTGCACAATCAATAAGAGATATACTGGTTACACGAGTTGAATGATTTGTTAGTTCCAGATAAAAACTTCTTACGAGAAGAAAATACTTCTCAGTTACTTAAGATCACTGAAAAGGAAATAGAGATTGACAATCTTACGGGAAAAATCATGTCCCAAGTAGACAAGACAGATGGTAAATTCATAGAAATATTGGAGAAAATTAAAGTCAGAAGATAACCTAACGGCGACTTGAAGTACGTCCACAAAGAAGATAAGGAACAATGTCAAAGGAAGACTGTGAATTAAAAAATATTGCAGTATGTTGAGAAAAGATTAAAAAAGGAAATGTTTGAGGAAGAAGCAGAATGCGGAGAGGTGGTTATTGAAGAAAAAATTCTAGATTCTACAGTTTCACAGTTGGTTGGTAAAATTGTAGAAATTGAAGAGAAAATTAAGAGGCATGAGAAAGAAATGAACGAAGAATTCATACAACACTTACATTTAACTGAGCAGCACGTTGAGACAGAAAATTATCTTCAGCAATAGAATGCAATACTAGAAGAGGAGGTACTGAGAGCTGTAGAGATGATTTGTTGTGCATTCTCGTAATAAGGATCTTGAATCCAAAAAAAACAACCTTTACAAGCCAGGCCATTGGTGCATGAAAATGGGAAATTAATATCAAGTGGTTCTCTAGAATATGGAAAAGAAAGATCAATTGGCCAGCTGTAAAAGGGAAAAACAAAAGCTGTGTCTAAAAACAAATTACCATCAAAGTTGGTTCCTGGAAAACAAACACAAAACAAGGTACCATGAAAGCGATTTCCATTGAAGCAACTCTCTGGTCCAAATACTTTTCCTGAGAAACTATGGCAGATATGATTGGTCTACAACTATGTAGTCTCTGGAAAAGGGAAAAGCAAGATCAATTGGTCAGCTGGTAAAGGGAAAAGAAAAGGCTGTGTCTGAAAAAATATTATAGTTACCAACTCTACATATGTAGTTATGCTATGAAGTAGCGTTACAAAATACAATAAGATAGAGTGTACTTACTACATGCTATACAACATATTATAGTTACAAACTTTACATACTGGACTACATAGTTGTACTAGACCAATCATATATGCCATGTTTTCTGAGGCCAAGTATTTGTATCAGAGAGCTGCTTCAATGGTGATCGCTTTCCTAGTACCTTGTTTTGTGTTTATTTTCCTCACACCAACTTTGGTAGTAATCGGTTTTCAGACAGAGCCTTTTCTTTTCTCTTTTCAAACTAACCAATTGATCTTTCTTTTCCATATTCTAGAGAACCACTTGATCTTGATTTCCCATTTTCATGCACCAAAGACCTCGCTTGCAAAGGTTGTCATTTTTTGGATTCTAGATCCTTATTACGAGAATGCACAGCAGCCATCATCTCTTCAGCTCTCCTCCTCTTCTAGGATTGCATTCTGTTGCTGAAAAGAATTCTCTGTCTCGACATGCTCCTCAGTTAAATCTAAGCATCGTGTGACTTCTTCGTTCATTTCTTGGTCATCCCTCTTGATTTCCTCTTCAATTGCTACATTTTTACCAATCAATTGTGAAACTGTCGCTTATAGAGTTTTTTCTTCAGTAACCACCTCTCTACATTCTGCTTCTTCCTCAAACATTTCCTTTTTCAATATTTTCTCAACATTGTGGAATAGTTTTGAATTGGCAGTCTTCCTTTGACATTCCTCCTTATCTTCTTTCTTGACGTACTTCAAGAAAGAAGAAGTACGCCAGTGATCTTAAGTAAGTAACAGAGAAGTTTTTTCTTCTCATAAGAATTTTTATATGCAACAAATAAATCATTCAACTCGTGTAACCAGGATATCTCTTATTGATCTTTCAACAGGTTGGACATTTTATCATTTATTTTTTACTTGTCTTCGTCCTTGTCCATCCCTCTTGTTGTTAGAAAGAAATGCAAAGTAAAAGTCGATATTTTTCTTATCTTCCTGCGAATCTGATGGAAGATAGATAGAAGCGTTTGTTCCCATGAATTATTTTGAATTTTCTCCCTTCGTTGATCACCTACATTCTCACGACCACAACGATCTTTCATGTGAGTTTCAACTATTCTCTGAATTGAATTGTTAGCTTATTCGTTCTATTAAAAAGTAAACATGTTCGTTTTATTCATTTTATGCACTGATATTTGCAAATTATAAACTCAACAAAAACAAACGTAATTCACTATCCTCTTTGACAACGCACCATCTCTAGTGGGTAGATGGAGGTAGAGATGTGGATGAAGAAGCTAAGCTGGACATGTGAACGAATACCAAAGAACAACGTAGAGAAAAGGAAGGTGAAAAAAATGGTTTGTTAGAAAAATATCTTGAAGTATATAATATTGGATACAAGAGGGTTATTATTCATGGAGTAAGTTGATAGGTTGGAGTTAAAAGACAATAGGGATAGTTTATTTTCATTCTCACAAAAATCCACACTCTACTCAATAGTAAATGAATATAGTGCATTTAGATTCATATTACTCCGGATACTCTTATCCAAATCAATTTAAATGCATCTCAGAGGAGTTTTAGTAACATGATATGCATAGTCAATGTTAAGAGGTACCTCCCCTCGGGCTCGTTCCTAGACTGATGGAAACAACAAAACTACCTGGGGGTGGAGATTGACTATGTGGTCTTTTAGGTGGGTCCAGTGGTTTCTCTTAACTGGCATGGATTTGTCCAAACCACAAAAATCAATGGTTTAGTAGTTTTATACAATTTTTTTGGGGAGTTACCATTAAAACATGCTATGTGTCATGTTTTTGTTGTTTCTAACTCCGTGTTGGGAAAAATTAACGTCATGTTGTTTCATTGAGGATATATCAACCTCGGCCATTGATCTATTGATGCACTTTTTTATTATATCACCACCCCTTACTTATCTTAGAATCATATTCCCAATGAGATAGTAATGATAACCATTGATCTTATTATTCACTTTACTGATCGGATATGCACTTTCACCTTATATTTTGAGTAGTTTACTGATGTGACGTTCATTGTGATAGTCGATCTGAAAATAGATCGACATTTTTTCTAGGTGGCTACAACGGTTTCATTTAATTTTTGTTGTTTCTAACTCCACAGCGATACAAATTAACGTCATGTTATTTCAATGAGGAGCTATCAATGTTGATCGTTGATCTATTGATGCACTTTTTTATTAGCTAACCACCCCTTTCTATATTATAATCATATTCCCAATGATATAGTAATGATAACTGTTGATCTTAATATTCACTTTAATGTTCATACATGCACTTTCACCTTATATTTTGAGTAGTTTACCCATGCGCTATTCATTGTGATAGTCGATCTGAAAATAGATCGACAATTGTTTAGGTGGGTCTAGCGGTTTCAATTAACCACGGTGGTTTTCTCCAAACCACAACTACCAATGGCTTGGAAGTTTTATTCAAAAGGTTCGGCGAGGAGTTACCACTAAAAACATGCCATGTGTCCATTTTTTAACATTTCTAACTCCTTGACATCACAAATTAACATCGCCCCTTATTATATTCTTTGAATATCAAGAATATCCTTGTTTTGATCACTATTCTAGTTATCTCTATGATACAAGAAGGGTCAATTTGCCCTTTATGTATTACAGAGATATAAACAATAGTGAACACCATATGGAACAACTGGCCCTTCCATTACCTTTGTATATATAATGAGAATAGAAAAAACAAGTTGGAGTGGTCGACCCTTCCTTACTCATAGAAATATCAAGAAAATAGAACTTAATAATAATGAGTTTCCCCTTCATTTTATTATATAAATACTAAGAATTTTGAAACTACGATAGGTACGCCCACCCTTATGGTGTTCTATTTATATAGATAATAGTGAATACAAGAAGGAATCAAGAATAGTAAAAACAAGCGTCGGTTGCACATTCTATTACAATAGAAATATAAAGAATATTAGGCGTAGGAAGGCTTGAAAGACCCTTCGTATGATATAGAACTGAAGTATACTAAATATAGGAAGGGTCAAATGACTTTTCCTTAGTTGTATACATATCGAGAATAGTGTACACTAGAAAGAACATATTTTTTTTCTTGTATTATGGAAATATAAAAAAGTTGAACCATGCAAGTGTCGACAGTCCCTTCCATTAAGATAGAAATAAAAATAATATTGAACGTATGATGTTTAGGAAGACCCATATTATATTTTAGATATATCAGCCACAACTTACAGTACCAAGGATGGGTCAACCTCCTATTCCATCACCAATGTGTATATAATGAGAATCATGAAAACAAGAAATGCGAATATGTATGAATACTATCCATTAGAGGAAGCTTAGGTCGACCCTTCATTTACTGTAAATATATCGAGACAAGTGTACACTAGAAGGAGCATCTCAACATTCTTGTATTTTCTAAATATGAAAAATAGTGAACAAAACAAGTGTATGTACCCCCTCTTTATGATAGAAATAAAAGAAATATTTAACTTACCATGTGTAGGTATACATTTCATATATATATATATATATATATATAGAGAGAGAGAGAGAGAGAGAGAGAGAGAGAGAGAGAGAGAGAAGAAGAAGAAGAAGGGTCGATGGCCTCTTCTTGTATGATTGAAATATGAACACTATTACACATATGAAGGGTCATCCCACCCTTCTTATATTGTATATATATCAACAATAGTGCACATTTGAAGGAATGTTTCTCGATTCATGTATTGTAATATTATCAAGATTAGTGAAAACAAAAAGAGTATGACACACCTTCCTTTCTAATTGAAATATAATGAATATTGAATAATAAGAATTCAACAACGACATGGAGAGACTTAACAGGGAGCTAGAACATAAAAAAATGACCAAGAGAACCATAATGCTAACTCCCAACATACATCAGCAGTAATGTTGTCCATAAACATTGGAAAGAAAGGATGGTACATTCATTGGACCTATGGTTAAAGAGAGAGAGGTTTGGCTACCAGCACACTTAGAAAATGTATGGTATAGAAAGGGGCACATGGTGGTAGATGTGGCAGGGAATATCTTCGCATATACAATAGTAGAAAATGAAATATAAACACTGTAAATAAAAGAAATGAAAACACAAATAGGAAACTCACATGAAGATTGTACATGGTAGGTCATGGTAGAGATAAACGCCCTCCATGCAGACATGAGAGCCTAGGAGAGAGCATGTCTATTGTCGATGAATGGCCAAGGAACTCTCATGGCATCAGAAGGTTGATAGATGTTGAGAGAGGGAGAACATTGGAGAAAAAAAAAACCTTACACTAGATAGAGAAGAGATAACCCATGAACAAAAATTTGAGATAACTCCCAGGTGTAGGGAAATCTAGCAAATATTTGAATTTCAATCTATAGCACTCAAAAATGAGAAGAAAGCTATTGGATGGAGGTGATAATGGAAGTATACCATGGAGGAGAGAAGGATACCCTAATATCAAACACAATAGGAAAATTGAACATGGATTGTCTTAGGATCAAGGACAAGAGGTTGTTCACGCATTTTATTTATGAATATTTTGAAGTTCATGATGTTCATCCTTTTCGACGGAATGAAATCACCGATAATTATAGCATTAAGATCTATAAAATTCCTCCAAATCACTTCAAACAAGTATGTAGCATTTTATGCTCCAATAAGCAAGAAAAATATCCTGTAAATAAGAGAAAGAAAGAACAAGAGCATAGTGGTACAAAATTACCAAAGGATGTTGTGAATGTTTTGAACATATATAACAGTTAAGAGGATATGGGTATGTCTATTGAATCTGTCAAAGATTGTTCACAATTTGGTTGTCTATGTTGTTATCATGCATATTTGGTCAGCACACTAAGATCCATTGCATTTTTTGGTGTTGCAATCAACTGTGAACTTGTTATTGTTTATATCTGTAATTGTGTTAATGCATGGACATAAAAAGATATTGTTGTGTTGTTGTACTACTTACAAGAAAATGAATCACCTTGTACTTGTATTTTTTTTAGCTGATATGGAAACATCTTGTATGGTTTATAAATATTAACTCATTGGCGCAAGAAATACAAAAAAGTGGTAACATGGAATCCTACCAAGGCAGTTTATAGATATTTATTAAAGGACTTGTTTATGGGATTATTTTTTATACAATATTGGATAATTGGGTTGGATAAGGATAATTTGTCTACTTTTGAAATGGATATGGATTGGAACGATGAGAACCCACCAATGATTGATTTGGATATGGATTGGAAGGATGAGAACCTACCAATGATTGATTTCCTTTTATCGAAGGTTCCTAATGATATTTTGAGAAGACATGTTTTTGCAAAAGAAAGGACAAATGGTTTATGGGATCACATGGTTTCAAGATTGATCTGTTCTAGAGGTATAGTTATTTCGATGTATGTAGAAGGTATAGTTCTTCATTCGTTGATTAGTTCGTCATATATAATGATTATTTCTTTTGTGGGGACATTACAATAAGAGCTATTGATGAACAGTTCTATGATGACTTGGTCCATATAAAACAATGTATTTGTATTAACATTTTCAAATGTCTTATTTCATTATATTTTACTTTTCGCTCGATTATGTTCAATAAATTCTTCAAATTCCTTTTCTAATTCCTTTTTGTCCAATATTATTATAATATATGATGATGACATTTAACGTGATGGAGAATCCAAGAAGAATTAACACATTGGTGGAAAAGATGTACACGATGGACATGAAGTGTCTAAAAAACAAGGTGATATTTGTTTTTCAAATATATTGGTCAAATCATATAAATTATGAACAAGGATATTGACCTTGAATACTTTCAAAAAGTTATAAAATTGGGATACCTACAAATTTCCAGGTCAACATGATTAGATTATTTTTAACACGTGGATCAACTACAACGAGAGAAAGAATCAACAATGTTTGTGCATATTATCACACCAAGCACATTGGATATGGGAGACTTGGATATTAACATACCAAGGGAGGACTTGGCGGAAAAAAGTGGTAGCTCCAACACCACTACTCACCATTCAAATGTTGTGTGGTCATTGACAGGTAAGAGACAAATATTATTATCTACCTAAGTTTGTGAAATAAATATATTCTGGAATATATTATGACACGACATATTTATGTGCATATCCCAATACAAAATTTTTATTGATATTAGAAATGGAAGGTTTTCTATTTCACAAGAAAGTCACACAAAATGTCGCAAGAAAGTCACACAAAATGTCTCAAAAAAGAAAAAATAGGGAATAAAAAAAGTACTGATGGAGACAAAAAAGAAAAAAACAAGGACAAAAGTACTATTGCAGAATTTTCATTTAAGCGTAAAGAAAATTCATATGAATCACGAACAAATGTGATACAATTTTTTAATCTATGTCTTTCCATATTCAATGTTGGGATATGGTCATCTAATTGTGATGTGAATGAGGGGAAGTCATTGTTTACAAAATTTTTGAAGATGGGTAAAAGAAAAGCATTTGGGGATTTTTTTTATATTTTTGTGGTTTCTAGAGAGTTATACCATACACAAAAAGGGAAATATAGAAAACAATATGGAAAGAGTGTGGTAGGAATTCCCAATGATATGTGTAATTGTGTTATTCCATGGACATAAGAAGATATCCGTTTGTTGTTGTACTACTTACAAGAAAATGAATAAGCTTGTACTTATATTTTTTTAGTTGATATGGAAACATAATGTAAGGATTCTAAAACATTAACTCATCTCAGCAAGAAATAAAAAAAGTGGTAACGTGGAACCCTACCAAGGTAGTTTATAGAGATTTCTCGAAGGAATTATTTATGGGATTCTTTGTTATACATAACTAGAGAATTGGATTGGATGAGGATAATTTGTCTACTTTTCAAATAGATATAGATTGTAAGGATGAGAACCTACCAATGACTGGCTTACCTTTATCCAATGCTTCTAATGATATTTTGAGAAGCCATGTTTTTGGAAAAGAAAGGACACATTATTTATGGGATCACATGGTTTCAAGATTGGTGTCTTCTAGAGTTACAATTCTTTCGATGTATGTTGGAGGTAGAGTTCTTTGTTCATTGATTAGTTCACCAAATAGAACAATTTCTATCATGAATTGGTCCATATAAAACACTGTATTTGTATTAACATTTTCAGATGTCTTATTTCATTATATTTTATTTTCATTTGGATATGTTTAATAAATTCTTTAAATTCCTTTTCTATCAAAAATTTAAATAAAGAGGATAGTTAGATATCGTCGAATAATATTATCATATATGATGACAAAATTTAGTGTGCTAAATAATCCATGGAGAACTATCACACTGGTGGATGAGATGGACAAGATGTACAAGATGAACAAGATGGAAAAGTAGTGTCTGAAAAACAGGGTGATAATTTATATTTCAAAGATATTGGTTAAATAATATAAATTATGAATGAGGATATTGACTTTGAATACTTTCAAAACGTTATAAGAAATGCATACCTACAAATTTACAGCTCAATATGATTGGATTATTTATGAACATCTGGATCATCAAAAACGAGAGCAATCGACAATGTTTCTAGATATTATCTAGCCAAGCACATTGGATATGGGAGCCTTGGATAATAACATAAAAAGAGACTCAAGACTTGGTGGAAAAAAGAGGAAACTCCAACACCATTACTCACCACTCAAATGTTGGTCGATCATTGAAACGTAAGATACAAAGATTATTTTCTAACTAATTTGGTGAAGAAATTTTATTTTGGAATATATTATGACAATAAATTTTTATGTGCAACTTCCCATACAAAATGTTATTGATATTATAAATAGAAGGTTTTCTATTTCACAAGAAAGACACACAAAATGTCTCAAAAAAAGAGAAAAAAGGGAATAAAAAATAATTGATGGAGACAAAAAGAAAAAAAGAGGGATGAAAGTACTCTAACAGAATTTGCATTTAAGCACAAATAAACTTCATATGAATCATGAACACATGCAATGCAAATTTTGAATCTATGTCTTTACAAATTCATTGTTGGGATTTGGTTATCCAAATGTGATATCAATGAGAGGAAGTCATTGTTTACAAAAGTTCTGAAGATAGGTAAAAAAGAAAAAGCATTTGGGAACAGTTTTATATTTTTGTGGTTTCTAGATAGATGTACCATAGATAAAAAGGGAAAGATAAAAAAAAATAGGGATAAATTGTGGTACTAGTTCCCAATGAAATGTTCGAATAGTAATGCATTCATGATCCTCTTAAAGGGTGATAATAGGGAAGCACATCCATCTGAAAAATTGTATGTTGAGTAGTCCCTTTACTGCATCATCCACTAGGACAAATAGTGAATTGGTACATCAAATCTAGCAGGGTTTTAGTAAAATAAATGAATGAATTGATATCAAAACCTTCATTTCCACCTTCTAGAGTTAAAACCATTAAATCTAACCTATCATTGTGTCTATAAAGAGCAGGAAACATTAGATGTAACCTATGGAGATTTAAAATGATTTAAATTGTTTTCTATTTTTTCGATGACGTTGGTATTTTCATCGGAATCTAAATTCACTCGACAACATGGAAATTAAAAAATTCCGTGATATATTTGAATGGTTGAAGAATGAGGGCTTTGCATTTATTTGGGGGCGAGAGAAATGTAAACATAGTGCGATTTATAATTCCTTGATATCTACATATGATAATGTTGGTGAAGTACTAAACATATACAAAATGTTGTTCAAGGATGTCCTTATCCAATACAGAGATATAAATAAAAAATTGGACATGATGTTTATAGATGAAGGGAAATATCACCCAAAAGATAAAAGCAACGAAAACATCCTAAAAATGCCAACTAGTGGGACATTTGACAGTTCACAAGAGAGATAAATAACTATAAAACTAATGTTGTGTTCTCTATTGAATCATCTTGGGCCTCATTAAAAAATGGGGTGTTGGTTAAAAACTTTCAACTTCATATGGCCGTCGAATTATACATACACCAATTCATTTAGTGATTTGTATAATTTGACAAATTGATGTAAAGTTATTTTGTATATTTATGTTGGATAGTTGTCATATTATTTATCGACATCATATAATGTATCTAGTGATGTGTTTCAAAAATTTAATATCTTGCACACAATATACTTTTAGAAATTGAAACACAATATTTTAATGATTGGGTTGTGTGTGTGTGTGTGTGTGTGTGTGTGCAGATACTAGAATATTATTTACTAGTAAACCATTGACTATTTTTTATTTCAATGGATTTTTGTTACACATAATTCATAAAAAATAGATATTCGGATTACCACGAACATGAGCTATCAAATCAAGGACAAAGTATTATTCCATACGTCAGGATTTAGGGAATTTTTTGAAAAAAACTTTAGTATATTTGAAGTGGGTGTATGGACATCCAAACAACAAGAAAATGTGGATGAGTTTTTGCTAACATTATTAGAAAGAACATAATTAGAAATGGAATGATTTAGAGTAATATTAACACAAGATGATTGTTCTTGCATAATTAGAGAGAATTATCATGGTTATGGGAATCATGATGTATTTCTCAAACCTTTAACCAAAGTTTAAAACATTTTGGATTCGGTTTGCAATGCTACAAATATAGTGATTATAGATGACTCGAAAGAAAAACATGTTTGTAACAAGGAAGGGAACTATATTATAAGAAAAATGTATGGTGTGAGTGATGTGAGGCCAGTTGTAAAAAAATGAAATAAACTCAAATGTTTGGTTGCACTATGTTCAATTGTGTGACCATAATACTTGTATAGTGTTGATTTTGGTTTTCAAAAGTGCGAAATAAGATCTTGAAAGAGCTAAAATCGGTTTTTGAAATCGCAACTTTAAGCATTCGAAGTGTCAAAAGCAAGCTTCCAAAAGTGCAGAATCAAGTTCTAAAAGTGACATTATCTTATTTATCATATCCATAAAGTGTAAAAAACGGTTTTAAAAGTGGAAATATCAAGAGTACACTTTTGGAGCCTAAAATTCGCACTTTTGGAACCATATTTTGCACTTTAGAAACCTTGATTTTGGAGTTTAGAAGGGTTGTTTTTTACTAGTATTCAAAGTAAATTGGACTGGAATATGTCCAAGTTTAATGAAATAGGCCTTCTATATTTTAAAATCTACAATATGAAGAAGAAACAACCCTTCGAGGAGTTAAGGTGCTTCTTGAAGTAACATACATTTTGACAACAGATGATATTAATGACTTCAAGTACCTCTCTTCGTTAACTTTAATTGGAATATAAAATTCCTCTTACTCTAAAATGATCTCAACCACAAAAAGATATGGCACTATGTATATTTTTTTGTGGAAGCTAAAGGTCTTTTCCTTTTAATGCAAAACATAAAATTTATCTTTGAAT
Source organism: Pseudotsuga menziesii (assembly GCA_001517045.1). Classification (NCBI taxonomy): domain Eukaryota; kingdom Viridiplantae; phylum Streptophyta; class Pinopsida; order Pinales; family Pinaceae; genus Pseudotsuga; species Pseudotsuga menziesii. The sequence continues at coordinate 429,938 of LPNX010254663.1, read as the reverse complement.
AGAGATTTCCTAGATCTTAACCCCATGATTTTTAATCCTTATGGATGTTTTGAAATGCAATATAAAATAAGAAAGAGAGTAAAATATTTACATTTTTAATTACCCAATCTTCTAGGCAATCCAAGGAGAAAAGATAGAAAAAAACCTAAATAAGTTTCCACACTCTAGGGTAACTTATCCCACATAGATCTCAAAATTTACTTTTACAATAACTATGAAAATAGTAAAACAACATGTATAGAAACAAAACAAAAAAACCTTCTATTCTTCAGTGGTGGTGTAAAATCACTTAACAAATAGCATTTTAGTTATATCAAATTATAAAGAAATGCACGAGTGTCTCTATGTGTGGATGAAAACAAAATCTAGAAATTGCAAAAGTTTTCTAGAAATGAAAATTTATTAATATAGTCAAAATAAAGTACATGTACATACCATAGTCACCTCTCAATCCTAGTACAAGTCCAATAACTCCCCAAAATCGTATTTGTGGAAAACACCATACAAGAATCAATCGAACAAGTCCTCCAAGGAAATATGCACTCTTTTGTTTTCATTTTGTAATGCTCAAATATAAATATGAAATCACACACAAGATATCAAATTTGTTCCATTTTTATTAAGATTAAATCCCTTAAGTTAAGTAAACATTTTATAGTTGATCCTTTTATGGAAGGAATCCCCTCTTCATCACTTGCTTCTTCGATGGGTTAAAATCCGATCAACTAAGATCCAAATACAATATAATCCACACATGGTTCATAAGTAAAAATCCATATTTATTTATATATCATGAGCCATCTATAGCCATAAAAAATTTCTAATTATATAGTACACATTATTTAATGAGGCCCCATTATATTTATTCACTAATATGTATAATAGTAAGCCTTAATAATAACAAGCATTGTGTGCCTAGTCCACCTTACATTAAATTCCCTTTTCTATTATTGCTCTAATGGGCCCTTTGGCCTCCCATTGCACCCCTAGGGAGGATAACAACATATTATACACCAAATATACCTTATGGTTTATCACCACATCTTACGGTAGAAACCATAACCCTAGAAACCTCCACTATAACCTAGCACTCCAAGACAAGAGAGGTACATAAGAATATTCACTTGTAGGGTAGATCGTGTACAATTTCCTACAAGAAAATAGGGATGAGACTTGTTTCGAAGAACAAGTGATGATAGTTTGAGATTCAGTTCAATAAGCATACATGAAGAGGAACCTGAAGCTTCTCAAGTTAAATACCACCTTGGGCACAAGAAATAATCCAAAATGAAGAATAGTATGACGAGACTTCAAGAGGCCTCAGACACACTCCAGTTATGTGACACTGTTGAGTGACATCATTGATGCAGAACCTTCTAGATATGAAGTAGAAAAGAATAGAGGGAAGGAGACCATGATCGAGGAGTACCAATCGATCATGAAGAATGATGTTGGGGATGTGGTCTCAAGACGAGAACGGAAGTCTATTGTGACTTCCAAATGGATATACAAGGTCCAACATGTAGTATATGGAAACATCGTGGGATACAGGTCAAGATTTGTAGCATGAGGATTCCCACAGAAAGAAGGCACAGACTACAAAGAGACATTTGCAGCCACTGGAATTTGAGACACATGACATGAAGACTCATGTGTGAAAATTGAAGAATTCTTTGTACGAGCTCAGAAGGAAGCCATGGGATAACACATACATGAGGAGCTTGAATATCAACTAGAGTGATGAAGATATTAAACTTTGCTACAAGGTTGAAGATGAAAACCTATAGAGGCTGACAAGCTCACATATGGGTGCGATAAGAACTTTTCAAAAGGTTCAACATAGAGGATCTGGGTATTGAGTGACCCTAGATGGATACATAGAATATTAGTAGCAAAGGAAGCTACTTGTCACTCTAGTACAGAATGTTTCAATACATAGAGTATGAAAGGCAGAGGGAGAATGATGCTTCGCTTCAAAGGGAGTGACTGTAGAAGATGCTGAGGTTCGACATGATACAACATGATGGAAAACTTACTGATGGCTCTAGGATTTACTAAGAGTAAAGCATATTCCAACATTTTCTTCAAGATTGAAGGCAGAAGACTAGTGATGCTCTTGTTATATGTCGATGACTTGTTCCTCATAGCAAAATAGGAACTCATTAAAGTTGCAAGAAGGATATTTGTTGTTGAGTTTGAGATGAAGGACTTGGGTATAATGCACTACTTTCTAGGCATGGAGGTGTGGCAGAGTATAGATGGAATCTTCCTTGGACTAGGGAAGTATGTAGTGGAGATCCTGAAGAGGTTCAAGATAATGGACTGCAAGGCCATGGACACACCTATGGCATCAAACCTAAAGTTATTGATTCATCTTTCATGAGAGATGGTTGATTCCATGATGTATCGTCAGATGATTAGGTACTTGATGTACCTAACGAATACAAGACCAGATATTTTCTTTATTTTGAACACATTGAACCAGTTCCTAATGGATCCAAGGCATGTTCACCTGATTGATGCAAAGCATATTCTGAGATACCCAAAGGGTACAGTTGATTATGGGATCAAGTATGAAATGAATCAGTACATTAACCTGGAGGGTTTTGTGGATTCGGATTGAGCAGGTAGTGCCATTGATAGGAAGAGCAATTTGGGGTGTTGCTTTAGTATGGGATCAGGCATGATCTCTTGGTTTAGCAGGAAACAGTCCTGCATGGCGCTAAGTACAGCCAAGGAAAAATATGTTGCCACTTGCTCGACTATTTGTGAGGTATTATGTTTCTTGTGAAAGCTACTATTTGATTTGATTGATCTGACTTTATTTTTTTGTATGATGCAGAGAGAAGCAGTGAAACTCCAGTGTGTACTTCAACTTGAGGTTCCTTCCAAGGGGAAGTGATGAGTCCGAGAGCCTTTTCGACATGGTGGCTCCATGGGCCTTCCATTGTTGGATGTAAGTGCTAATCCTTTCTAACATTGTGGAAGGATGGGCCTACCGTTGGTTAGGTGTGAGTGTTGAGCCTTTCTGACATGGTGGAAGGTTGGGCCTCCCATGGTGAGATGTAAGTGTTGAGCCCTTTCAACATGGTGGCAGGATGGGCCTCTCATGGTTAGATGTAAGTGTTGAGCCCTTTCGACATGGTGGTAGGATAGGCCTCCCATGGTCGGATGTAAGTGTTGAGCCCTTCTCACATGGTGGAAGGTTGGGACTCCCATGGTCATATATAAGTGTTGTGCCTTTCCAACATGGTGGCAAGTTGGGCCTACCATGGTCGGATGTAATTTCTGATCCCTTCTGACATGGTGGGAGGTTGGTCCTCCCATGGTCAAATGTAAGTGTAGATCCTTTCCCGGATGGTAGTAGGTGTGTCCTACTAGGCCGGTGGATGTAAGTGATGGATCCTTTCCCGGATGGTAGTAGGTGCATCCTACCATTCCGGTGGATGTAAGTATGTGAGACTTTCTGAATGGTAGTAGGTGTGTCCTACCATTCTGGTGGATGTAAGTGTGTGAGACTTTCTTAGATGGTAGTAGGTGTGTCCCACCATGCTGGTGGATATAAGTGTTGAGCCTTTCCGACATGGTGACAGGATGGGCCTCCCATGGTCGGATATAAGGGCTGAAGAGGATTAAGACCTACATGGAGGATAGGCCTACAACCATCATGAAAAATGGCTGGCTCTCTAGAACTTCCTATGATGAGTAGATTTGAGAGTTAGCACTATTTTCTTGAGATAGCGGCAGCAATGATGATGATGATGATCTAGTGATGATGATGATTTAACTTTGATGATGATCGAGCTTTGATGATGATCCAGTGATGAAGAATTGTGCTTATGAACTGTGTCAAGAGAATACCTTCCTAGTTAAGAGGGATTGTTGATGTATTTGTAAATTCAGAATGTATTCACTTGCATATCTTATATTGTATTTCATTGTACCCCGACGAAGATGTTTGTTCCTCTGATCGGGAGAGTCATTAATGTAATAAATTCATGTAAAGTAATTGAGGTTAACCCTCTGTTGTAAGTCGGGGGGAAAGTCCCCACAGTTGAGTTCTCTTAGGGTTATTAGACGCTCCTAGTGAGGTTGGCCCTGTAGAGTAAAAGTCGAGGGGAAAAAAAGTATAAATAGAGAGTGAGACTCCTTATTTGAAACAAACACTCACTCAATAGTAGCACATGAGTGAGAGAGAAGTAGCTCTCCCAAGTGAGAGATCATCTTTGTGTTTTTCGGTTTTACTTTTGCTATTGGTGCTCATTCTATATCTGAGGAAGTTGCGGGGTTTTCTCCTTTATGGTTTCCCCAAGGAAAATTATTTGTGTCTCTTGTATCTTGTGATTATTGTTGTGCATGTTATTCTCTCAGATAAGATCCTAGATAAAACTGATTAAATGATAAAAATTTAATAGTCATGCTACAAAGAGACATCATACACAAAAGGGCTCTAAGATGATGTGGCCACACAAAGTTTGTTCATATCTCTCCATTATAAGACTCTATGAAATCAATGTATCTTCTTCAGAAATGCACTACACTAGGTCAACTCCCTATGTGAGAACACGTTGTATCCCAAGCATCCTTGAGCTAAGTCTAAGCCTAAACGAACTAATCCAATATATCCCGTGCTATATATAGTTTGATTCCCTCCTCTAGGATGCAAAATGTTTCTCTTGCTAGATATGTCATTCTCCAAGTAAGTGAGATCTCCTTGTGGCCGAATTCCATCCAAAGAATTGTTAAGAAAAATCTAATTCATAAGGGAAGAATACTAGGATAGCACCAAATTGAGGTGAACCAATAGTTGAGCCAAATGTCCATAGTTTAGAACCGTCATGGGTGATATCTAATGTGTCAATCCATCTAAAATCATTTATAGGTTCAACATATATAATGTACCCAAGGTCTAATGTAGCACCGCAAATCATGGTGTAAGTATTTTTTAGAGTAACATGAAAGCTAATAAAAACAATTTTTGATGTTAGATTAGTGAATAGGGATTGATGTTATGATAAAGAAACTTGCTCATGATGATATAGAGGTATTCCACATCATGTATCCCATTTATTATTGTATATTGAACTAGTGCATGGGGATAACTATTATCTTAAATTCGGAAATTTGAATATCAAGGTATCTAGGGGATAAACATGCATCGTCTAGTCCAGTCTCATGAAGCACCTCAAAACATGGTTTACAAACTTTCAAAGGAAGCCAAAATCTAACAAATAGAACAATTGACCTTATATGTAATGAACATGGAATGATTTTATGATGAAGAAATTTGTTCATGATGATATATAGGTTTTCATTTCATGTAGACTTGGTTATTGTCAATTAAATTAGCACATTGGGATAACTATTATCCTAAATAAAGAAATTTCTTGAGAGAACATTGATTTGTGTTGCACTACTGAACTAATGTAAGCACTTTCTGATAATTTTTATTAAAATCAAGTCTCATTTTCTTATTGATTTACCAAAATCCATTCACAATAAGGTGGATGATTCTATGTTCTTCATAAAAAAAATTCCATAGTAATTACATTCTAATGTCCTCTCATTGGTTATATGATTGAATCATAGATACATTTTTAATTTTCTACTCCACTCTTGTATAAGAATTCCATCTAAAAGTTTTCCCTATCAATTGACCATTCATATAAGCTTATAGTGAATTCAACCCAAAATGTCTCAAGTAAGCACTCAAATAGGTACTCATAATTAAATCTTTCAACTTCTTCATCCAAATTCAGACATTTATGGAAAGAATATTCATGTGTATGTATCTTGAGCTCCTATTCAACTCTACTTTCTTAACTTCATAAGCAAGTTTATTTTGATTTACATTAAATATTAAGGTCCCAATAAAGAACCATTTACCATTTTCTTCTCTCTATTAGAGACCCAACCTCCATAAAGGTTCTCCAACAAAGGTGTGTATAGTAGTTTTTTTTACATTTTCAACCTTCTAAGGGAAGGAAGCTTCACTTAGCCATGCATGAAAGTTAGGGGAAGGAAGCTTCACTTGAGCCATGCAGGAGAGTTGTGTAAACATTTTTGTTTGCAAAGCAATGGAAAATAGTGGAAGTGATTTGATTAGCTAGTTTTGAAAATTTAACCTTCTTGATTCAAAAAAAAGAAAACCAATAAATACAAGAATGAAAACATCATCCACTTGCCTTGCTATTCCACTCTATCGGCAGATTTCTTTGCATCTAGGCTACATCCTTACATAAATTATAATAAATTACATCTAGGCTATATATTTGCAAAGTAGATTATTTGTTTAAAAAAAAAAACCAATCAATACAAGAATGAAAACATCATCCACGTGCCTTGCTATTCCAATATATTGACAGATTTCTGTGCCTTGCTATTCCAATATATCGACAGATTTCTTTGCATAAATTACATCTACGCTACATATTTGCAAGGTAGATTATTTGAATGAGTAATTCTCAACGTTAACCAAAATAACCAAAATCTAAAAATTATTGACCACTCTATGAACAATATAAAACAAACATTATTTATTGCTTGATAAAGTGGTTTTAGAATACTCTCTGAATACAAGAATAACAACTATAATAGTTTTTTTAGAAAGTTCTCTAAGCATGTAATCATATGATGCAAAGGAATTCAGCTTGGAAGCTCTATGTATGACTCTATCCGTTTTCAATCTTTTCTTTGTTATTTGTATACTTGGGCTTCTTCGCATTAGGATTTCTTTACAGATCACTTAGATCTATTTTATTAGCATCTACAATTTGGCCAAAATTTCAGTAAAAACCTCCCCATCTTTGAGATTTATATTTATACACCCACTCTCTCTCATTTGTACTTTAGATTCTTATTTCTAAAATGTGAATCTAGTGTGAGACAGCCGGCATAACTTACATCAGTATGAGCCAGCATAACTTCTGAGGTTACTCCACAGAGAATACGAATCAGTGTCAGCCGGCATAACTTGCATGGGTATGAGCCGGCATAACTTTTGAGGTTACTCCACAAAGAATATAATGTCATCAAAACAATATAAATTGAAAGATTTGATATACCTAAAATAAATAAATAAAATTAATCAGCGTGGAAAAGACCTTTCATAGGGTATGAGCTTTGTAGGCCTACATGCTTTGAGATTTATGGGTACATTGCGCAAAGATTATATTGTATGGAAATATATAGAATTTATATTACAGGAGTATTGTAAATATGGGGTTTTATTTAGTGAACTTCTCATATAGCACTTATAGTCATGGAATATTAAATAATATCTTTAATTTATGTAGATATTGGTCCAAAATCCTTTTGTTAAAACCCCTTTCAATACTTGAAACCTTTTGCTCCTTTTTATACCCTATTCCTTATAAACCCCCTACTCTTCTTATAAACTTCCTACTCCCCCACTCTAAACCCCTCATCCCTAATACCTTCACTATATTGGCCTATTTTTTAACAAATTTAAAACCAGCAATATAAACTAAAGTAAAGTAGTAGGATATTGATCAAAAAATAATGCGAGTGATTATCAATGGTGACTTAAAAAGTAATCCTTATTATTTAATTGATTAATTAAATTAATTTCTACTAAAGAAAGTAAACAAGGAAGAGAGATTACCCTTGATGAAGAAAATCACCTATAACGACGCGGTTTAACATATCGAATTGCCAGTCCTTTGAATCGTCCAATTCGTCGTATCCCGTTAGTGTTTCTTGCAGTGCAGTATTGTTGAAGATCGATCTGAATTACTCCATCAAATACACATTTACCTTAATAAGCAGACAATGGCCAAAGATTCAATGGAAAATGGCAATATAATTACATCAGAAAAGCTAGGGATATGATACTTACTCAACGGTTGTGAAAGTGCAGCGTGTTCTGATATGTCGAACATTAGAGGGCTCAACATCTACCCACGTTTCGATATATGATATTAAATTATTTTCCTTATCATCGTAGTAGATTTTCGCTGTAATGTGGCTCCCAATTTCCGGTCTCACTATGTACACTGTATGAGGTTCCTCTGTTGTAGATGTTGAAAAAAGGAAAAAATAAAATTAGTAAAGTATTAGTGTCACTGAGATTAAATCCCACTGTCTCTGACAATTGTTCGAGTCTGATTCAATCTTGCTGTTTTTTTTGAATTCAAGAGCTATTTCATTGAAGCAAAATAATAATACTGTCTAGACTACAAAACTTGAGAATCTGTTCTGCAAGCACCAAAAAAATGCAAAAAATAGTAGACCAGCCTGTTCTGGAAGAGTATTCAGACCTTTGCTGTCTAAGAGATCGAGAAAACAGATTATAAAAATGTTGTGCCTATAGAATTTACAAATATAAGCCTGAGGAAACATTATGATAGTAAACATCGGTGTCCAAATCGCAAAAGCTTGGTAAAAAAATAAATTCAATCCATTAAAAGTTATATTAAGGAAGTGTAGTCTTACTGCGATCAATGGCCACAATTCCTCCTGCTTTTTTCCCAAGCACAAATAGCAAGCGATCAGATATCGCGAACATGTGAACCTCGTCAGTCTCACCGTTGGACAACACGGGGAATTGATATAACTTCTGCCATCAGCATTTCGAATTTAGTCATTGTAGTATTTGTATTAAATGTGCACGTTGGAGAATCATATTAGGTTTACATTCTCTCAAAAAACCCTAATCTGTTTTAGTACTGATAATTGAAGCTTCCTGTATATGTAAACCAAGAATGAGAGAGAGATTAATAAATTGAATCGAAATAAAAAAACCAGACGATGTTTAGTGAGATGCGAATTGAATAAAGAAATACCTTGCCTTTGAAGCCCATGAAGGTATGCTTTCGATTGAGTTTGATGGGGCGATGTTTCCAGTCCAATTCTCTGAGGAGGAGTTGGTCCAAGTACCGATTGGGATTCTTCAAGTTGGTCATCATCGTGGGATCAAACGTCCAAGAAGAATTCAGTCGGTGTCCAAAATCCAAACACCCATAAACCCTATTCCTTTACATACTAGCTATCTTCAAACCAAGCCGTTAAAAATGAGCTTCTTCTGAAAAACGAGCCGTTCCATATTCCCTCAAATACGAGTCGTCTTCCAAATAAAAGGGATAACGAGTCACCTTCGAAATGAAAGTTAAATTATTATTCGATACCCTTATGGTTATTAACATTTTATTAAAATTGATAAAATCAAAATTTTAAAGAGATAAGAAATAACTTGTTTTTAAATTTTTAATTGAAGAATAACCAGATCAATTTACATAGTTCTGTTGAGGCCTGGAAATTCGCAGGCGGCAACAGTAAGGGATTCTCCCCAATCAGCGTTCCCAACTAGCCCGCTGACTGTTTGGTATAGGGAATCCATCCGGTTTACGGTCCGGCTACCGTAGGTCAAAGTAACAACAAGGGTTTACCGGTTGCGGCCCGGTCCACCGGAATTTGTATTTTGACTTAATATGTGCAATGGATATGCCTATTTTAACCATGCAGGGTGATAAAGATGCAAGGAACAACACAATGTGCTGCGCACGTTCTTACCTCTCGTCTTATATCCACAAACATCTAAACCACATATGCAACTATGAAATGAGATGACTAACTATCTATCCCCGGGGAGCGAGAAAATGATTATTTGTGAGTAATGTACTACTTTCATGTGTGATAAACGAAGATACAAATAGCTATTATTTACGTTTACAACACGTGAGTGAGAAAATATTCTAACAATCAGATAGCCAATTGTTATATAAAAACACATACATTACTCCAAGTGAAATTTCCATAAATAAAATCAGAAATTATTCAACCAGACATAGGTCATAAAGTTAGAACAATCTCACGATTCACACACATAAGCTAAAAAATAAAGTAATTCATCTTTCCACCATCCATGGTACAGCATTTGGAACACTTCACCGTTCTTTCTCCAACAGGCAAACCAAAATTCTTTATTGCGAAATGAAGTAGTTCTTCTTACAATAAGTTCTCCAGTCTAACTCGGAAAAAGCCCCGTTCTAGTCTACCTTCCCTAGTTTTATACAAGAAGCAAAATTGGTTGGGTTGCCCAAAGTGACCTTTGGGCTCCCCAACGTTTCAATTTTCTACAACCTTTTACAAATTATTTGAATATACAAAAGTTTGACTGGTCCCCCTCATGAGGGGGGTGCCGCTTGGTCTTCCAAGAACTTTCTCCATGCTGCTGCTTCAGCAGCGAGACTCTCAAACAAGCTAGGTTCCAGAAACTGAATGCTCAGCTCGAATTTGTCAGCTTGCTTCCGAATGGCCTCAATTCTGGCCGTGTTCAACCGTATCTATTCCTCCAAGAGCTGTACGCTAATGGCCGAGTGGCCTATTTCATTTCTGAGGATTTGTTCATCAATAGCACTGATGCATTGCACTTTGGCTTCCTCATCTTGTTCCCTTTTCAGCAACATTTCTACAAATGCATCGTGAGTTGGGAACTCCTGTAATCTCTGCCCAGCTTCTGCCTGACAACGATTGTAGGCGACCAGGGCTCTTCTAAAGAATTCAGCGCATGCTCCCTTTGCTTTCTTGACATTCTTCTAAAAATCTTCTGCAGTGTTGACGGCAAATTCTATCAGGTCATGGTCCCGTTTCAAAGCTTGTTTATCTTTGATTATTAGCTCAGCTGGGACTTATTTGTCATCCTCCATCCGGGTTATCCTTGAAGTCATTACTTCAAGTATGTCTTGTGACCTGTCCACAAAATACGAAGCTGTGTCTAAAATTTCATCCAGTCTGCCATCGATCTGGAGGACCTGACACCTTTCCTCCTCTAGAGCATTCTGCAGGTGCAGCACCTTAGCTTTCTGAGCCAAGATGTGATCTTTAACTGGCTGCAGATCGACCTGCTGTGCCTTTGCTGCTTCTAGCTGCTTCTCCAGCTCCTTAACGTGCTCAGTATTGGATTCATATATGATGCTTTGCTGCTCCATCAGGTCTTCCATCTTTACTCTTAGCTGCTCCTTTTCATCCTTTAAATTTTGAATCTCTTGTTGTGCTTTGCTCAGGGCTTCTTGTGTTGTTTCTCTCGCGTGGAATTCTTGCTGAATGGCGTGGATTTCACCTTTGGTGGCCTCCATTTCTTTAAGCACATGCTCATATTTTCTTTTCAGCCTATTTCCATCTTCTCTTTCCTTCCTAAGGGTGTCCTTCAGCTGGGCAGAGGTTTTCTTGGTTGAATCTATCTCCTTCATCATTCGATCTATATTATCCTCCGTAGCGTCTATTGCTGCCCTACCAGCCCTTATGACAAACCTTGGGTCTTTATCCGTCCCGACCATCATGGCTTTATCAGTTATCATGATACTGGTCATTCCTTCGGCCCCTATCTTTTGCTCAGTTCTCCTCATAATCCTTTTGGTAGCCCTGTCATAGTATACTGTGCTAAAATCAGGGACTTCCTCCCCCTTTTTCTGCTCGAAGGGCACTAGTTGTAGCATAGGGGTTGAAGGAATGATGGCAGTGGACATTGACAAGGCCTGTGTCTCAGGGTTTTCCTCACCCTGACTTTGCTCTGCTTGTGATTCAGGGACTTGTTGTTGTGTCGATTCTGTCTTTTCAGCTTCCTGTCTTCGAAGCTCTTCATCCAGCTTTCTCTGGGCTTCCTCAGCTTCTTGTTTAGCAGCTTCCTTTGCTTCTCTAGCTGTTTCCTTTGCTCTTTCAGCTGCATCCTGGGCAACTTTCCTCTTTTCCTCTTCTCCTTTCTGGCGCCATTCCGCAGCCTCCTCTTCTAACCTCTGAGCTTCCTCTCTTATTCTTCGGGCTGTATCTTCAGCCTTGTCCTGTTCAGACCCTTTCCCACCTTTGGTTGAGTGCTTTGGTTTGAACCTTTTATTGAGCGCTGTCAAGTTCGGGGCTCTTCTGAACACGGATTCATCATTGTCGAAATGATGGGTGTACTCATAGAACATCTTGTGCTTTCTGCAATGCTCAGCCATTCTTTCATGAGTGTCATTTCTCCTGAAGGTCATCTCCCCAAAATGGAACTTTTCTAGTTCCTCTATAAATTCAGGAGCTTGTTTTACATTGGAAAAACTATAGCTGCCTACTTTAAATGGTAAGGAAGGATAGACAGCCTTCTTCTTTGAAAATAAGAAATGACCAACTCCGTCAATAAATATCTGTCTAACAGCCTCCTTATGAATGATATGATCGGTCGCGTACTTGGGCAGCAGATAAGGTGTCCTTGACCCACCGAACATTCTCAGATACATTCCGTTCTCTGTCAAGAAATAATCACCGTATTCCTCTATTACCTGCATGGATTCTTCAGACATGTAGTCACATTCCTTTTGGAAGACAAGAGTGTGTAGAGGCATGATAAACTGCTCACAGATTTCTCGGTAGTGACTATGGTATTGATGAGCCCCCAGTAGCTTAAAGGCTGCATATACGGGCATTCTGTTCCTGTCCCAAACACATTTGAGCCCGGGGAAGGGCTGGTGACATATTATACAGTCAATCAAGATCGAGCTCATGTAAAACTCGGATTTTTTCTGTTGTACTCCTCCTTTTGCTGCAGCTATACAAGAAGATAGGCTGCTGGATACCAAGCCAGACCAGTTAAAAATGGTCCCTTCAGTGGCCACATAGAACATCAGGGGTATCCATTCGAATTTGAATAATTTACCGTTGGCCCTCCCGAAGATCCTATTCAACATGAGAGCTATGAATCTGTACGGGGGTCTAAGGGTGGCTGTGTCATAATCTTCAGTAGCTCTATGTCTATAGAGCTTCCCTGGTAATAGCATTTTCCTCATGGTCTCTATCAGATCCATCCTGAGATTGTCCAACCACTCATTGGACAAGAAAACTTGAGGCTCATGCAAGTGGTAGGTTAAGGCCACATATCCAGGGCTAAAGGAAGCATAGCCCTGACCTTCAACATTGCATATCAGCATTGAACCATGGTTTGTGTGTGGAAGGATCCACCTCATCAACTCAGCACATGGAAACATTTCGGTCCTGGTGGAAACCTTCATGATTGCAGACTTCTCTATGTTTGCGTAGATATGTTCCTCCTCCAGGCCCATATCTGGGACTTCCCTACGGGAAATCATTCTGTGTATGTCTCCCCACTTATACTCAGGGTCCAACCCTGTGACACACTGTGTATCCTCATATATGTATTCAGTTGGTAGATCAGCCTCTATTGCTGTTTGTTCCTCTACCACAGGGGCCTTCTTTTTTTTTGTCTCCTCGACATCTTGAAATCTTCATGCAATGTAAAACATCGTCATATTAAGCAATTCAAATTTGAAAATATTGAGAAGCAGTTTATTCTTTCTCCATTTGTCTATGTGGCTACAACGATATCAGACATAGGTTCTTTTCATTGAAGGATTTGAACTAGTTATGCAGCCTGTTGACCTATGCTATTATCTTATATCAGTTTGTAAGTAAGAAAGCAACACATATATGCATAACCAATCTATATCATGACTATCTGAACTATCAGCACAAAACTCAGATTATTTCTCCAATATAACAAGCAAGGTTCTAATACTGCTAGCATTATTCATTCCACGGCCTATTATCAAAATTCATGATTTCACAGGATGTTATTTAAAAAAAGATATGCAGTACAAAATCATAATTTTCAAAAGTAGGGCACATGACTACAAAAAATCCGATCTCAAACATGGTTCTACGGTAAAACTCATGTTATCGCGGGCATGGCTTTACATTGTTGCGACTATAAACCGTGGAAAACCAAAGCAATTCTTCGCACAGAGGAACCCCAATAGCGCCATCACTCATTCTACCCCCAAACTTCGAAAATAACTGTGGCACGGCCCTAGGGCTTCACGATGGCTGACAATGGTAAATGCGCAGTGCAGAGGCGAAGATTAGGGCTCGAAAAATAGGAAAATGAACAGCCGGCCATCTATCATGAATAAACGGTGAAAACCCTATCCAAATTGTTTCAAGGACCTCATCATAACAAGAAATAACCAGGTGCAGGCGGCATAACGGCCGCCTGCACCGTGTCTTCCTCTATCGCTAGGGATGAACTAAACATAGGAGGTAGATGAAAACGCGGGCCTTATAAAAGGGAAAAACCCAATCCCTCTAACCGCACAAGTTATCCTCCCCAAAAAGATAAAAACGCGGGCGCAACCACTAGGGAAACGAAACCGACAACCCTAGCCGTGGATACAAAAACCCCGTTTGTGAGAAAACGGAACTACGGGCCGTAACTTCTACATTATACACATCCTAAGTAACCCAGCTGAAACCTTGAAAAGAGGGGTTTAAGAACCTACCTGGCAGGAGTGCGCAAACGAAATGGCGACAGCGATGGAGCCTTCGATCAACAGCTGGACGCGAGTACCGGTACGATGCTTCCACATGACTCGTGAGCTTGACAGCGTTGACAGCTTGGGCGCGACAAAAAACAATAAAAAACCCAAAAACATGCCCCGTATATATAAAAAGTTCGCACGTGCGACCAGTCAACTCCGTCGGAGCGATCACGTAAGTCAGTCGGGCGACTAAAGCTTCCCCTCTCCGCAACGGCGGACCATACTCACTTCTCCATCACCCGCAATGCACAACATAAGTCATGCGGTCGAGAAATGTGATCGGGCGGCGGCAGATACATTGGTCGGATGACCAAGAGTTTGGCCACCCCCGCAACGGTGGATCATCTTCCAAACTTCATCGTCCGCACGAGGAAAAAGAAACTTTACATTGCACGGTTCGGCGGTATACAAATCTCCGGATTTCCCAATGATCTGCAACGGCGGAGGCGAAATTTCTTACCCCCCTCTGACGCGGAATGAAAACACGTCCGCACATAAAGACATGGGAACTCCCCCGCAACGGCAAAACAAAACCACCAACCTTCGCACGGTCGGCGCGAAACAAAAACTGAGATCCAAAGAAGGCCCGCGACGGCGGGTCAACAATACTAAACCGAGATTTGAACAGCACCCGCAACTGCGGCCCGGGCATGAAAATTAAGAACTGAAGGGCACCCGCAACGGCGGCCCGACCACAGGTTCGGAGGATCCGAAACACACCCGCAACGGCGGGCTCGTCAACCAACTAACTCCCGCTACAAAAAAACTTTAAAACGAAAGCTTTGCAAGAGTTTTGCAAAAACAGCAAGGGGCTCACCCACGATGAAAATTAAGGCATGAAAACGATGAGAAACCAGTCAACTGAAAGAACTCAAATCCCATAAAGGCACTTCGAAATCCATAAGTTAAACTCAACAGGACGAAACCAAGAAAAGGACTGAACTAATCCAAAGTAAAGGAGGGTCCAAATTTTTTTTAGAAATTTGGGAAAAAAGTTGCAGCTGCAACAAGTTCATTTAGGATGAGTAAAAAAGATAGGAAGGTTAATGTTGAACCAAATGTTTTGAAATTACTTTTTAATGTGATCATATATTTTATGAAAAACTGATTTTCATTTTTTATCTTTTCTCATCTCAATTAAAAAACAACTTATTATTTTCATGGAAATTAAAGACTCATATAGATTTTTGTAAGGTATTATGCTTCATTTAGCATATTTAACCCATCATATTCATATACATTCCTGTAGATACATCGTATGAGTCTATCTCACAATACTAGTGACTGAAATAAATAATCTTATATGACAAAATTGCTAAACATAGCATAAATTTAAGAATAACCATAACCAAGTCAAGAAACCTTAGAATATTGGAATAGATTCTAAGGTCCACCAACTAGGAGGAATTAGGAATTGACCACCACCATATTTCACTATGGAGCTAGTGTGAACTGCCGAACAATTGATCGGTCAAATGCTCGAGGTTTCAGCCCTTTTTCTGCATGGTGGTGGAGCTTCTCGGCCTTCTGCACAGTGCTGGAGCTTCTCCGCCCCTCGTCTGTGGTGGTGAAGCATCTCGGCCCTTCGTCTACGGGGTGGTCGAAGTAAGTTCTTTTTGACCTCTCTCTTAGGCATTATGCTCACACACTAAAATCGGGCATGATTATTTTCATTGTTTTGACTCAACTTCGAAACCGTGAGGCCTTCTTCCCAAACGCGAAAAGACTGCCTGAGTCTTTCCGACTCAAGAATTAACGATCCTAGAGATTACGTGAAGGCCTAGTAATATATGTTAGGCTTTGTTGAATCAAGTTCATGAAATGATGATCCTCATCCGAATCAAAGTTGTAAGAAACTGAAAAGGAACCATGAGAAATAAGTCTGAAGATATTACACTAACATGAGCATATTAGGCAGGTGCTAAGATAACAAAAGTGTCAAGGATATACTTGTGACACATAATTAATCTTGAAGGTTATAATAACTAGGTTAATACAAATTACTTATAAAAAAACTTTATATTGAGTGAATTTTTAAATAGTGAAGCATTTTTCCCAAGCTAAGACCCTGCATTCATTACTTGAATATCATGGATTGTAATGAGCTAGTATTGTACATATATAATATGTAATAAAGTCCAAGTGTTACCATTCCATGTTATTGATATTAACGGCATTCAACATGTGCTATGAAGTTAATACTGCTAATATACAAATTTCAACATGTAGTATGAAGTTAATTATCTCACTTCAATGAAGCTATGTATGATGATTAGAGAGATAAGCTAAACACTCACCCGTAAGTAGCTTAGTCATAATTACTGTCAACATAGTACTAATTCCATACGTTCATCTCATAACATAGCTATCGGGAAGCACCATTCTTGTACTAATAAGGCATGCGTATTGAATAGTCAGCTTTAAATGGGTTCTGCTAAGTCATATTAGTATGACAATACACGTTCACAGTTGGATTCTTCTCAATCATGATATATAGGCTTATTGAAAGATTTTACTTTCATTTATTGTACACATAATATGAAATGACTGATTATGGTAATTCAACCCTGCATGAGTATTTTCTTTATATTGACTGAAATTTTGAAATCGTGAAGTGTCTTGCTGAGGCTAAAGCCTAGGATTTGGATGAGGTAACTTTGCACAGACATATAATAAACTATGATACTTTTAAATTTTAGTGTGCATTTCCTTTTAAAAACCAATCAAAGAATATAGGTAACATATAGTCCATGCTTCAAAATAATACCAAAAGATATTATTGAAGAATGTTAGGGAAGAAAATATAGACTCATGTTTCTTTAGCCCCTTTACTTGGTTCCTTCTTTGCTTGATAGATGCCTACAAGAACATGGAAGGAAAACTTTATCAAAGTAGGAATTAATGAGTCGCGTTAAGGGGACTTCAATACAATCATGGACATCAATACCACTTGGAAATTTCATGAAGAACTTCAAATTTTTTTATTCTCTCAATCAACCATTTATGTCTATTAAAAATTCCATAATGAAAGTATTATAAAAAATGTAAGTTTAAACTACAAAAATATCAGTTGACTGCATTCTTTGGAGCCACTTAATTTCTAGCTTAGTTATATTGAGGTTACAGCTTGAACTAGGACAACTTCATCTACTTTGGCAACCAAGGAATCATTAGACTCCAATAGAGGAAACAACTCATTACTGTCTATTTTGAGGAGCATCCAAGTAATTTTACCTACAATTTACAACTGTAGAAAAATACTTCATTAACTTAATCATCATGGTCTAATTTCTACATGGGTTTGACAGAACCAAAAAACCTATGAAATAGAAAACAACATAATTTTATAGGGCTTCCAAATGACTTGATGATGTTGACAAGAGGAAACAAGAACTTCCCAACCATGTTCTTCTCTTGTTGTGGTGTTGCAGCACCTATCACACTGGTCCATACCTCATATGCTTGATTTGTTTCTTCTACAGAACTTGTTCTAGCAATAGAGGGTGTAATATCCCAAATTTTGGACCTATCATTTATAAGCATGGGCCTATTGATCATGATGATTATATTGATGTTTTATTTTATATTGGGTTGAAGACCCCACTGCACATGAACATGATGATTTGTTTTGTATATTGGGCGTAAGCCAATTGTTGATGATATATATGTATATATATGTTGGTTGTGTTGGGCGTGGACCCTAAAGCACATGATTGATGAAATTTTTTGTGTTGGGTGTGGACCCTGAAGCACATGATTGATGAGATGTTTTGTGTTGAGCAAAAATCTCTGGAGCACATGAGTAATTACATTTGTGTTGGGCATAAAGCTTTGGAACACATGAAAATATAATTAAAAATGTTGGGCATAAGCTCTCGAGCATTCCATGTTGGTGTTGAGCATAAGCTCTGGAGCATGAGATCTTTGGCCATTGTATCCCTAGGTGTATCATACAAGTACATCCTAGAATTTAGTGTTGAGCGAGAGATTGAGAATTGTACTATGTTTGTAACTCCATGTTATAAGCATTGAGTATGGGCTCTGGTAAGCGCTAGGGGTTACTGAAAAGATTAAAATCACCTCCGAGTGAAAACGACTCGAGAATAATATTGATCTCATCATACTTTTTTTAAGTGATTAAATGAAATTTCGAATTTATGTATTCTCATCAAGTACTGAAGAACTACCACGTTATACAAGGGAAATCTAACATGCAAAGATGTTTAGAGTTGCCTAGCCTACTACACCTGAGTCGTCTATCTACTTGACCTTCATAAAGAAGTATCATTAAGTCTAGGTATCATGACACATGATGCCTCAAGACAAGTTTTAATAAGTATTTTAATACTATGTATTTTATACATAGTATGTATAAAAAATTAATTACGATTAATTATATAATTGAATAAAGAAAGAAGATAAGCTCCACCAATTATTCTTTATTAAAAATGGATTAATAAATAGTGAAATATATATGAAAGACTAAATAGGAAATAATTAAAAGTTCCTAGGTTAAGAATTGAAAATTACTCGTGTAAATTAAAAAGGGTTAAATCAAGAAATCAAGGATTTCTTGATTTAACTGCCCCTTTGACTGAAAATTCTGCCTATAAAGACTCAAGCCAAGCGAAGGATTGGGGGTTCTGATTTTTATCTGGGAGAATTATTATTTTTCCTATTTTTGGCTCTCAAGTGCTTTTGCTCGAGAACTTTCTCCTGCAAGGAAAAGAGGACTAATTCAGAATTGAATACGAGTTAGGAAACCCTACCTTATGAGCTCTAAGCTACTTGCATGTTGGAGTCCAGCTCGGGGGGATCGAGATTAGAACCAAGAATGGTTCCGGGTCATAGTTGGGAGGAGTATGGTAGTTCCCAAGTAATTTGGTCATCAAACAGAGGTCAGATCCGCATTGAATTGTTAATGCTGGTTATTTAAGTGTGGAGGTGCATCCATTGAAAAAGCTTCAAATTCAGGTATGAAACCTTTGAAGGCCTATTCTATTTCTTCCCAAAGTTTCATTACTGTTGATGTTAAGTAATGGCTGCAATATAATTTCTAAACCCTAATGGTTAAGCTTTAGGGTTAACAATCTGCTAGGGTTTGAATATGCAAATTACTAATCATAGGCTCAAGAATTTTTATCAAATTCTATTTATGTTCAAGGTTTCATCTCGTGTATTAACTAGGTTTTGATCTTAGTAGTATGTTTTTACCTTGTTCTCTGTATTTAATACTCTGTTGACATATTCCATTTGTCAGCAGAGCCTTTCCCTAAATTTCAACAAAACTAGTTTAGTAGAATTTAATTAAAATATTAGTTATGTTAACTAATACAAGTTTATAATTTAAACTAGATCTACTAGAAACATAATTCATATAATAAACAAGCTAAAAAATTATTAAAGACCTTCTAAGGTCTGCTCCACATAATCATTTAAAAACAAATTAAATATCCTAACATTCCATTTAATAAACATAATCATAATTAACCCAACAGTGAAGGCATTGTTCCCATCCATGTGGTCCAATATCAAAACTTTGTCTTATTATATAAAATCTATAGTCCAAACCACTTAGTCAATATTCACATCCATTTACATAACTCAAATGTTTAATTCATAGTCCTATTATTACAATCATCCATTATAAAAACATAAAGGGTTTTAAAGGTCCCATTTAAATCTACACATAACCAAACGTATCATATTAAACATTTAAACAACTAAAACCCATTTTTCCAACAAGAGGTTACGACATCGAATCTTATAGATGTCCAGACTCAAGGAAATAGCACTAATAAAACCATAAGCATTTCATATCCAAGCAGTAAGCAATCACATAACCATTCTTTATGCAGTCCATGCTTTACATCTAAAATATGTAGGCTACGTTTTTAAGCTATGCCACAATACTATAAACAAACCATGCATACACTAATAGTGAGGTCGTAAAGACCCTAGCTATGGCCTCAGCCAAGTTCCAATCAAATCACACAGTCACGCTAATAAACCAAATCGATATTGTGGGTTGTAATAACCCTCATTGTTACAACCCTATTCTTTCCAAGTAAACAATTTACATAAACAATTTACATACTAAATGCCAACTAAAAGCTATCAGAGTTGTTGCGAGAGGCACATGCCATTCGTGACATGGCCTGCACCCATGCTGAGCCAATACAAAACTAAGAGTTCAATACTCTATTTAAAACATAGATTCCATTTATATGATAACGCAGATTACGTGGTGGCAAGCCAATGGGCTACAACACCATTGCTAAAATGGTACAACCCATGGCATAATGCCCCAAACTCTAGAAGCTTTCCTGACTCAAAATACAAACCAAACAAATAGAGTGCTTTGCATACTACCATAACCCAAACCTTTATAATTATACAGAGTAAATTCTACAGGATTTAAAGCCACGATCGAACCGAGTAAAGTCCACATGTTAAGACGCGGCATCTAATTAACTACACAGTCCCAAATTATTTTACATAGTATAATCCATTATAAACGCTGAATGAAATTGTAGGAATTTCATACCCAAAATACATTACAGTCTTCATACTAAAAAAAACAACGCGCAGTGTAATTACACAGGGAGGCACGAAACCTCTTTACAAACAGTCAAAGTATTAAAATGTTAAAATGGCAAGCTGTGAGCTATGGCACCATTACAAGTAATGGTGCAGCCATAGCCCAAACAAATGCCAAACCTCTCACCGAGAGTCCATTTAAAACCAGAGTAAGCTACATTTGAAACCCCGAAGGGAGATTCAACAAGTAAAATTGAAACCCCAACCTACTAAAGAATCCCAACTCAGGAATGCCCAGAACGAGAGGAGGAAAGTAAATCTTGCTAGCAGGCTTACCAATGGTCGTGAAGAAGAAATCCCAATTGACAAGTGTAGCCTGTGCAAACCCCAAAGCGCCTTCGCATTCACCTGCAGACAAACCAACGATGGCATGAGAAGCATGACCATGCCATGAAGGAACCAACGAAGCAAATGCATTTTATACAGAGCTGGTTTAAGCTTACCTACAAATCATTGGGGTCACCTCCCTTCTCCAACTACGCAGAGGCCGCGCTAAACAACAATGCAAAAATCATAATGCACAAACAATGAATGCCAAGTCCTTGGCCAAGGTTTTTCACCAACCCTGATGGCATTAGTGGCACCAGTTGGTGGCCATTAACGCCTCCATAAACCCCAACCATAGTTATCGAATCAACGTTATATCAACCAAGTCATATGTTAAACCCTCCATACTATGGTTTTGCCACCCTTTAAATGTCAGCGCAGGTTCAATGATAATGACATGGTATGTATACCATAGTCCCAACCTTATGGTATGTGCAACACTTAACACTATCATATAGTGTTACAATGTTTTCCCTTAGCAATAAGCTTATAGTGTTCTCACATACCCTTTATTCTAGTTCATACATTTATTATATGCACTTAAGTCATAGTTTAGGTATGTAGCATTTAGGAATCATGGAAAACATAGTATACCATGATGCTCTTGCTAGGAAGAACAAGCGTAAGTTTCCAAAATCGTAACCAAGAGAGACCTGCAAAATGGAAACAAGAGAAAAGTAACTAAAAAAGAGATAGATACTAATAATGGTAAGAACAATAAGTAATTTCACAGCACCTGGATAATTAACTAAGAGAGATAATTAGCAAACAAAGGGCTTAACTGAGTCGTAAAAATGGAGCAGTAATAAAGTGCAAGGCGGAACTGGAAATATAACTAGGAACTGAATTGCGTCAAGTAACCAATAATCCCGATGATGCAAGAGTAACCTGTAATTCAATAAAGAAGGTGCCTTAGTTCATATGAACTAAGTAAGCCTGCATAAAAAAGAATAACCTTACTTCTCAGATCGTCATGGGAGAACGAGTCCCGCCACTCCATCACTTTATTCCCATCAACAAAGTTAAGTTAGTTTTTATTAAATAAACAAAGTACACATGTGTATCAGCAAAACAATGATCTATACAACTAATTAATTCACCGATAGTAATAACTAAGATATATCATTAGCTTAAATAACAAAATTAAGACATAATAAGTAAACGAACTAATAGTCACTGAATGGATAAGAGATTAACAAGACAACGGGTAGATTTTGAAGAGATCGAAAGTATAAGTAGCACCTGTGTTTCCGCACGAGTAATCATGATCCCTTTTAGGTAGTTTTGACTAGCCTATAAATGTTTTTTTTTTATTTTCAAATTTTGGGGACATTACAGAGGGAGACCCATCCACTCTATTTTGGGATGCAAAACCAGTCTTGGGGGATGAACTATGTGTCATTATGTTCATTTTCCTAGGTCTGCCATTAGGTGTGTATCTTGCAGCCCCACGATACCAATGATACTAAGGACCCTGCTTCACTACAACATTCCATAAAATAATAAAAATATCCACATAAGAAATGTACTTATTCCTCATGATAAAAACATGATCTGAAATAAATAAAATACGTTACAACATAAATGAAAAATATAAATTTTAAAGAAAACACATTGCACCATAAAGGAAAAATATAAATTTTACCAACTTGTACTTTCTATATTTAAATCAAGGCTAGAATATTCATATTGCATTACCATTTGATTTCTAGCCATATCTTGGTATGTAGTTGTGTGCATGGTCTGTTGTTGCGTTGGTGTCACGTAAGACTAAAACCTATTAAAAAACATTTCATAAAATGAAAATATCATGGATTATATTATAATATATTTGGTTGGGAAAATCTATGTTTATTTCTTCTATGGATATTTTAAAGAAACTTGTTGGACTTCACAATATCAATAAAATATGGACACTTACTAGAAAAGGTAGCAGTATAACCTTGAAACTCAATGCAAATATGTCAATTCCATGTGAAGGAGGAATTTTGATCGTTCAATCCTACTTAAAGGAGGTTTTTTGTCCATGAGAGGGTTGCATATAATAATGATTAAGTATTTAATGAATCCCAAAATATTTGTAATTTCCTTAATCTCTCATGGTCATAATCGATTTTATTAACCATGACTCTGTCAAACATGACAACTATGGAAATGAGCTTAATGAGACTGATACTTGTTCTAGATGAGGAATGGCTTGTTCGGGATAAGTAAAGGGGGATACCTATGGGAACAACACAAATTCACATCAGAAAGAGGGGCACACAATAAATATATTGGATTTTTTTTTCTGTCCTCGAAAACTTTCTATGGCCTAAACTACATAGCAATCTTATCATTTGTATCCAGTGGATAAACTGCATTAGTCCATTCTCGCTTGTTTTGATGTTTATATGAGATATATAGTAGAGATGGATCAAGATGAGGCCTTCACTCATTCTTCGAGTCAAAGATGTACTCGGACATCTATTGAGACAAGGACGCTTAATACCACACCTACATCTAGTGAAATACCTTCAAATGCTCTCTCTCAAAGATGATCTGAAACATCTAGAGATTCTAGCGTATTATATTGAAACACAATTGGTATGTGTTTAAAATTTATGCTCATGAAAAATTTTGAGTATGCATGCATATTTATATTTGTTTTAAATCTTGTTCATTGATTTTACTAAGTTTTGTTAGCTTTTTTTTTGTAGGGAGACGACATAATAGATTGTCTCGTGAGTGTGGAAAATAATATGTGTCTGGTCAATTCTTTGATTCATCTTGTGACCGTTTTCCCTCTTTTACTCGTGATTTTAGAGAAACACCAATAGAAAAACCACATTTTATTGGTAATATGTTNAAATGACTAATTTGCACATGTGTATATATATGCGTGTTCCTTTATATACTAAATTATACATGATCACATGTGTAAATGTAAAGGATCATGGTTCTGCTGAGGGTTATAGTGATGCATTCATAGAGGATGAGGGTGATGATGCATTTGTAGAGAATGAGGGTTATTCATTTGGAGAAAATGAGGGTGACAATGCAAGGGGTGGATATTTTTAGGATGCTCTAAGGGACTAAGACCAAGGTCATGCAAATGCTCGATGAAAGGGTCAAGGATAGTGAAGGGATACTTTCAAAAAAGAATATGGTTGTAATCCCATGACCATTTATCCCTCAGATATACCAAATTCTCTTCCTTGGGAAAATGGTATTGTTTTTGTCACCCTTGAACAATGCACATCCCACCATAACAAATTGAGGGATGATGTTGGTAGCTTGGAACTCCCAACTGAGAGCCGAAAAAGTTTGCAAATACGTTTGGAATCTTTAGGCAAGTTTATTGGTTTCTATAGAAGTGTTGGGCCAACAAAAAATTGTTTTATTCACTTGATGCGAATGCGGAAGGCTTAGGTGATGGATCCTAACAAGTGGGTTCATGTAGAGAAGAGGTTATCAAAAGTAGAGACCATTTCAATGTTTAATTTTAAAGAACGACTGAAGCAGAAGATGTTAAATGTGCAATATTTGAACCACCACAAGATTCCACACCATTTATATGATAGATTATTGGCTTCCTATGGTATATTTCCATGGAATGATGAAGTGCCACATTATTTTGCGAGATTTTTTTATGCAGAGTTTTTTTAAAACATGAAGCCAGATTATACAGATAATTCATAGGACGTATGAACTAGAAGGAGACTTCGTGACCCATTGTTTCCTAAGGCTACACCTCATTTGGTGCCTCAGCCACAAAGACTTGTTACATTACGAACATAGATGGAGGTGACCTCTCATATTGGTCTAGAGCGAAGAACCGTCATAAGAGACAACTTACCGTCCTCTTTTTTGGGTGTTGATGTGGGCATAATTGACATAGAGCAAGCACTTGTTCTCGTGCACATTTTTCTTATAAAACAGACATTGCGGTAGATTCAATGAGCCATGAATATTCCACGAATATTCCAAGGCCTATCCAAAACATTATCGAGATGGGTAGTTTGATTTAGTCCATCACGAGGAAGGAGGGAGGGTGGAGGTATGTGAGAACTTTTATTTTTTCCTCATAATTGTTAAATCATGTTTTGCTAGTTTATATATATATGGGTATTTGAAATGAACTCATTTGAATTGGAGTTCACCCAAATGTTGGATGAACGTTATTTTATGGTTGACTCCAGTGTTAACCTAGGGCCATTGAAAGAGGTACATTTGCATAAATATCTTTAAATTTATACGTTCTAATTATTGTCATGACACCTTTTTCTAAGATTGAAATTTTGGTTATGTTCATAGGCTTTGATCCCTTCTCTTAGGACCATGTGTAATGCTCCTAAAATACACAATTTAAAAAAAAAGTTCCTTAGGCTAATAAAGTACTGAAATTCAAGGACATCTTTAAATATCTGCGGAATAAAAACTTGTTTGTAACTAAACCATAAGTTTCATAAGTTGTTTACCTATATATGTTTCTTGTCTAAAGATGATGATGTTGTTCCATTACTTTGACATGTTTGTAATTTTACTTTTCCTATCTTATTAGTTGATGACATATGTTGACACTTATGTTGTTTCATGTTTTACATTTGTTTATTTGTCTTTAAATTCATTTATGGTTTTATTTATAAAGAGGCTAACTTGCCTATGTATGTCAAGAGGTGGAGTGGTGGGGTTCTATCCCTTAAGGGACCACTTGAAAAGGTAAGGATTCCTATTTCTACAGGGCTTACTTAGTTCGACATGAACTAATGCAGGCTCTTATTTTCTTGTGTAGACTATCTCATTAGTGAACTCAGTTTTATGATCTTGCGAATAAAAACGTCCTACATCTACAGCGGGCTATATCTACACTACACTATTCATGTGCATAACTGTGTGAAGAGAGGACTAAATTTCTAAGCCTAACCTATACCTAAATCCTATGGTGATAAGGGATTATGAGATTATATGTATGCATGTCTACAAACTATTTGCATAAAATATTAGCGAATGTTGTAAAACCTTAGATGCAACCTAACATATGCTTTGAACTATATGGTATAAATGGTTTTATGTTTACGGCATAAACATATGCCATCAAAACTTTGCAATAGCATGAACATGGAGGGTTTAAGCGATGGGGTTGATAAACGATGTGCATACAACGTGTTTCCAAACTATAGTAGAGTGGGTTTTTATATAGTTTATAGTGGTTTCCATGGTGGCGAATTTAATGAGCCTTGGGAAGTGCAGGTAGAATGCCTCAAGCATTGTGTAGGGTTTTTTTGTTGGAGTCATTTACCCAACATGCACACTTATTTGGTCAATTTTGTCCTATTTACCCACTATACTAAGTTTAATTGGCTTACTTTGCATCAAATGAGACACTATGACATCAACATGAGCACACCCATGCCCTCCTTCAGTCAAGGAGTCCAACTAAGCCTTCTCCTTCATTCGGGGAGGATAACTGGGCTTCCTCCTTCAAACAGGGAGAAATTATGGGGTGATCTGAGTGTCATAAATACACCTAATTGATAACCGATTGTTGTTTCATCTAACAATTAGTTAAGCTGAGTTTTGAAGGAGCCTCCATTAATTATTTGATTATTTTTTTCCAATATTTATGAATTGGAGCTAACACTGGCGCCTACAACCACTTCCGATGAGACGTGTCACTTTAGTTAACTCCATTGGAGCTACTTGGAGTTGTAGATGAGCTACCTCCTTTAGTTGGAAATGCAGTTACATGCGATGATTCACTTTCTGTTAGACCCACTCATCTATTGCACTCCAATTCAGTGAGGACTTAGTGTGAGAGTCAGTTATTGACTAGTTCTGTGGTTAACTAAGTGTGTTGATTGTGGATTACATTCACTTAATCTACACCCATTCATTCAATTGAAATGACCTCCTTGGGAATTCAAATTTTCTTTGCATTAATGCACCTTGCATGACCATTGTATTGTAATATCATTATTTTATTGATTATATAGAGCTGCAACATTCTATTGCAGCACCATTATGCCATTTTCATGCTTAATTGTCTAAAATCTCTTATGAGACTGTGTTTTAGTACCTAGATTACTGTGAGATATTAATATGGTATTAGATCTCACGACGAGAAGAAGCCCATTCTCTTCAAAAACATGGTTTTTAATGCATCTTGCATGAAATATTAAGCAAAAGCTCAAATTCCAGCACTGCACTAGAAGAAGAAGGTTTACCACTTAATACCCCAAGTTAAGGAATCATTGATCAAGCTTGCTTGATCAATTATGCTGGGTGTGATGAAAACCTAAAATGTGCAGGCTATTCGACCTTATTTGTAGGTTTTACAGGTTCACTACATTCGCTATAACAATTTGATATGGCTTATCTCATAGATATTTTGACTTTGTTCAATTTCCATCAATGGAAAGGAGACATGGGGATCCAATTACATGCCAGAGGACTTACCAGGTCACTATGGACACAAAAGAAGAGCCTACTCATGTTATAGACAAGGCTATATTTTTTAATAAGAAAGATGAAGCATTCGGTTTCTTGTGTCTCTCTATCTCCACGGATATTCTATTACACCTCTCAGGATTGAAGACTCCGAAAAATATTTGGGACCAACTTGCCTCCGTGTATAGAAAACAGGATGACTTGAGGGTTTATCATCTTGAAAACGAGTTGATGTCTCTTCAACATGGAAATTTTGAGACCCTTAATGATATTTTCATAAAATCCAAGCATATAGTCCTTCTACTAAGGCAATGTGAGGTGAAGAAGGAGGATGATCAGCTCATCCTCGCCACTCTCTCAAAACCTAGAGTTGAATATTTGTTGTTTGTTTCTACATTCCATGCAGGGAAGCTCACAACCCCTAGAGGGAAGATGCCTTCATTGAGTCCTCAACAAGCGAGCATGATGAGCTTGTCCAGATGGGGATCATCAGATCCTCTCGTGATCATGCCCTTTTTGCTTCAAGGTCCACGGATCCAAAGGGGAAAGGAAAGCAGTAGAAGAACCCCAAAACCAAATTCAAAGCTCCTAATCCTAAATTTCAAAACCTGCAGCAAGAAGACCCTTTTGTCTTGAAGAAGAACAAAAACAAAGACCACCATTGTAAGGAAAAAGTCAAGTGTTAATACTATGGGAAGGACTTCCACCCTGAACATGCGTGCATGAAAAAGAAGCTTGATGAAGCTACTTGTCTCCTTGAGAGAAATAACATAAATCTTTGGAAAGCTGTCAGAGGAAAGAAAATAAGGATCGGGAATACTAGCATGAAAGAGGTCATGCCCTCATGGAAAGCACTTCAAAGTCCAAGGCTCTACTCATAGATTCTAAAGCTTCGAACCACATGATGGACAACAAAGAATATTTCTCTTCTCTCGACACCAAAAAGAGCATTCCCATCCACATGGGAGATGACTCTACCATCATCTCTAAAGGACAAGGTACAATAAATCTTGAGCACAGTTATTTTTCCAATGTTCTGTATGTACCATATATTGCATCAAACCTCCTGAGTGTCTATCAAATGACCCATAATAGAGTTCCCATGAGAGTATCCTTCAGCCCAGATGATGTATAAATTATTGAAATTGCATCAGGGAAACTTGTGGCAAAAGGATCTGCAAATCATCATGCAAAAGCCTATGATTTTTCCCTTTTGTGGAGCATGAAAATCCCACAATGCTTTTGACTCAAGGAAATGAGTTCAGAAAAATATTACATGAGATATTAGGCCATCTAAAATTCAAATAATTGCAGCAATTATAGAAAAATTACATGGTTGAAGGCCTTCCGGTCATCAACGCTACCACCTGAATTTGCAAAGGCTGTATTTTGGGCAAGCATCCTGAGCATATGTTTTATCGAGGTGAGGCACACCGAGCATCAGAAATATTGGGGCTGATTCAGTCTGATATCAACAAACCAATTCTCATCACATCCTTGAATGTATCTCGGTATGTTCTCACTTTTATAGATGACTTTTCTAGATATACATGGGCCTTCTTCATCAAGAAAAACTCATAATTCTTAGAAAAATTCATTGAATTAAAAGCACCGACTTAGAATGCATATGGGAAAAAGATAAACAATTTGAGATCTGATAATGGTGGGGAATATATTAGTAATGATTTTCTGCAAATATTTTCCTAAATTGGTATTTATATCCATCATTTAGTTCCCTACACTCCCCATCATAATGGTGTAGTGAAGAGAAATAATCGATCTCACAAGGAGATGACCACTTGCATGCTGGAAGCCAAGAAGTTGGATACAAATTTGTGGGATGAGTCCATGAATTGTTCTATGTACATTTATAGTATATTTTCTCACTCATATGTGAAAGGGAATACCCCTTTCGAAGCCTACTTTGGACACAAGCTGGATGTGTCGAACCTCAGGGCGTTTGGGTCCATTGCATGGGCCCAAATTCTGCATGATAAGAGGAAATATTTACAACCGAAAAGTATTGAATGTTTGTTTATTGGATATCTTGAATAATATAAAGGTTTGAATCTACTGGATATAATCACAAAACAATTCATGATTGAAAGAAGTGTCCGGTTCGATGAGCCTCTTCAAGAGGTAGAACCACTGAAGGAGAAAATTGTTGAATTTTCTTCCTATTCTACTGAATATTTGGATGATAAAATTGGGGGTTATGATCCTTATTTGGAACCTATGATATCTGATATCAGTGACCAGAAAGAATCAAGTTAAATTTCAGAATCTTAAGTGCAAACACATCTCCCAACTTGGGCCAGACAGACACTTTCTTCCACGGGTGACAACATTGGAAATCCTGATGATCCAAGAAGAACCTGGTCCAATTTTCAAAGAGTAGGCATTGCACTCTCTTGTCATGACTCTTTTCTATCCAAAAATTATTATTTAATGATAATTTTAGATCTTAAGTATTACAACCATGCTCGAAAATATCCAAGATGGAAAACTGCCATGGACAAAGAGATGGATTCTCTTCAAAAGAATGCTACTTGAGAGCTAGTTTCTCTTCCTCCAGGGAGGAAATTAGTTCAATGGAAGTGGGTGTTTCATAAAACTGTTTCTGCTGATGGAAGAACCTAAAAATATTAGGCAATTATGGTATCAAAATGGTTCTTCCATGTCCAAGGTGTGGACTATCATGAGACCTTTGCACCAGTTGCAAAAATGCGCTCCATCCGCCTAGTTTTGGCAATTGTGGCATTGAAGCACTAGGAAGTGCATCATAAGGATGTTAAGTCTTCCTTTATACATGTATATATTCATGAGGAGATGTACATGAAGCATCCTGAGGGATACATGTCAGATTCATCTTTGGTTTGCAAATTAAAGAAGTCATTATACGGGTTAAAATAGGCCCTAAGAGAGCGGTATTCCAAGATGGATGCCTTCCTTCTCTCACAAAACTTTCAAAGATGTAAATGGGATCTGAATGTGTATATACACTAGTATGATGGTAATTTTATTATAATTTTTTATATGTTGATGATATCTTGATTACTGGTATCATTGTCGCTTCCATTCCGGTCATAGAAACTTCCCTGCATGATGCATTTGAGATGAGCGATTCAGGGCTCTTGAAGCAATTTCTGGGGCTTGAAATTGCCCAAACTTTTGATGGGATAATGGTCACTCAGTATAAATACATATAATACATGTTATTTAAGTTTAACATGGCTGAATGTAAGGCTGCTCCATTCCCTTTCCTTTCAAGTATCAGCCTTGAAGAAGAAAAAAGCACTCCACCCATGGATTGCACAATCTACCACCAATTGATTGGTAGCTTTCTTTACTTGAATCATTCTCGGCATGATATATGTTATGTAGTGAATGTTGTATCAAGATACATTCAGCAGCATCATTATATTCATTGGAAGGAAGCCAAGAGAATCCTCCAATATATTCAAGGCACCAGGACTTATGGCCTTCACTATGGTGCAGACTCTGAGATAGAGTTGGTTGGTTACACAGATTCAGATTGGATGGGATATTCTATTGATCGGAAGTCTACTTCTAGATATGTATTCATTTTTTTTGTTGCCCCTATTTGCTTTTCTAGCAAAAAGAAAGCTTCCATTGCATTGCCTTCAGTAGAGGTCGAGTACTGAGGAGCGGTGAATGCTTGCATCCAAATTGTTTGGTTGCAAGGCATTCTTTCAGAGTTTAATTTTGGTAGTAATTTTTCCACTCTCCTATTTTTTGACAATAAAAGTGCTATTAATATATCCACAGATCCAGTTACCAGGCAGAGGACCAAGCATGTAGAGATACACATGCACTATATCAGGGAATTGGTGTGTGACAAGACCATCATTCTACAATACTTCCCATTGGTGAGCAGATTGCATACATATTCACCAATATATTTTTAGAGAAGAAGTTCACTTACCTCCCTTCACTATTGGGGGTGAGTTCATTAGGGTGATTATATTAATTTCTAGTGTTTTGCTTGAGGTGGGGTTTTCCCACTGGGTTTTCCTTCTTTCCTCAATTAGATTTATTTTTGAGGATTGTTTGAGTTACATTCCTATACAGGGTGACCTATTTCCTTTATTTCCAGGGCCCTTGAATTTCATGCATTTTATTTTTACACCTCCTGAGTATATCTTAAGGGGGGGTGTTGGAGTCATTTACCCAACATGCACACTTATTTGGTCAATTTTGGCCTATTTACCCACTATCCTAAGTTTGATTGACTTACTTGGCATCAGATGAGCACACCCACACCCTCCTTCAGTCAAGGAGGCCAACTAAGCCTTCTCCTTCATTCGGGGAGGCTAACTGGGCTTCCTCCTTCAAACAGGGAGAAATTATGGGGTGATTTGAGTGTCATAAATGCACCTAATTGCTAACTAATTGTTTTTTCACCTAAAAATCCATTAAGCTGAGTTTTGAAGGATTGTCCATTCATTATTTGATTATTTTGGGCCAATATTTATGAATTGGAGCTAACATTGGCACCAACAACCACTTTTGACGGCATGTGTCACTTCAGTTAACTCGATCAGAGCTACTTGGAGTTATGGATGTGCTACCTCCTTCTATTGGACATGCAATTACATGTGATGATTCACTTTCATCTAGAATCGGTCATTTATTACACTCTAATTCAGTTAGGACTTAGTGTGAGAGTCAGCTATTGATTAGTTCTATGGTTAACTAAGTCTGTTGATTGTGGCTAACATTCACTTAAGATACACCCATTCATTCAATTCAAATGACATCCTTGGGAATTCAAATTGTCTTGGAATTCATGCACCTTACATGACCATTGTATTATAATATCATTATTTTATTGATTATACAGAGCTGCAACATTCTATTGCGGCACCTTTATGCCATTTTCATGCTTAATTGTCTAAAATCCCTTACAAGACTATGTTTTAGTCCCTAGATTATTGTGACAGATTAATATTTTTATTGTTCATTTGGTTTTTCGATGGTGGAGGTTTGTGGACTCATTCTTCCTGGTGCGAGTTGTGCTTCTCATGCAAACAGTATTTCACGCTCTCTCAACAGGAATGTAATAGCATTGGTCTACACATTGTAATGTTGGTTTGGTTTATGGTTTCGAATGCATACTTCTGATAGAATCCGTGTTTGTTTGTGCAAGTGATAGAGCATAGTTACTCTACATGGCATGGGGCAATTCCATAGGTTGATTGCATAACCAATATATAGGTAAACCCCAAAATTGGAAAACGGCCTTTACACTATTGTATGTTTTAGTACAGGATTCGAGCTTTGGGTGTGGGAAATGCATCATTGAGTCGTTTCACTGGTTGGGGTTTTGATAGTTTCTTTAAATTTATAAATGCGACCGTGTAGCATTTTCATGGCTTTGCCATATGTAATTTTTGGATAAAATTTTTGACTATAATAGATTAGATCGGCTCTGTGTATGAAAGTATCACTTTGCACAATCTATATTTGGTTTTATTTAACTTAATGGTAAACTTTGTTTGGGTAACAACTCTATATTTCTCATTATCATGAGTTTCTTTTTTTATTTATAGTTCCATTGCTTGAAATGACACCAATGATGGTTCGACTATGTAAATTATGCTAATGGTAGCAGTGTGTGGTGAATAACGTGGATGCATTGGTTTATTTTTAACTAGGTTATTTTGGCGGCCGTAAGCATGAAGCTCGGCTCGTAGCATGAATCCACACACTGGGTTTATTTATTTAAATGTATTTATGGTTTTAAAATGCTGACTATGCATACGATGGTGAGTGTAGCTATGTTTCGTCATTTGTTTATACAATTGTTTATATCAAAACCTTTATAAACAACCTTAGAGGCGAAACCCTTGATATATAAATCATAGTGTATTTTATTTGTTATTTCAGCCTATAGGATTCGATCCTAGGAGGGTAGATAATTAGATGGACCTAAGGTTTGAGGGTTGTAAACCCTTTAATCATTTACATGATTCTTTGGTAATGGTTCAAGGTTTTTCCCTTCATGAGAAGAGTTGGGAATACCTATGTTTTTATGTTTTATTAAAACTGTAAATGGTTTTTAATTCATTGATATCATTTGAATTGAAATTTATGAAATGAATATAAATTCCCACATCCAATCCTTTATAGGATTCAATGGATGGGCCAGGTGCGATAAAGATGGGGTGTATGGTTACAATTTATTAATTTAATTTGTATTCTTTGTTTAGGTTCTCAGCCTCCATGTTTAGTTAAATTTGATAGCTGTGTTTTATTTTCATAGTATGGATTACAACGTTTATTTAATGTAGTGTTTTGTATAAGTATTGATGTTTATGAATAATTTAAGAGATGGAAACAAAATCGGTTTTGCTGGCAATATGGAATATTCCAGCATTCTCGATTTGGTTTGAGGTTTAAGAGATGTGATCTCTGGTTGGTTTGTTTCTTTAACTCTATAGTTTATTAGTTGTTTTAAAATGTTTGGACAGCGTTTGAATTAATGAGTTCAGATATTTAACCTCTTGTTTGTATATTTATAAATATAAATATCTATTTAAATGTTTTGATGTAGATTTTATATAATGTTTTAGTTTCAAGGAATGAATGAGTTTATTTAATTTTTAGTGTTTGTTTTACCTAGATCTGTGAAATATCTATTTAACTTTAATGTGTCTAGCAACTAGGGTTTTAACCTAAGTTACCGTTTTTTATATTTAAACTGTCTAGATATGTTTAAATTAAAACTAAGAGAATTTAAACTATAAATTCCTATTCAAGAAATAAGAGCTGAGTTTAATTTAACAACTGTATTAATATGCAATATAAAATTTAACTCTATAATTTATGTAGAAATAATACATACTAAGTTTCACTAATTCAAACTAATAAGAAATCTAGTTGAAGCATGCATTCAATATGCATATTTCCAAAACAAGATTATAAACACTACTTAGTAAAAATCTATAAGAACTAGAGTAGGTAAAACCTCATACCTGCAAATTTTAGTTTATTAATGGTTAGAACCCTGCACACTTAAACACACATAATTAATAAGTACTTAGAAAATTCTGACCTCATATCTATCAACTGAATAACTTGGGAACTATCACATTCCACCCAACCATGACCTAGAACCATTCCTGGTTTTACTCTGGATCCCCTCAAGCTTGTTCCAACATGCAAGTAGTCTAGAGCTCCTAAAGGTAAGGATTCTCCTATATGGAAATCTCGGGTTCTGAACCATATTTCTTTGGTTTTGGAATGCTCTCCAAAATTCTTAGGAATATAGAATAGAAATGGGATCCTCGAGTCTTTCCTTGGCTT
Source organism: Pseudotsuga menziesii (assembly GCA_001517045.1). NCBI lineage: Eukaryota > Viridiplantae > Streptophyta > Pinopsida > Pinales > Pinaceae > Pseudotsuga > Pseudotsuga menziesii. Next base: position 394,932 of record LPNX010254663.1, on the reverse strand, counting down.
GGGTCTTTATAGACAATATTTTAGGAAAAGTGATAATTAAACTCGAGTTAGATAAAGAATCCATTATCTTCTTGAAAATAAATCTTTAATTGATTTATGTGAAGTTAATAATTTATTATAATTAACTTAGGAACTTTTTTACTAGTTCCTAATTGGGATCTTTTAGGTTTGACTATTTATTTAATCATTTTTAGTAAATAATAACATACATATTCTTTATTAATCATTATAGTTATTATTATTTCATTATACTTACCCTTTTATTCATAACATATATAAACTATATATATATACATATAGTAATGTTAATATTTATTTTAGGCATCATATAGCATGATCCCAATCACATGGTACTTGCATTATCTTATAATCATTTATTTTATCAACACCTTCAGGTAGGGTTGGTAAACTAAGCTAGGCATCTCTAAAACTACTTACATGTTGGATTACCTCGAATATCGTGGTAGTTCTTAAGTACTTGATTAGAAGTAGAAATTCAAAATTTCATTTAATCAACTTAAAGATAAGTAATATAAGATTAGGGTTTTTCAGAGTCACTCTCACTCAACACAATTAATTTTTCAGTAAATCCTAGCATTATTCAGAGCCCATACTCAACGCTAAAATTTAGAGTTACACTTAGTGCAATTCTAGATCCTTTCGCTCAACACTAATTCTAGGATGTACTTGTATAATACACCTAGGGATACAATGGCCAAGGATATGATTTACCATAGATTATTCTCAACATCGATTTGGAATTCTTGAGGGATTATGCCCAACATCTCCAATTCTTATATTTCATGTACTTCAGAGATTTATGCTCAACAAAAACATTTCATAACTCATGTACTCCATAGCTAACACTCAACACACACATCAAAACACTCATGTGCTCCAGAGATCACGCTCAACACAAAAATCAAATCACTCATGTGCTCCAGATATTGCGCTCAAAACAAAATCCCATCAGTCCTGTGCTTCAGGGTCCATGCCCAACACATTCATAGAAATCAATAATGCAATCAGTCTTCTGCACATTCTATAACAATTATCTTCTCACTTTAAGTATTTTAAGGTAAATCACATAATATAGTCCGTATATCATCCTACGAAAAAACTCTTGTTCATCACGGTCCTTGCCCAACATATACAATCGCATACATGCTAAATAAAACACATGCATTGTCTTACTTCCAATATATCTAACAAATCATCAAACTCATGTGCACTGGGGTTTTACACCCTATATACAAAACATAAACATCAAAGTATCATCATATGCAATGGGACTTATGCCCATCAGTGTTAGGTCAAGATTCGCGATATTACACCATGGGTATCGTGCCCCTCTCATCATCAATATTGGGAGACATTATGAGTGTCTCCCAAAATTTTGAAGTAAATTGCACCTTTCAAATATTTTAGTAATGATTAAAAATAATTGACATTTTGTTTAAATTTAGTTTAAGTTACATTTAAATTACATGTTTCAAACGTTTAAGTTTAATGATTGACATCTCAAATTTTAATTTATTTTATATGTATGTACATGAAAATTTTAAGTAATGAAATTAAAATTGTAGGTGGGTAAACGTATTGTACAACCTTCCATGGCTTTGGATGTGGTGACCTCTTTGGGTGTTGGGCTCACTAAGGTATATTTATTCATTTTTATTATTTTAAATTCCAATTGTAATTTTATTAAAGTTTATTTATAATATAAAATTTATATATTGATGCATAATTATACGTTGCATGTGTTATAGGTCAATCGCAAGGATTATGTGGAGAGTGATATCCGTAAAATGGATATTACA
>LPNX010254663.1:196859-392649 GCA_001517045.1 Pseudotsuga menziesii | reverse complement strand
ATATATATATATATATATATATATAATTTTGGACTGTTCATATATATATATTTTGGATCAAGTTCAAATATAATTTAATTAAATGTTTAAATGATTTAATTTAGTCAATTTTGTTTAAATATTTTAGTTTGGCCATGCGATACATCGATTAATGTCTTTGATGTTTATATACAATATGATGCACTTGTGTTTAAATGATTTTCCTAAAGAACCACTTTAGGAATGTTAGGAATGTTCAATAAAATGCAGTTTAGGAATGCTAGTTAGGAATGTTTTCAATCATTTAGGTGGAATAATATATGATATCTGTTGAATATTTATTAAAATGCATGTGAGGAATTTTTTCAATCATTAGGAATGTTCAATAAAATGCACTTTTGTAATGGTAGTTAGGAATGTTTTCAATCATTAGGAATGTTCAATAAAACACACTTTAGGAATGTTAATTAGGAATGCTTTCAATCATTTAGGAGGAATAATATATGATATATGTAGAATATTCAATAAAATGCACTTTAAGAATGTTAGTTATGAATGTTTTAAATCATTTAGGTGGAATAATATATGATATCTGTTGAATATGTTGATGTATTTATAACTTCGGAATGTATTCACTTGTATATTTTATATTTTATTCCATTGTACCTCTATGTTCCTCTGATCGTGAAAGTCATTCAACTAATAAATTTATGTAAAGTCATTGAGGTTAACCCTCCTTTCTAATTCGGGGAAATAGTCCCCACAGTTAAGGGGTATTAGGGTTATTCGAATCTCCTAGTGAGGTCAGTCCTAGTGAGTAATTATCAAGTGTAAAACTAGTATCAATAGAGAGTGACAAACTATTTCAAACACACACTCACTCAACTGTAGCGCATGAGTGATAGAAGAGAATTTTACACAAGTGAGAGAGATAACAGGTGTCGAAGTTCATATTTGTGTTTTTGGGTTTTACTTTTTCTATTGGTGCTCATTCTATCTCTAAGGAAGTTGTGGGGTTTTATACTTTATGGTTTCCCTAAGGAAAATTCTTTGTGTCTCTTATATCTTGTGATTATTGTTCTGCATGTTATTCTCTCATATAAGATCCTAGATCATATTGATTAAATGATAAAAATATAACATGCTATTCGAGCCTCTGTGAAAGAAGACAATGTGCAGCTGCAGAAGATAGGGATTCTTAAGCTTTGGGTCACCCTCCACATATAATAAACAAAATGAGGCTATTCTAACTCTCCATTGAAGGGAACATATTTTAGTCGAAGCATAATTATATTCCAGGCATTTTTCAGTTTTTGACTTGTCACTACTGTGACAAATTAGGGATTTTCATAGAAGAGGAATTTTTCAGTGATCCCAAGATAGGATTTATCTCCTCCTCAAAATCGAAATTTAGAGACAAAGATAGAAATTTTTGGTTTGGTAAAACTCCGGGAAAGTCAAACCCTAAAAGACTAAAACTAGTCATTTTGTTGCATTCGCTATATCTCGATATTGGAGAAGGCGCATGAGCCGAAACGTTTACAGGCCGAAGATAAGTTCCTGATGTACCCTGTTTAAATGTTTCAGCCTCATATTTGCTATATTATAGAATATATGATTCCTCCAGATCAGGGTTCCAGCCTCTGCCTGGATTCATCCCTAAACAAGACACCTTGGGATAATCACTATATATTAGGCTACGAAGGTCCAAATGAAATTTCTCAATATTTTCTAGATAGGGAATGGAATTTACTTTCTTTGGTAAAAGTTTCAGACCTTGAAGGTGAAACACTAACACGTGGAAGTTTGTACAAGTTCGTTATGCTGAACAGTCCTAAAATAAGTCACCTTGGGAAAACCTTCATAAGTACTAGTTGGTGAAACCAATTATGCTAAATCCTGCAGTGTTGCAAAGAGGAAAGATGAGGATACCTCAAACTTAAGTTTGGGACATAGAGGATAAGTACCTTCAGATATAGTGTAGAAACAATATCAGGAATGTTTGCAGAAGAAATTGGAAAACTAGGGCTTCTTGTTTCGAGAGCTTCCATCCACTATTTTTAGAAAAGGAGTACATTGGACAACTCACCTTGAAAATTGCCATATTTATATCCAATTTGAAGTTTTAGATTCCAAGTTTTGAAAATTAAGGTTTCTCTCACAAATCCTAGATCGGCCAGCTCCAGAACCAGGATGGACACCTCAAATTAGTAAGATCTAATCTTTTTCTATTTACAGTTGAGGTTCTCATTTCAAAATCACTAATCACACCAGCTTGATGACAATATTGGTGAAGCTAACAACTTCCAAGTATGGAAGTATAGGAACTTTGTGATCCTTGAATAAATTGACTTGGATCAATATTTTAGTAAGAAATTTCTAGGAGCCAAAGTGAGATGAGGCTAAGGCTAGAGCCAAGAGAATCATTGTAGATTCTATTAAAGAAGAATCAGATATTTTTATAACCACCTTAAATGGACTCCCAGGATAATGGGATTCATTCATTCATGGAATGTGTGCCAAAAGGAAGTGATTACCTTCAACGGAATCTGGGAAGAGTGCACACAAGAAGAATCTTGATTCATAATAAGAGAAGAGAATATGGGAGCAACTAAAGATCAAGCTCTCACAATTCAAAGAAGACCCCTCAAGCGATGAGGAATATGAAGGACTCAATTCTTGAAGAACCTCTTATCCATCTTAGAATTTGGATAAGAAATGATGATGTTATGAATGAAGAAGATGATGAAGTTGAAGGGTCAAGAAGGAGTCTACCCACAAAACAAATAAAGATAAGTATTTGAATTGTCTTTTTCGATATATCTAGTTGTTTATATGACATTCTTTAGTTGTGAAATGTATTATACTACTAATATGCATGTGATGGGTAAGTAGCCCATGGTGTTATGCAACACTCGATTGCTACTTATCTAGAATGAAACCTATTTGCTGACGTATTGGATCAGTGCAAAATCTCAATGATTTCATGGTAGATATGGAAGGAATCTAGAAATTTTCCATGAGATGTGGATGAATGTTGTATTGGCTAAAATAGTTGCATGATTATATATTTATGTAAAATAATTTTTCATTATAAATATGCATTATCAAAATTTTCTAATCATACAACTGTTGCATTTGACTTGTAGGAAAGATCGTGTACAATCGCCTATAAGTAGAGAAGGATGAGACTTGTTCCAAAGAACAAGTGACGATAGTTCAAGATTCACCCTAATAATCCAAAATAAAGAATGATGACTAAAATTCGATGTCAAAGACCTGAAGCAAAGTCTATAGTATCTTCCATATGGATCGACAAGATCAATCATATAGTAGATAGAAACATCATCGAATACAAGGAAATATTCGTGGCATGATGCTTCTCACAGAAAGAAGGCATAGACTGTGACGAGATATTTTCAGCCACTGAAAGTCGAGACACATGAAAGTAAGACTCATGTGTGCAAATTAAAGAATGCATTGTACGATCTCAGAAGGCACCCATGGGATAACACATAAATGCGGAGCTTTCAGATCACATAGAGTGATGAATATCTAAAATTTTTATACAAGGTTGAATATGAAAGCCTATAGAGGATGACAAGGTCACCGATAGGCACGATAAGAACTTTTGAAAAGGTTCAAGATAGAGGATCTTGGTATGCACTGACCCTAGATGGAGACATAGAATATTAGTAGTAGAGGAAGATACTTATCACTTCATTAAATAATAATTCAATACATAGAGTAAGAAATACAGAGGGAGTATGATGCTCCGCTTTAGAGGGAGTGACTGTAGAAGATCCCAAGGTTCGACATGCTACAAAAAGATAGAAATCTTACTGATGTTTCTAGGATTTACTAAGAGTAAAGAGGATTCCAACCTTTACTTCAAGGTTGAAAGCAGAATACCAGTGATGCTCCTATTATATGTCGATGACTTGTTCCTAATAGAAAACATGAACTCATTAAATATGTAAGAAGGAGACTTTCTTCCAAGTTCGAGTGAAAGGGCTTGGGAATGATGCACTACTTTATAGGCATGGAGGTGTCATAGAGTATGGATGGAATATCCCTTGGACAAGGGAAGTATGCCGTGGAGATCTTGAAGAGGTTTAGTATGATGAACTACAAGTTCATGTCCACACCTATGGCGTTGAACCTGAAGATATTGAGTGGTGCTTCATAAGATTCGTTTGATGTTACGATGTATCATTATATGATTAGGTCATTGATGTACTGGACAAACATGAGACCATATATTTGCTTTGCTGTGAACACATTGAGCTAGTTCCCAATGGATCTTAGACATGTTCACCTGATTGCTACAAAGCATATTCTGAGGTACCTGAAGGGTACAATTGATTATGGACTCAAATATGAAGTGAATTAGAAGATTAACCTGCATGGTTATGTGGATTTTGATTGGGAAGGTAGTTCCATTGATAGGAAGATCAATTTAGGGTGCTGCTTTAGTATGGGATCAGTTGTGATCTCTTGGTTTAGCAGGAAGCAATCGTGCATGCCACTAAGTACAGCCGAAGTAGAGTATGCCGTAGCTTGTTCGACTAGTTGTGAGGCAGTGTGGAAGAGGAAGCTACTATCTGATTTGTTTGATCTCCAGTTGGATGCTACTTGTATATATTACAACAACTAGAGTTGTGTGAAGTTGTCAGAGAACCCAGTGTTCCTTGACAAGTCAAAGAATATTGAGATCAAATATCACTATATCAAGGATATGGTGCAGAGAGGAGTAGTGAATCTCCAGTTTGTGATCCAGATTGAGATCTCTCAAAAGAAAGAGTTCTAGCATAGCCAGTGAGATAGGTTGTCTGAGCATAAGAACCTAGTGAATATCATAGGTTTCTCAGACATAAGCGTTCCTGTAGGTTGTCCTTGGATGTAATTAGTCCTGACAAAGCTCGCAGGTTATCCTTTGACATAATCATCCCTGATGTGATTCTATGCTAGAAATCACTAGAGTGAAGTTTGAGTACTTCAGGGAGAAGCCTAGTGTTCTCCAGATTGAGGTTCCTTCCAAGGGGAAGTGATGAGTCTGAAGAGCCTTTCTGACATGGCAAGAGGATTGGTTCCTCCCATGGTCAAATGTAAGTGTTGTTCCTTTCTAACATGGTGAGAGGATTGGTTCCTCCCATGGTTAGATGTAAGTGTTGTCCCTTTCTGACAAAGAGAGAGGATTGGTTCCTCCCATGGTCAAATGTACATGTCGTTCCTTTATAACATGGCGAGAGGATTGGTTCCTCCCATGGTCAGATGTAAGTGCTATGCCCTTCTGACATGGAAAGAGGATTGGTTCCTCCCATGGTCATATGTAAGTGTTGTGCCTTTCTAACATGGTGAGAGTATTGGTTAGTCCCATGGTCAGATCTAAGTGTTGGTCCTTTCTAACATGGCGAGAGGATTGGTTCTTCCCATGGTCAGATGTAAGTGTTGTGCCTTTATGACATGGCCAGAGGATTGGTTCCTCCCATGGCCAGATGTAAGTAATGTGCCTTTCTGACATGGCGAGATGACCGGTTCCTCCCATGGTCAGATGTAAGTGTTGTTCCTTTCTGACATGACGAGAGGATTGGTTCCTCCCATGGTCCTGTCTAAGTGTTGTGGATTTCTAACATGGTGAGAGGGTTGGTTCCTCCCTTGATCATATATAAGTTTTGAAGATGTGAACACCTACATGGAGGCTAGGCCTACATCCAGGAAGGTTGTAATGTCCCAAAAATTTGAAAATAAAAAAAATAAAATTTATAGGCTAGTGAAAACTACCCCGAAAGGGGATCATTATTACTCATGCAGAATTACATGCGCTACTTATACTTTCAATCTCTTCAAAAAATATCCATATTTTCTTGTTAATCTCTTATCCATTTAGTGATTATTATCTCATTTACTTCTTATGTCTTAATTTTATTATTTAAATTATTTATACATCTTAGTTATTATTGTTGATGAATTAATGAATTGTACAGATCATTGTTTTACTCCTACACATGTGTATTTTATTATTTAATAAAAGCAAACTTAACTTTGTTGATGGGAACAAAGTGGTGGAGTGGAGGGACTCGTTCTCCCATGACGATCTGAGAGGTAAAGTCATTCTTTGTTATGCAGTCTTACTTAGTTCATTCGAACTAAGGCACCTTATTTATTGACTTACAAGTTACTTTTGCAACATCATGATTATTTGGTTACTTGAAGCAATTCAGTTTCTAGTTATACTTCAAGTTCCGCCATGCAATTTTTTTACTGTTCCATTTTATGACTTAGGTAATCCCTATCTTCGTTAATTACCTTTCTTAGTTAATTAACTAGATGTTGTGAATTAACTTACTATCCTTACCATTATTAATTATCTATCTCTTCATTAATTAATTACACTTCTGTTGTTCCTATTTTGTAGGTCTTCCTTGGTTACAAGTTTGGAAACTTAAGCTTGTTCTTCCTAGAGAGGGAAACATGACATATTACGTTTGGCATGATGCCTAAATACAACAAAACCTATACTAAATACTTATGCACAAATGCTACCTATATGAACTAGCAAAGGGGATGTACCAACACATTACTTTGATGCTAAGGGGATAAAATGTAAACACTATACAATAGTGTTAAGTCTGTGAACACTTTAGAGTTGAAAGACTATGGTATAAATACCATGTCATTGGTAATATGTCTATGCTGGAATTAGAAGGTGGTGAAACTATAGGATATAGTGTGCACCACGATATAACAGGGTTTATCTTAAGACTTGGTTGAATGTATTAAAATGATAATTCATAAACTACGGTGAGTGCTCATGAATGTGTTAATGCCACCACTTGGTGCCATTAATGCCATCGGGATTTGTGAAAACGCTTGGCAAAGAGTTTGGGAATTCACTGTTTATGCATTATGGGGTTTTGGCCTTGGGGTTTCATGTGGCTTCTGCATAGTTGGAGAAGAGAGTTGAGCTCCATCGATTTACAGGTAAGCTAACCACCAAACTCTTTGTAAACACATTGTTTCATTTTTTATCCATGGCATGGTCATGCTTCTCATTCCATCATTGATTTGATTGCAGGTGAAAATGAAGGCGCTCTTGGGTTTACACAAAGCTACGCTTTTGATTTGGGGTTGCCACTCCATGGCCTTGGTAGACCTACTAGAAAGATCTTACTTGCCTCCTCTTGTTCTGGGAATTTCTGAGTTGGGATTTTTTACAGGGTTGGGGTTTTACATGGCACTTGTCGACTCTACCTTCGAGGTTTGTAATTTATGTTTGGAAAATCTTCTAGAGCTTGGGGCACTATGCCATGGCCTGCACCATTATTGCAATGGTGCCATAGCTCATTGGCTTGCCACCGTAAGCTTTGTGTTAGCATTAATGGAAACTATGTATTATACAGAGTGTTGTAATTTGATTTTAATGGTTCAGCATGGGTGCAGGCCATGCCATGAATGCCATGTGTCTCTCCCAACGACTGTGATAGCTTATTTAGAATTTTAATATGTAATTTGTAATTTAAAAAGATATGGTTGTAATAGTCAAGGTAATGGAAAACCCACGAGATCATTTTGGTTACTATAGTGTGACTGTGTAATTATTACTGTGTGATTGGATTTGGAAAATTGGTCGTGGCCAGTGTGACTAGGTATACGGCCTTTAGGTTTTGGACCTGGGTGATACCTAATTGTAAAACATTTTATATGTAATAATAGAAAGGATATTATGTATTAAGCTATGGATTTTTTTATGTGTTTTGATTACAGTAATGATTTATGTTAAGGTTATTATTATGTTGACCTTAGGTCATGAACATCCATGGGATTCGATGTCACCACCTATGTTAGCATAAGATAGGGTTTTCTTCTTAAGAGGGACGATTCCTTGTTTAAATAAGAACTATAGAGATGTTTTTAATGTGGATTTTAATTTTGCTTATGAATTATATTTGTAACCCATAAGGGTCGATACCATGACCTTTGTTTATTAATACACAATTATATGAATTGTTTAATTGGTAAAATTATGGGTGGATGTTTATGATGAATATTAGATGGGACCTTTGAAGATATAATGCATGTGATTTATGGTATTTTATTATAGATGTTAAGACTATAGGTTTTATGGCAGAGTCTTGATAAGGACCACATGGATGGTCATGATATCCCTCTCATTAATTATAATGTTTGTTTCCAGTTATGTAAAGTATTTTGTTTTAATGATTATGTGAAACAAACCTTGGAAGTTCTTTAATAATTTGATTAGCTTGTTTATTATATGAAATCTGTTCTTAGTAGATCTAGTTTATAATATATACTTGTTATTAGTTAGCATATTTAATATTTTAATTAATTACTACTGAACTAGTTTCTTTAAAGCTTAGGGCAAGCCTCTACTAACAAATGGAATATGTCAGTAGGGTATTAAATACAGAGAACAAAGTATAAACATAATACTAAGATCAAAACCTAGTTAATATAGGAACATCTATGAAAGATACAAACCTTGAACATAAACAACATATAATAAAAATTCTCTAGCCTATGATTAGTAAATTACAAATACAAAACCTAGTATATTGTTAACCATAAAAATTAACCATTAGGTTTATAAATTACATTGCATCCATTACTTAACATAAATAGTAATGAGTATTTAGGAAAGAAATAGAATAGGCCTTCAAGGGTTTCATACCTGAATTTTAATCTTTGTCAATCATTGCACCTGCACACTTAAATAACCAGCATTAACAATTCAATGTAGATCTGACCTCTATTTGATGACCAAATCACTTGGGAAATACCATGTTCCACCCAACTATGACACGAACCATTCCTAGTTTAAATTCGGATCCCCCCCCCCAGCTGGATTCCAACATGAAAGTAGCTTAGAGCTCCTAAGGTAGGGTTTCCTAACTGGTAATAAGTTCTGAATCAATCCTATTTTCCTTGCAGGAAAAGTTCTCCAAGAAAACACTTGAGAGCAAAAACAGGCAGAAATAATAATTCTCCTAGATAAAAATCAGAACCCCAAGCCTTTTCTTGGCTTGATTCTTTATAGACAGACTTTTCAGTCAAAGGGGCAATTAAATCAAGAAATCCTTGATTTCTTGATTTAGGGCCTTCTTAATTTATTGGGGTAATTTTCAATTCTTAACCTAGGAACTTTTAACTAGTTCCTAGTAAATCTTTCATAGATATTTCACTATTTATTAATCTTTTAATAATAAATAATAGTTGATGGAGCTTCTCTTCTTTCTTTATTCAATTATACAATTAATCAGAATTAATTATTTATACATACTATGTATAAAATACATAGTATTAAAATACTTGTTAGCATTTGTCTTCGGGCATCATGTATCATGATCCCTAGACTTAACGACACTTCTTTATGAAGGTCAAGTATACAGATGGCTCAGGTCTACTAGACTACGAAAATCTAAACATCATTTCATTTTGGATTTCCCTCGTATAATGTGGTAGTTCTTCAGTAGTTGATGAGAATACAAAAATTCAAAATTTCATTTAATCACTTAAAAATAAGTATGATGAGATCAATATTATTCTTGAGTCGTTTTCACTTGGAAGTTATTTTAATATTTTCAGTAACCCCTAGCGCTTACTAGACCCCATACTCAATGCTTATAATAGGGAGTTACAATCATAGTGCAATTCCAGAGCTCTCACTCAACACTAAATGCTAGGATGTACTTATACGATACATCTAGGGATACAATGGCCAAGGATCTGATGTTCTAGAGCTTATGCTCAACATCGACATGGAATGCTCCAGAGCTTTATGCTCAACACAAATGTAAGTACTCATGTGCTACAGAGACTCTCAGTCAACACAAAATATCTCATCAATCATGTGCTTCACGGTCCATGCCCAACACAAAACATTTCATCAATCATGTGCTTAAGGGTCCAACCCCAACAAAACCAACATATATATACATATATATCATCAACAATTGGATTACGCCCAATATACAAAGCAAATCATCATGTTCATATGCAGTGGGGTCTTCGACCCAATATAAAAATAAAACATCAATATAATCATCATGATCAATAGGCTCATGCCTATAAATGGTAGGTCCAAAATTCAGTATATTACATCCCTCTCCGCTTAGTACAACACTATCCCTAGTGTTCTAGGGACTCTAAATGATATCATGAAACAAGGTAGGGTAATCCTTTCTCAAGGTGACCTCATTCTCCCACGTAGCCTCATCTACCTCAAAGTGCTTCAACTGCACTTTCAATTGGACTATAATGCACTTCCGAAGCTTCACTTCTCTCTTGTCCAATATATGCAAAGGTTCAGGGGAAAATTTTCCCTCAGGTTCCACCTATAATAATGACCAATCAATGACATGATTAGTGTCATAAACATACTTCTTTAATAAATATGCATGGAAAACATTATGAACTCTTACGTGCGTAGGTAATGCTAGTTCATAAGCAACCGGTCCCTTCTTGGCCAGAATTTCAAAAGGTCCACAAAATCTAGGTGCTAACTTACCACACCTACCCAAGCTCAACGAGCTCCATTTTTCTTTCACTTTCAAGTAGACATGCTCACCTACTTGATAGTCTTTATCTTTTCTTTTCTTATCCGCATAACTTTTCTAATGGTCTTGTGCCTCTTTAAGGTTTCGTTGGACCTTGGAAACTAACTATTCCAAGTCCAATAATAGGTAAGGCCCTAACATGAGTTGATCTGCCAGACTATCCCAAGTAACTAGGGTCCTACACTTCCATCCATAGAGTACCTCGAAAGGACTCATCTTGGCGGAAGCCTGATACCCATTGTTATATGCAAACTCTAGAAGGTGAAGATAATCCTCCCACTTGGTGGGGTTGTTCATGACATACATTCGAAGCATGTCTTCAAAAATTTGGTTTACTCTTTCAGGATGCCCATCCATCTGCGGGTGATAAGCAGTGCTAAATTTCATCTGCGTCTCTAATCCAGAGAATAAATATCTCAAAAATTTTCTTGTAAACTTAACATCTCGATATGAGATAATTTCTTTGGATATCCTATGCAATATAAATATATCTATTAGGAAGATATCGACAATGTTGACGGCCTTGTAGGTCGATTTTACAGGGATGAAGTGTGCTTCCTTTGACAGCTTGTCAATGACTACGAAAATGGAATCATCTTGATTCTTTCTTTTCGGTAAGCCAGTAATAAAATCCATACTGTTAACCTCCCATTTCCATTCCAGAATGGGAAATGGCTGTAGCAATCCTAAAGGATGATGGTGCTCAGCTTAACTAGATGGCATTCTTGACATTTCACAATAAACATTGCAATGTCGACCTATAAATTAAGATAGAAAAAGTGTCTCTTGATAGTAGATATCATCTTTTGATATCTCGGGTACCCTATGAAATTATGTGAGGATGTTTGACCGAATGTCCCCTCCATCTAGACTAAAAAAAAAACACCATAAATTTCCTCCATTCCCCAAGTTATGAATTTGATATTGGACTTGGATCAGTGTCAATATTTTTTCCACCACCACACTTTCCTTATGGTCAAAGTGTGTTACCTAAGTATGTAACACATTTTTTCCATGCACAAAAAGTGGTGCCACCACCACTTTCCTTTGTACAATGAGCAATTCCCTGTTGGTAACGCTCTATCATAACTAACAAATAGCGGTGCTGGAGTTTTAAAGCTAAAATAGTACCTTCATGAATATTATCGAACCTCAGCTTCGTGGGAACCTAATCCCTAGACTCTTGGACCACTTGGACTTGAAACCCCTCCTTATAGGATCTCTCTTCTACCTCATCCACCATTTTCTCAACCATCCCTATCCATCCATGGCTATAAATCTTTCCTCATCCCCCATGGGTAAGGGGAGGAACATTATGCTATAGCACCAAAATTATGGCCAAATATAGCCAAGAATAGAAAGGCACTAGGTGGCCAAGTTGAATCTTTGAAGGAAAGACCTAGCTTGAGAAGAGATCTCTCAACACTAAGGATCTTGGTTGTAACTTCTCTCTTTCTTATTCTTTTAATGCAATGAAAGTTCTTTTCGCATAAATCACATTGAGTATTAATCACTCATTTTACATCGAATTCCTTAGTGATTGATATAGGATTATAGATCGTTCTTGGTACCTTTAATATTGCATGCTTTTGTGGTGTGATTTTTGTAGGTGAATGTGTGGAGATCCAACATTCTAGAATACTAGTACATTGCATTGTATGAAAGGTGAAAGATCCATTCCAAGCATCTACCAATATTAGGGGAAGTGCTTCTTGTCGTTGTAACTCATTTATTCTAGTTATAAGGACTTCAGGCTAGGGAAACAACTTATGTCCATAGAAGGTGATAATTTCTAGAAAGAAATCACTACTACTATCCCATGACCTACTGCTAGTCCTAGTGTTGACTCTATTGTTGGACTTGGGGGCACCACAACCCCTTACAATGCTTATAGATTCTAGAATGGTTATTTTCCACCCTCAACTCCATATGTGGAGGATTTTCACTCCCTTCATCTGGTCTTAAAACTAGTATCCATTCCCATAGAGGTGATAGTGGATACATAAACATTGGTTCTACATCTTACTTTCCTACTTGTGTCTAATCGTACACAACACTGATTCCTTTGAATGCATTTATCATGACTAATTCTCCATATATCTTATTGTTTGGACTCTTTACTAACTATTTCCAGCTATTTTGGACTGTTATTGTTGTGTACGGTCCTTTTTTGTGCACTCTCGCTGAGACTTTTGCTTGTTCATTCCCATGAAAGGTATAAAATTGAGCTGACATATATGATAGGATCACTTTTCTACATGCATCATGCATTGTCCTATGACCCAGTCTCCTTACCTATAGGTACAAACCCACTTTGTGATGTTACAAAACCTTCACACTACTACTATAAGTGGCATTGCATAAGTGGTAGAGCCTTCATACTCATGGGTGCCCTAGATAGATCTTGTTTCTCCATTTGGTACCCATGCTGAGAGTCCTTCCTTAGGTTTGGGAGTCCCTTGTAGTCCCGCCATGCATTTATGAAATAACCTCATATTATTTCTTGAACTTTGTGCTGGCCATCTCCCACATGGACTCTTGTTTATATCAAGTTGAATTTCATTTTATTCTGGACCCCCTCTTTAGTTTTATAAGCCATATAGCCCAATATTGTCTCAATCCTAGCCAAGAAGAGCCTCTCATATATCTTTTACATCTTGATCACCCCATACCCAAAGGAGACATCCCATCGAGTGTCCTTATCCTGCACATGCTTCATTGCATTGGGCATAGGTATGTTCCACTGCTTGGAACTAGTTTTCTCTCCCGTGACACTTGCTTCCTCCTAGTTCTATACTATGAGCAATTTTATTCTTTCTCAATATTTCCAATATGAAAATACCAAACAATAAAAAAAACATAAAAATCCAGACAGGAAATGATGTTACATTGGAAGCTATCATGTCATGTCACCTTCGAACATAGCATTGTATGTTCCATCCATTCGTTGGGTTATTAATATGACTTTAGGATTTGTACTCGTTACTCTAAGTTTTCTCCATTGACTTGTTATGCTTCCAGTCCCTATGGATCCTCTGTCGACGGCTCCTGTGTCGCAAATTTGTCCTAGTTTCCATGTTGAGTCTATGCTTCCTATGAGTCTCCATCTTTCTTATCCTCTTTCTCGAAAGAATTATTAGCCTGAGTCAGCCACTCCTTATTTATGTTGACTTTTCATGTCGTCCATTCGCGATACATTTACTAGTATGTGCACATTGTGTTCCTCCAAATTATTACAAATTATCCAGCATTGTTGTGTACCTCATGTTGGTTGATGGGGGGTGCCTTAATTCCCTCATTATAGCGGATTCCATTCCATTGAGGTCATATAATTTATTCAAGAATAGGTATCTAGAGGCCATTGATTCATAAGGAATTACTAAGCCCAAAATGTATCTTAAATAATAAAAGGTAGAGAGAGATAATAAAAAATGAGAGAGAAAAATAGAATATTATGGTATTTTTTGAGATAACTTTCGACACCAAAGTCGTATTGGGGGTGCTCTTTGTACCGTTGGAAAGGTCTCGTCGAGGGATATAACTGTGATGTTTTGAGTATTGCGGGATTCCGCACGATTTTCTAGGGGCGTGCATATTTGTAAATCTGGGGAGGAATCTCGAAAAGAATATTTTCAAATATGCTTCCTGAAAAGCATATTTTAAAGCATATTTGAGAATATTATTTAAAATATGATTCTTTGAAAATATGCTTTTCGAGATTCCTCATGCCTAGATTTACAAAAATGCACACCCCAGACAAATCGCGAGGAATCCTACAAAGCTTAAAACCTGAAAGTTGTATCCCTCAATGATTCCTTTACAATGGTACCAATAGTGCTCCAATATGACTTTGGGATCAAAGGTTATCACAAAAATACCATAATATTCTCTTTTTTCTCTATCATTTTTGCTTGTCCCTCTCTACCTTTCTCGTATTTAGGATCCATTGTAGAAGATGATAGAACGTTATGGTTCCTTGAGACTTGCATTCATCAGTGGCAGATTCTCTCACCATCAAAATATTTGGAAATACATCCATGTCCCTTGATTGATGGACTCCCTCAAGTGTTCGACCTCAACACATATATTTACACTTGTTTGATTGTAGTCTGTACCTTGATTCCCATTATTATTATCGGTGGGATATACCGCATCTGTTAACGGTATACATCAATGACCGGTAATAAGATGATGGTCCATCACGTTCAACCTTGACACCTTTATTCATATGATGGGACATGTACTAGCAGTGAATTGTGTAGAATACCTCTGAGCTTGGTGGCATTCCATATGTTCTACCTCTTTGATCATGCCAATATCGATTAGATGTCAATTCTCATGACCAAATTCCAGTGTACCATTAGATGTCTTCATTCAGTATCAAGATCTTCTTTCACTATATATTGTATGTATCGATGACCACATGTGACATATTCCTATTATTCCTATTCATGGCCATTGTACTATTATGTATTTGAGGACTGGTAAACTTCATATTTGCAGTCACATGTTAAGATCTATCATTGTATTGTACTGATGAGTGGTCATTTTTTTCACATGGGTCTTTATTACTCCACTTCTTGGATTTTTATAATGTATTTCGACCATCATGTTACCCATATGACCTCACACATTACGGGGGATCTGCTATAGATAATTTTACCACACTTGGTATATCATGTTTTTATGGCCTTCCCTGTCTGTATGTAGACTGTTTGGACCCCCTTTTCTTAATATAAATTTGATGTTCCAAAAATTACCCTTAAAAAATATTAATTATTAGTATATCCAAGTCACCAGCTTACATACCATGTTTACATGCAACTTTCTCCACTATGACCTGCCTACATCGAGAAATGTGCTCAAAAATAAAATATTTGTGTAACCCCCCGGTTTTGAACCCATGGTATTGAATTGAATATGATGTAAATAACATTAATAAATCGTGGTGTGGAGCTCAACGAAAAGGGCCCGCCATCAATTTAGTATTTTATGTTTTGGTAATTAAAATCTAGGGCGACAATTTATGTGCTAGCCAAGAAGAATATGTTTTGAGACATCTTGTAACTATGCAATTAATAAAAATACCACAACTAGTTATGCGTCGCAATGCTAAATATATGGGGCCATGATTTCACAAGGAATAGGGAGGGGGAAACATTCAAACTGTTGAGCCAATGGGGAAAATCCAAATGTCAAACCAAAAATCCATAAAGTTGTCAACTACCCATTTTGTCCTTTTGTGCCTAGTCATCTAGAAGTGGGTGAAGAAGTTATTTCCTTGGAATGGGAAAGGTATGGAGGTCAAATTTGAACTTGGGAAGCCATCCATTTTTGGAAAATGTGTTTTTGACTTGTGGGGAAAGTAAATTCTTGGAAATGCATGCCCAATCCATTATGCAAAGACATCTTTCAGTCCTCACCCATTGTCATCCACATCGGGCTCTCTCATGCAGCTGAAGCTTGTTGAGCTCTCTCACTCATGATTTGTTGTTGTTTCTTCAGTTCTCCATGCCCAAAACTCGTTTTCAGTGCTGCTAGGAGAATGGGAAGAAAGGGACCACAATTTTTGGGTTTCAAGAGGCTGTTTTCCCCCCATAGATGTTATTGGCCAGCTATGTTGTACCCCATTTTTACTGTACGCTCATCCTAGCTGGTCTGGTTGGGGGTGTGGGGGACAACGAGGGTTCGGTGGTGAATCCCCCAAAGGAATTTTTTTTGGGGATGTTTGTTGGCCAACAGTTTGCATACCCATGGTATTGGGTGACCTATAGTATTTTTACATGGTATTTCCCCTATAAAAGGAAAGCATTGTAATATGGTTGTGTATTGTATTGTAGCATTGTAAACAATCTCTGTGATTGTGTGAGAGAGGCTGTGAGTGCGTGGAGAGGAAGTGTAACGGGGTTGTTGTAGGTGGTATCCGTTCATTTTGTTGGATGGTATAATTAAAAGAAATGGAAATTTCTACATGGATGTATCCCATCTCGGGTGAACCACGTTATATCTGTGTCTCTCTTGTAATATGTTTAATGTGTTTGCATCTTGTTTAATAATTTAACTATATAATTTTTATTGCTCTACAATTGTGTTTTTATAATATAAGATATGGTGTAACACACAATAGGCATATTGATTTCCTTCTCATTATTAACCAATAGTATATATAGGATTACATAATATAAAAACCATGGGTCAATACCATGAGACAGAAAATACTATGGGTCACTAACTCTAAATAAGGTGACCAAACAACTACTTAGCTAACCAACTAATTAATGCATTATTGACCATAGTGGACCGTTGCGATTACAATTCTCAACAATATATAATTAATATCAATTACAATCTTTTGGAGGGTTTCAATGATACCCATAGAAAGCATCATCGCGTGATTTATTTAACAAATGATTTGGACAAGCCACTTGCAAAGTCATTTTTCTTTCATAATGAACAAAGAATGTAGTATCTCAGTTATTGGATTGTGAAGACTATATTATAGAAATTTCCATTATAGATATTAAAGGATAGTTGTATCACATAGGAATCATTTCATTCTACAATGTGGTAGAGGCTATAGACCTACAACTTATATTTCCTTTGGATTATTTTGCACATTGTTTCAGAGAAATTTGTTGTAGAGATCATGACAAAAGAAATTGGTTTATAAGGAGTTGTTGGTAATAGAAATCTGTTGATTTCTTATTTGTTTACAAAGTCCTATTTGTTTAAGTATCCTTCAAACCATATTAGAGCATTCAAGTCTAGATAGTAGTTGAAGAGGCATGATCTCATCCTATGTGTGATATTGCAAAGACTTAAATTTCCTCATTGGTAACTATCATTTCTATAAGTTGACTTGTATTTGGGTGCTTACAATTATTTTCTGTAAGTGTCAAAAAAACAAAATAGTGTTGAAGTGTAGTCAGGTGAACTCTCAGCTTAACTGGAAATCCCTCCATATTCTAACTCATGTATTTGTTTTTTTTAGTCTGATTGTAAAAGGGTGGAGTTTCAAGAAGGCCTCTAGGTTCTTACACAATATTGCAAATGGATCAAACTAAAATATTATTAGAGTTTTTGAACACTCTAATACTCACCGATGTTGATGTCACAGTCTAGATCGGTAAGAAAACTATGCAGTATGTAACTTATTTATAAAACTCACAAGAGATAGTTGAATTTCTTCATCTTGAATCATAGCTCGAGTATGAGAAAATATGCCAACAGAATCAACATTCTGAACTTGTTTATGTTTAGATAAATTGGCATCCTGGACATGTAGTCTCACATAGTTAAATGAGTTATGCTACTTAAATAGAAAATGAAGATGAATTTTTTTAGGTTTCACTTGCACTTTCCAATCCCATCATCAGATCTTAGGAAAAAATAAGCCACAATAAGCGTATGATATGATAAGGAAGTGAATTTCGGACTATTGATAATTCCAAACCCATCCAGTTCTAGAATGTTGTATTCCTTAAGGAAATTTCATATTCATATTCACATCATATCTTGAAATGAAAGCATTGTCATAAACTTGGTCACATGGAATATTGATGTTTTGATCTCCGTCCTTGTAAAAATCGTCGAAATCATACTCATTCTTCAGATATATGCTTCATATTGTAGAGACCTGCAAGAGAGAAGATTGCATGTGGATTCCATATGGATTGATTTATTTTTTGAAATGGTCATCAACAATCAAGAAGATATATATTTCATATTGAGGAATTTGTTCTCAAGTAATGACACATATTGTAGATGAAAATATTTTTATTTGTCACCTTATTCCTAATAGGGATAAATATTTCCATCTAGATTCAAGCAATTGAGAATAAGTAATCCTATACTAGCCAAAACCTTTATGAATGTTTACTTGATCACTTTAGATCCAGAGATCTAGTCCTTTAACTCAGTTTCACAGGTTGTAGAGCTAGAAGAGGGTGGCATAAGGGTTTGAAAATCAAAACATTTGTAAGTGAGAAGTCATTGACGCACTTTTCTTTCATACATGGTGAGTCACTGATGCAATTTTCCTTTACACAGGGTGAGTCATCGAGACACTTTTCCTTCAGATAGGGTGAGTCATCGACGCACTTTTCCTTCAAATAGGGTGCATGACCGACACACTTTTCCTTCATACAGGGTGACTCATTTGTCTTAGTGAGACACTTATCCCTAACACAGGATGTGTGACTGCTCCAAAATGGTAAAAGAAGGTAAAAAATATATCGATGTGCTCTCATCTGGATCACAACCTAAAATAAGATCGGATCTATGCGTGTATGCGCTTTCAACTTTGTGAAAAGGATTACCCAACACAATCCCAGGGAATGGATCAGGCCATGCATTTTGATACCATGTTAAATTTTAACAAACAAATAGATGAAGCATAAGATGTTGGTTGTGGAGCCTGATCTTCTAGATTCAAAGATGTTATTGTTAAACTATGTTGTACCTGAGGTTTGCTATACATTCGTCCCTGCTGGGATTCTAAGGACCAATGGGGGTGCTGGGGTAGTGCCCTTGAGAAAAGGGGTTGGGGGTGAAGCCCACGAAATATTTTTTTTTTTGGATCTTTGTTAGCCAACAGTTTGTGGACACATGGTATTGGGTGACCCGTAGTATTTTCCCATGGTATCTCCCCTATAAAAGGAAAGGATTGTAATACGGTTGTGTATTGTATTGTATCATTGTAAAAAATCTCTGTGATTGCATGAGAGAGACTGTGGGTGTGTGGAGAGGAAGTGCATCGGGGTTGCTGCAGGTTGTATTCCTTCATAAAGGACTAAAAATTTCTATGTGGATGTAGACCATCTTGGGTGAACCACGTTATATGAGTGTCTCTCTTGTAATGTGTTTTCATCTTGTTTAATAATTTAACTGTATAATTGTTATTGCTCTGCGATCCTATTTTTCTAACATTCGTTATCACAGCCCAAAGTTCTATTTGGTTGATAAACTCGCATGAAATAAGGGTTCCTATTTTGAGTGGGAACAATGGCGGAAGAATGAAAGTTTAGGGTTGAAAGATTTAATGGCCAAAACTATGAGTTATGGAAGATGAAAATGGAGGACTATTTGTACTAGAAATTTATGTACCTACCGTTGGGTGGAAAAACAAAACAAGTGAGGACTATGAAGGATGAAGAATGGGAGGTTCTTGAAAGAAAGGCACTAGGAACAATATGGCTATGCCTCGCTTCGTCAGTGGCTTTCAATATTTCGAAAGAAAATACAACTCAATATTTTGAAAGAAAAGACAACAAAGGGTGTGATGAGTGCATTGGTTAAGCTCTTTGAAAGACCCTAAATGAGTTTAATAAGTTTACTAGTCAATTAAGTTTTGTAAAAGTGAAATTTGATGATAAGGTTAGGGCTCTTCCTTTCAATACCCTAAGCTAAACCCAATTTAATTTATATAAAATAAATTTGATTCATTTCTTTCCATCAAATTATATATTTAATTAAACACAAAAACATTTTAATTACTGATATAATATTACTATGCATTGTATACAACAAGTCATATAAAATTGATAAATACATTAAAACATTTTATATTATAATTTTTATGTGCTAAGTGTAAGACTTATATCCATAAATATTATAATTCAAATTGTCCCTACATATATCCTTACAAGATATGTCAATAAGTATAACTAAGCACCCGAACATTATAAAAATGAATCTGTTTCCTTTCGGATATCATTTACATTAAGATGAGCTATTTGACCATTTGAATACATTACCTTCGTCATCACCAGTGAATATCTCATTTGTTTTGACATCATATGTCAATGCAACTGTTTTTGTTTGAGATTTTCTTCGAAGATCTATGTCAGAATTTGAGGCGTAATCAAATAAATTTATTTTTCCTAAACATTCTCCAGTGTCTAAGCTGCTTATATTAATCATCCTTTCTGCTCCTTCACTATATTCACCTAGATTGAATATAATAATACAGGTTATCAGATTGAATATAATAATACAGGTTATTAAAAGATAACATTAGTTCATTAAAAAAGTGATATTACAAAATAAACAAATTTAATGATTAAACAAGAATTTACTAACCTTGATCAGTTGTAATAATAATATCTTCATCTTCTGTAATATAAGTTGCCAACTCTGCTATTTGTTTTGGAGGTGGATTCTTTGAAGGTTCGTGCAACTCTACTTCAAGAAGTTTATTATCAAGATTGCATACCCCCATACCACCTCCCTCTAAGTACACTAAACATCGTTTTGTTCTACATAGACCTATAGGATCTTGTGATTTTTCTACATTGTAAATATTAGTTTCATATAGATAATCAGTATTTAAATCAATCACTTCTAGTGGATAATCTTCCCGTTTAACTATCATGTAGTTCTCACAAAGCTGAATTATTTCAATTTTCTTTTCATTTAATGGAGATATAGAAATATATCTAGTACCCATGTCAATACTTTTCTTATAAACTCCTACAATATTATCCACCTTTCTGTTATCAGAGATCTCTGATGTATATTGTATCATTGTTGTGTTCCCCGGCCTACATGCACATTGAACAATTGCCGTAAATATTATGAGTATATATTTTAAAATTGAATAAGAATCAACATTTTTTAAATAGAGAAAATACCTCCCAATCATTAAATTACATCTTCGGTTAAGATCTATTTTATGAATTCTTCTGACCACGGTATCTTCTCCGGTATCTATAGACATTGACATGTGCCTACAATAAATCGTAAAAAAATGAGTTAATAATTATATATATAATATAGAAAAAAATATCAAAATTTTATTTTAAAATTATAATGTAAAATTGATTAATTATAACTAGCAGGAAATTAGCAGGAAATCAACTTATAGCTGCCTTAAATAAATAGTTTAATCTTATAATTTGAAAAATGTTTTAATTTAATAGTTTTACATAGATATGCTTAATTTAATAATTTAAAAATGTCATAATTTAATAGTTATTTATAGTTCCCAAGTTTAATCTCATAATCTAGAAATGTTTTGATCTAATAGTTATATATAGCCCAAAGTTAAAGTTAACGTTTGACATGAAAATAATTGAATAATAAATAAGAAGTTATAAGAAAATGTTATTGTATTTTAGAAAATCAAAATTATATAGAGATTTTATAAAATTTTCATTTCTTTATTAACAAAATTTTACCAAAATAAAATATTTTTTTTATTAACTATAAAAAGGCTAAATAAATTATTGAACTTTGGTAAATCTTTAGTATAACCTCCACTAATTAAAATATTAATCATCATATTTCTTTGAATAAACCAATAAATATTTAAAACAATCAATCTTTAGTTTCATTAATATGTTAATTTATGAAATATGAAAAAAGCTTAATTGAATATCAAAATAAATATTTGCAAATTTTAGTATAAAAAATTTATTCAAAAAAATTCTATAAAATGATATTATAATATCATAAAAATTTTATATACATTTAAAAAACATTCTATATAGTTATATAGTTATATTCATTCATTGTGATGTGATTGTCACATTTTTGAATATTAGTCATTGTGACTATTTTAATAGATTTTATTTATAAATTTTTATAAAAACAAAATTATAATATATTAATGTGTGTATCTATATTTAAAAAAAGAGTTTATTATATTTAAATAAAAGTTGTATATTTTATTTATAAATTTTTATAAAAACAAAATTATATATTTAAAAAAAAAAGGAGTTTATTATATTTAAATAAACGTTGTATATAGTGATATAATTATAGTCACTCATTGTGATGTGAATGTCACATCTATTAAGATTTAATCATTATTATTGTTTTAATAAACCAGCATAAATCCATCTTAAACTTGGATCTAGAAAGCACTGAGAATGATCCAATTTATCATCATTATTATTTTAATAAATGAGCATAAATCCATCTTAAACTTGGATCTAAAAAGCACCGAGAGGGATCCAATTTCTTTAGGTGTAAGTTATTTTTATCTTAAATTTTTAAATGTTCATAAGAAATTACTTGGCAAACATTTTGATACCTTTAGTGCTTTCTAAATCTGAGATTAAGACGGATCTTTTAATTACTTTTCATTTAGTTTTATTATTGGGTTTTTATTATTTGATAAATTAGGTGACATGTTTTTCTTTATATTCTGTTTTGTATACACTATATAAATATATGAATCCACAATATAATTTTTTATTTTTATTTTAGGTCCGTTAACATAATGTTTTATTTTCATTTTTATGTGCACCTCCCTTCTCTCGGCGCAATGAGAGCACCTCGCTTGTCTCAGTGCAACAAGACACTTGGCACTGTTATATATTTTTATATCTTTTATATTTTTAAATATGTTATATTCTAACTATTTCATTTTCACACTAGAAGAAATTAATCAAATCATTAAAATGAATCAATCATAAAATGAAAAAGTAGATTTTAAAAAATAAAAAAATATAATTTTATTTTAAAAATATTAATTTAATATATGAATTTTTAAAAGTTATGTAAAACTTTTGAAAAAGTATATAAATTAATTAAAGTCAAAACTATTGTTTCACTAGAAACCATAGCTATATATCTCTTATAATAATAGATATACTTATAAAACTAATGCTTTAATTATATATATTTCATTGAAACTTATTTTGAATATTACTTTAATTATTAACAAATATTATAATAATTTAGTTGTATTTTAAAATTATGCTAGTTTCTATATAGAGTAAAAGAAAACAAATATATGATAATGTTGAAAGCATTAGAATGAGTAGATTTTATATTTACTCAGGTAAGTAAATCCATTGTGGAGCATCTTTTCTATGTGATATATGGAGAAATTTACACGAGAACTAATATGAATCTTAGTAAATCCTTGAACGAACAATTTTTGGATTAGAAACTAATTATTTATAGATTATGGGATCTAAGGGAAAGGAAGAACAACATTTCACGATAAAACCATTTGAACTCATGAATATTAGATCAATATTCTTTAAAAAAATACAAAACAGTGACTAACTCACAAAGTGACTTTTGTTACATGTAAGTATTATATCTAAAGATTCCCTCTTAGAGATTACACTACTAAAATAAAAACTATTTGAAAACAATCACAGACTAAATAAAACAAATATTAGCCATAATCAAGCCCAACATTATTTTAGAATATTTTTCTTTGAAAACCATCCATGGGCCAAGTAAATCTCCAAGATGCCTCATAACCCTCACAAAGGTGTAGTTACCAAGTCAAATTCCCAGGTTCCTAGCTTCTTCCTTGCTCGTAACCCTCACAAAGGTGTATCTCCCAAGTCAAATTCCCAAGTTCCTAGATTCCACTTCCCCCAACTTTTGAATTATGAATAACTCAAATTATTGGACAACCACCCATGCTGAACTACATCAAGAGTGCTCCATTAAGTTGTCTTATGAACCTAATAGGGATATAATTACCAAGATACACAAATAATTGAAATATCAAAGAATCCATCCAAACTAAACTTTGTATATAATAGATCCCTTCGTATCTTTATTAAGGCGAGGGGCTCTTAAAATGTGGAAATATCCACTTCTTCATTAAGGTCATCATCATAGTCTATATCTAATGGATCTATTGCTATGTATACATATCCTTTGATAAATTCAATAGCATGTATTATGTGACACATTGCCTTATAGTGTGTTATGAATTGCGAAATGTGCTAGATTACTCAATGACAAAACCATAAATCATTGTAATGAAAATAGTGACAAATGCTAGTGAAATAAAAAAATTCAAGAATTTAAATCATAAAAAAATCAATGAGAAAGTTTCAATTTTGGGAATAGTGACCAAGGATGATTTTAAGGAATCATACTTATTTAAAAGTGTATAAATGTTGGCAAATCTTACCAATTCTTAAAACACCAACTATAAAATTTTTGGCGATATTTTTCAAAAAGTATTTTAATTTCCAAGGATTTTATATCGTTTATATAATAATTTGGCAATTTTTAGCGTGAAAAAAGTTTATCCCATCAAAATTGGGCGAAACAGGGCTTCAAAAATTGCAAAATGGCCAACCTTTTTTTCAAGAAAAACCCCTAAAAATAGCCCATGGGCTAAAATTCGCCACTAAAATTATCCGTGATAGTGACACATTACTATTTGTATTTATTTTAACACCCAAATCAATAGCAACGTTTCTTCTAAACTATAAATTTCCAATCATAATTAAGTTCTGTCAACACCAATGTTTAATCTCCCCCTATATATTAAATAAAAAGATATGCTTTATTTGTTTCATTTATATATGTTGTGAAGAAATACTAAGAAATAATTCTAATACAATTAATAGTGATTATGAATCAAAGAGTTAAACGTCTTTTGATTTGATGGCTACTATATCAACACTGTATCTCCTTCCCTTCATGCCTATGTAAACTTGGAAGGCCACTTAACAATTAACCTCCTTCATTACTACAAGGAAAATCTTAAATGATGGCATACTATGAGAAACTAGTTTCCCTATCAAGCCATTTTTATTCTCCAAATTATCATTCAATACAAGAGATTAACATCCTTAAATTTTCTAGGAAAAAAAGACTAGATCTCAATTATCTATGACTAGTCTTAGGTTCTCTCTCACTCTGATACCACATTGCAAAAACTAGAAATTCTAACACATAAAAAGGATAGACACAATAACACGATATGATATTATGAGTAAGTTGTGAGATTATTACACAGGAGCTTTCGTCCTTATATCTTCTTATTAATTCAGTAAATAATTTCCACAACTAAACATGAAATAGAATTCCTTTACACAAAGATGTAAAACATAACTTGTAAGCCTTATATCCTAATATTGTTTTTGTTAAAGTAGGGATATAAGTATTTCCAAGAGGGGGTTGCTATAGATAGTTATGGGTTTTATATGCATTGATCAGGGGTTTGTCGGCAATAAACTTAATGCCTAATAAATGTACGGAATAACATTGGAGATACGCTACACAAATGATCATATATAACCAAGAAATTTATTTGGGATAAACAAATCCCGACTACATGAAAAATATTTTTGAATAGATATATCGGATCTTACATCATTCTTATAAAAGATATTTGAAATGGATTGCACTAAGTTCTAAGTTTATTGTTGTCATAGATGGTGCAACACTTCCTAGTTCGTGGGTAAAAGGGTTAGTTTTATTACAAGGTTTAAATGCCTCTATGGTGGAATTAATTGTTGCAACCTTCATTGTTACTAGTTCACATATATGGAATGGCAGCTCTATAATTATTTCCATGCAAACACATTCCTAATGAAGGAATTCTCTGTGAAAAATGAATAGAAAAATGCTTATGGATTAGTGTAAATTGAAAAATAGATAAGTATTAGTAATTTATTAGTGATGAGATTTGCAAATTCCCCTCTTTACACTCAAATTTGTAGCCTCTTGACACATGGACACAAATATAATTGGTGTTGTTGTAGTAGGATTTTTTCCTATCCATATGGGCATGGATCCTCTTGTCCATTGTAAGTTATTTTAGTTCAACATGTGCAAGAAAACATCAAATATATAATAAAGACTATCTTAGAGAGTCCCATTGACTCTTTTCAACAACAAAGTGTAGGTAGGGGAAAATAGTATTTATTGAAATTAAGGATTAATAAGTATAATTTATGTTTTAAAAGTAGAGTTCAAAATTTTCTAATACCAACTAAGATCCTAATATTTCTATTTTTAATCTAGTGCACTCCCGATATTATAAGATCATCTTATATGAATTAAATGCCCCTCGTACAACATAATATATTTTTATTTGTTTGAAAAAACAGATACACATATCAATATATGAAAAAACATAATATAATGAATGCATAAAAATACTAAAAGGTTCATTTATATTTAAAGTACAATACCAATGCTCCTAGCTCTAATTGCGATCTAAGATAAAAATATATTACGTCTCTCTTAAGGAGAGTAGGCTTCGAGTCTCAATGATAAAAATAAAATATAAAGGATTATTGAGGAAAACATTTACCTAAAAAGTATTACAAATACAAGATCAATAAATAGGGAGATAAATGAAGCCTTAGTGTTGTGTGTAATTTGGTACAGACACATGCCAAAAGGAACCTACTAAGGGGTTGTATGACCTTATTAGAGATTCAAAGTAAAAAGTATAAGAAACAATAAACTAAAAAATGAAGTAGATCTCTACTAAAAATAGGGAGGAATTCTTCAATGATTTTAGGGTTTCCACTTTAAGGTTTAATTTATCCTTTTTTAAACTTTTTGTTGCTTCCTCAAGCTCATGTGGGTGGAATTAAGTGGTGAATTCTATGGAATGATGATGCATATGAATGATGAAATTGATGACATAGAAAGAGAGAAAAATTGGATGTTAACATATTTTCCCCTCATGTGTGAGGTCAGGAGCTCATCCTATGGCTGCCATATATCACAGGACTCTCTTTTTTTACGAGCTCAAGGTGGGAATGAAATAGAATCCAAATACCAAATCAAAGGGAACTCTACTTCCCAAGGGGATACACATGCATTTACTTCCATATAAAATACTAAAATATAGATGAGTTTCATATGATTTCAAATGTATGGATAAGGTCGGAATCCCCATGCTTGTATTAATATCTCAAATATAAAATGGGATCTAGGACTAGAGTGTCCCTGATCAATAAATGAGTAACTATTGTATACACCATAAGTGTCCAAGAGGGACCCAATATGGTTATGTATTAGTACTTAATCATGGTCCAACCATGACTGATATGAAGGAATAATGTTCAAACAATTGTATTGCAATGGAATGTTGAATCAAAATAACTAGTGCTCTATTGGAACTAAAGGGGTCCAACATCTGTGGTGCCTCAAACAATTGAATATCTAAATCAAACAAGTCTATGTAACTACATCTTGAAATAGATACCAAAGGAAGCATATAACTTTAGGGATTCCAAAACATTGTCTCCAACATAGCTCAGATATCACAAAAAGCACATGGCTAAAGGGCTTCCAAAACATTGTCTCCAACATAGCTTGGATATCACAAGAAGCCTCATGGCTAAAGGGCTTCCACATAGACTTTCCAAAAACTAAAGGCGTAGATATCTAAGCTTTTTGAGAATAAAATGAGAGAAATACCAACTTGTATGAATTTCACAAGTGCAATTATGATTTGACACAGAGCAGATGAGAGACAACTAAGAACATGGGCACTAAGGTATCCTCTTAATCGGTCCAAGGGACACAATAGTGATGGTTATTGGTCCAAGGTATAGGGTACCTCTAGGTCTATCTTGTGGAATAAAGGTGTTTATGTCAACATAATGAGACCTACTTCCAATCAAGGAAATGATGTTTCCTTGATGGAAGTATGATGGATATGACAAGGGAGTGGATAAAGATGAACGGAGGACTGGGGAAGTATATGGAGATATGAAGGTAACTAAGTATGGGAATGAAAATTCCTTTATCAAAAGTATGAAATAATGGTGACATGGAAGAATTTGTTAGACTCTTAATGATATAATGGGAGAGACACAACTAGGTTACAAGGGGAGACTACTAAAATTGGTGGGGAATTCATGGATTAACAGTGCAGGGGGAGGAGGAGGGGGTAGTGATGTTGACTGAAAGGGAGAATGAGATCAATATGAATCCATGAGTGACTCATTGCAAGATACTTTAAAGAAAGGAAACCATGGGTGTTTCCATAAAATGAGAATATACATGATCTTAAGGAATGTTAAGGAGAGCTATTTGATAAATGGTCTCTTCAATGTATGGGAACCAATGAGAGACCACTATGGAGTACTCCAATAATGTCGATTCCCATATGTGTGTGCATGAAAAAGAGGGTTCTTAAAAACATTGTCATGTAATGGTTGTGGAGGTGGGTGGCCGACTCAATAAGATAAGAAGGAATGGAAAAGATATAAGTGTCCATTCAAATCACCAAATGAGTCAAATGACCGAGTGATAGAAGATTGAGGTGATGGAAGGGCGAGACATTGATGGTAACCTCCTTGCAGGATAATGAATGGTGGAAAAATAATGTAGCGTGTGCAGTATGGATGGAGCGGTGGGCTCAAGAGTGTGCAACACAGGACATCAAAATTCAATAAATACCATAAGTCTTGGAATCCCTGGGTAGGTCGATGATTGATCATTACAAAGTATTATGCAGCTAAGTACAATATCAAATACTAGATGGAATCCCAATCCCGCAGAAACAGTAGTAGCATGGGTGCCAAATGGCAAGGGGTCCTAAAGCACAACACCCATGTGAGAGAGGATCTACTATCGAATAAGGGAAAATGAAAGTGTAGTTAGGATAGGAAACTTACTCGAGAATATGGAGGTCCTACAGGTGTAAGAGGGATAAAAAGGTTGATGCAAATGATGTTGTGCAAAGAGGACCACCTATATGCGAGTCAAAAAATATACATGTAGGGAGAAGTTGCAAGCTAAAATAAGGTGATGTTGTCATAGCCTAGACCTGTACACATGGAAATGACACCTATGTGTAAAAGTGTGTTTGGGAATCAAATCGAGTATACAAGTAACATATGAGAAAAAATGTGTAATATTTTTGTGGGCACATAAATCAAGGCATATACAAAATATCTCCAAAAATACTTCACAGTCATGTAAACTTCATGACATACTCAATGAGAGCATATAATCGTAATTCCAATGGTATGAGCAGAACACCAAACATATGTCGTATGAGTCCATAATGATCAAAAGAAAAAGGAGGTCCAAATGCACTTAAATAGGGGTGGGCCCACTAGTCTAGGTGTTATTTTAATTGTTCACCGGTGGAGGAGTGTGGGGAGCCCTTAACTTCAAGTGTTGATTTCTTCTGATTGGACCATCCAATTTGGATAGAAACTTGTAGGTTAGTGGTCTCATCCCACTGTTTATTGCTTTTCTTGTAGGATTATATGAGTCCTTAGTGAATCCCTTAATGGTTTTATGGTTTGTTCTCACTTATTGAAGGGATTCTAGTGATTCATATTGTGTGTTTCCCTTTGACAATAGAAATTGTGTCACGTATGTTTGAGGGACATAAGGGACATAAATTTCATACCTATATACAGGACATAAGTGACCCGATTCTCATTTTTCTCCACACTAGGTTCAAATTAGGTCATGACTATTTGAGAGATAGATGCAACTTGAGGTTGCACCTGTTTGGTGAAAGGAAATGACTTATGTTGCACTTTTCTATAGCACAGGTGTGAAAAGGATGGAAACTTTCTTTGAGAAGTCTAACGAATTTAGTAAAATTTGAAAATTGATTACCAACTAACCCTATTGATGGTGCAATGCAGGATGAGAGTTAGATGGAGGGAGAGATATTTTGTGCATTATCCAAGATGATTATCCTATGTGTGGCATCCTGGATAGGCATGGGTTAATCAATTTCCTTGAGAAACCATTGTTTAGGTCTACATGGTTGTTTCTTAATAATATTGTTGAGTACTTAGACTAGGAGGCAAGGGAATTTATGATATAGGGTTGGTGGGTCAAGATCACTCTGCAAGATATTTGCTTTATTCCTATAATCCCATTATGGGTCGTGATATGTGAGTAGTATCCTATGCATCTTCATGATGTGGACATGGAGGATATACTGGCTCATAAATGCATGGCTAGTGCACAGATTCATGGATCATATGTACCCTAGATGAAAATTGAGGGTATGAAAACATGGCCGGTCAAAATAGGGGTAGTGCAGGAACTGGGATCTAGTGGGACCCAAAAGATATCATGTGAATATATGCTCATTGTAGAGTAGGTACTAGAAGGGACATACTTAGGGTGGGACCATGTGTTTCTAACGATGCTTCAATGACCACTGAAACAATGTATCTAGCATGGTTATAATATCTCAAATTTTTTCTTGGAATGTATTTAACCAAAATTATGTAAATGATTTCAAAGTTCTAGTATGGATTCCTAGTTTAGATCTCAAGGCCAGGGATCAACCAGTGAATGAAAAGTCATGTTTGATATAAATATTTTTTTTGGAATGTATGATTGGTCTATCATGCTAAATAAAAGTTATGTACATATTATGTTGCATAAATAATAAAATGGTCCAAGATGGATGTGTAAAGGGGGGTTATGGGAGACTAAATACTTTTCTTCCAATTGTAATGTTAGAACTTATCTAGTTTATATGATGTACTTTAAATGATCCAATCACCTTATTTTCACTATTATATCAAATCATTAAATGCATGTAGGGTTGGTGGGAAAAGCCATTTCATGTAGTTATTGAAGCATGGGGGTGAATGCAATTTTGTGGCAGTTCTATCAAATGTCATAAGTCAATTCTATAGGTGTGAGATGTCCTTTCTTATATGGTAAAAATTTATGTTAGTTGTATTTTCACCATTATTTCATATCGCTTGGAGTCAACACTCATTCTATCATGATCTCATGCAGATCAACACTACGTAGAGCTTCCTATTTGTTATTCATGACCATTACTAGAATGTGGTTAACCCAAAAACTAGAGTTTAGAGAAAGGGCTATATATTTAAGGGAAAATAAATGGTTGTAGGTGAGCATAGAGTTTCTACAAACTAGGAACCTTTACCCATTGATATTTTTTACTCACGCATGCTGAGAAGCCATGAATTATGGTATTGGAGGTTACCCAATACAATAGAACACGTTGGACTCTTAATGCACACATTTTGTAAGAACTATCAAGGTTGGATTTCTTGAAAAAACTGTGGATTAGTGAATGGAATTTATTCTTTGTGTTTCGTGTGGAATTTTGAAGGATTTACATGGTTGTGATGATTGAGTGACCTCCCTGCAAATATCTAGTGAGCATTTGGATAAGAATAGAGAGGAGAACAAGTTTTGGGTTCAAAGAAAGAATCATGGAAGTGTTTCCTTCACCCTGATAGCCTCATAGCTCAGCTTGGGGGTGGGATCTTGCCAGAAATAGTATATGCTAGATAGAGTTCCTACAATTGGGTGAAAAATGATTCTTACATTGCTAGTTTCTTGGATCTTCTTTGTTTAACGATACATATTTTATTTTATATGAATGTGCAATGCTTTTATTTGATGCATGCATTGATTATGCTTATACATGAATTCTAGGTGTGTGTCGATAGAGTTTATTTATATTATATGCTTTAATTTATGTATCTGCATGCTTATTTTAGATGTTATGAATTCATAATATGGCTATTGGGAAAATTTTAGAAGCCCATAATTTTTCCATGTCCCCCAATGTTTGTCAAATGCATGGATGGAGATGCGACAATAGAGGTGATTCCATATTTTATACATTAATATATGCTTTCCTCATTGAGAAAGTTCCTACACTGAGACCCCAATTTGTAGTATGGGATGGTGGGTTGATCGATCCCACGATGCGCAAGTTGAGAGAGATGATGATATGGGAGGGAGGAAACATTATCAGTAGATTTTTCACCCAGTGATTATTTTCACAGTTGTGGAAGATCCCAGTTGTTATTGATCACTACACTTAAATGGGGATTAATTTCAGGGGTGATCAAACATTTCCATGACATTCAAGCTAGGCTTGGGGGAATGTCGGTACGTATTATTGATGCATTATTATTATAGATCTTTATAAAACACTAATATATATTATATAAATATTTATTACATGTGTGATCATGGTATTCATGACTTGTCATATGTTTGTGAAGTTATGGGTGTTATGAAACCAAATCCTAGAAATAGTATCAAAATAGCAGAAATAGAAAAGAAGAGATTAATATGCGTCTTAATAATTAGCACTAGATATAAATAGCAATCCTCTTTGAGGGGGGAACCTCCTTACACAATGTACTGAGTACACAAGACAAGACAAGATGCAATCATGACTAAAGTGAAAATATATCCTTCCTATACATAGGATATGAAGGTGCACCATAACAACTAATAGACCCCAACTGACATAAAAAAATATGTAATACACCACAATATAGGGGGTAATGCGTCACTCTATAGCAGTGAATATGCCCAATATTTAGGAATTAACATGCCCCTTCACTTCAAACAAGAATTATCCCCAAATCTTGGGTAGTTGTGGATGCATATGTATGAAGGACTCATCTTACCAAATGTTATGCAGCGAAATCCCAGAAAATAGCATAATTAGATAAGAATAGATCAATCCATGCCTTAATAATGAAGAACATAGATAGATAGAAATCCTCTTTGAGAGAAGAAACTCCTTACACAATGTACTGAGTACACAAGACAAGATAAGATACAATCATTGCTAGAGTGAAAATGTCTCCTTCATATTCATAGGAGACAAAGGTGCACCATAACAACTAATAGACCCACTAATATACCCAAGACGACGTCAATAATATGTAATACGCCACAATATAAGGGGTAATTATCCACTCTATAGGGTGGAATGTTCCCAATATTTAGAGCTTAACAGTGGGTCTGACATCCCTAGACAAATTTTAGAGATAGTGCAACAAGGTCGAGAGCGTCGACGCTACCCCTTGGGAACAGTGTTGGAGGAGGAGCTTAGAGGTAGTCCATGAGGGATTACATTAGGATATTGATGAAATTTTAAATGGGGTGACTGATGATGGATGTAAATGATTAGATTAAAAGTTTATTAGGGTATTCTACTAGGAACCCCCTTAGTGGATACTACCTTACCTCATATTGCAGTCGTGACATAGGGAATTCACAACCTAATGTAGGGAGACTTGTATTTAATAGGGTTCGATATTGATGAGGAGTAGGTTGAGGAAATTTTTTTTTATTCCAATGAATAGTCAATAGTATGTAGAGTTCCCCCCCATGCTATGAGAATGGGTATTTTTTATCCATCTATTCTTTTTATGGAGATATTGAGGCTCCTTACTGTAAAAACTAGTATATTTTAGACATATAAATATATTATAATTTCTCATGGATGTAGAGTTTTTTAATTTTTATGAGCCTCTTATTATGATGATCATGTGATGATTTTTGAGTGGATTGATTCATAATTATATGAAGGCATGCAAATGATTTAATTATGTTCATTTGATGATTGATATGCCAGTTTAGAATAGTATTAGCCATTTGGTGTACTACACTATTAAAAATCATCGGCACATGGATTAATGAAAGAGAGTCAAACTACCTAACCAAAATTTTAGTGGATAGAAACTTTCCAAAAATAAAAGGATAGTGTAACCCATGACAATTATTCAATTGTGTGATAAGAGATTGGGAATCTAGATATAAAAAAAGGTGACAAATTCACATATCAAGGGAATTTTCCAATGTGCCAATAACAACATTATATTTTTCATGGTTATTGGTGGTTGCGCCAATACACACACCACTGATATGGATAGAGTCATATAATGGGGACTAAAATACCCACACAACCAAGGAAAGAATCACATAGTACCTATTTGAACTATCAGCATAACTAATGTAAATGGGAGGATAATGATCTATTTGAAAAGACTAAGGAAACAAATCATGATGATATTTTTCAAAAGGGAAAATATAAGAAACATAAAAATATATGATACGATGGAAAATGTTCCCGATCATATTATGCACAACATCTCTTGATATACTACCAATTGTAGGGTTTCCTCAAGAGTTTACCATATAGAATGACAAGAAAATATGCCCCATTCTCGAGGAAGTGTTTAATGATAAAGGGTCCCTACGACATGGAATCAAACTTATATTTTCCAACTTTATCATGGGGTTTATCATAGGAAAGGACAAGGTAACCCTCCTACAATGTTCATCAATGGAATTGAGTTCCATAATCTAATTTTGGTTTTTTCTTGGTTTCCTTAATCATTTGGAGTGTTGCACGATAATACTCATCCTCTTGTTCTAGGGTGATCAAGAATTGTTGCAAAGAAATGTTCTCTGGTAAAAGTTAGATAGTAATGTGTAGCGAATGGTTTAAGTTGTATAGGAAGAACTGATTCCACTCCATGCACAAGATGGACATGGGTGAACCATAGTGGATTCAGTGCACTTTAACTTTGGCATGGATTTGTCTCAATTGGTGAAATAGTAAATAACCACAATATTGTACTTATGGCCATCGACTGATGTAGGATTGCACTCCATGTAATAAATGGACCACTTATAGAAGGGACATAAAGTGATGACCATATCTAATGAAATAGGATGGATTTTTTGTTTGGGGGGGAAATATTTCCAACTACAACAATGTTTGACTACCTTAATTCAATCAGAAAAAAGGGTTATCCATAAATAACCAGTTTTCAGACCTAGATATTGAGCACATTCCCCCCTATAGTGCAGTAGATTATACTAGTATTGGATTTGGTCTATTAGTGGTAATTATTATTATATTAGTTATGTCATATGTGTTCCATTAGTTTTAATTGTACTCCTTTGTCTTTGATATATACGAAGGATAACTTCTCATTTGAATGAGGTATCTTGTCTTGTCTTCTGTACTTACTACATTGTGTAAGGAGGTTCTCCACTTGAAGAGGATATCTATTGATATCTTTTATTCATTAGTAAGGAATGTATTACTCTCTTCATGTGAAATTATACTCTTTTTATGCTATTTCTGGGACTTGGTTGCATAACATTTGGTATAATAGCTCTTTGCTTGGGTATGGTTTCTTCAAAACAAGTAATCTTGGAATTTTCACTATGATTTTTTTTATAAAAGGATTAATACAAAGTGATTAAAATCCAATATCTAGATAATTCCTAGATATATGTGGTCCAAATATCATATCCTAATACATTACAGGCTCAAAGCTATTGGCCTTAAAAGCTAGAGTTTTTTACTACTCCAAAAACTAGTCCAAAATAGGGGTTCTTTGGAAAATGGTCATATATGGGGAATGTGAGATCCAAATTGAGTAAGACCTATTTCATAATAAATAATAAGGAACAAGGTAATTTTGGTATAAGTTTCATCCTCAGATGCAAAATATTGGACAGGTGGCATACCGTACAAGTTTGCTCTTTTGGATAGACCAAAATCAAGAAGTGTTGAGATTTGAAATATATTCTTAGTGGAGAATAAAAATTAGGTCAAACCTGCAACATTCTAAATAGGACAAATAATGATACAATAGGCCAAGTTTTCATACATAGAAGAGCCAAATTTTCAAATTTACTTAGTTCCACGTCAACCATAAAATAGTCTTCCAATAAGGGTTTGAAGAAGGTAGGCCATTTTAAATTTGAATAAATTTGAGTAGAAGGATATATTTTTGGTGATCCCTATCATGTGAGATATATATATATATATATAGCCAAAAATTCCTCCAAAAGGAAGTAGAAAAAAAAATCAAACTCCACTCAAATCACCATAGGATCCGTCCTTGACATATGAAGAAAATGAAGAATTGAGATGTTTCTTGACCCAATTAAGTGAGAATTTTGAGGAATATAGTAGAAGGGGAGTGGCATATACTCAATTGATAAAGAAAAAAATTATATAGAGAAGGAATTGAAAAATATGTCCAGCAAAGAGGATATCTAAGGGATGGACATTAAAGAGGGTCTCAAGGGGATGACCATTAAAGAATATATTCAAGAATTAAAGGGAGTAGTGAATGACATAAAACATATATGTATTCCTCATTAATATACTAAAAAATATATTAAAGAGGAAAAATGGGAATTACTCTTGTCACATATTGTGAAAAGGAAAAAAGAGTTGGAGAACAAGAATTTTGAGACCCAGAAATTTGATGACTCACTACATCATCATGGGTTCAACTCAGGTGCAATATCACAAAATTGAAATGGGAAATTTTGATGTAAATGATCCAATAAGTTAGATATTCCATATGGAGCAATTCTTTGATCTACACCAAGTGCCAACTTTGCAAAATGTAACTATTGCATCCTTATGTTTAGAACCTAATCAATTTATATGGTACCAATGGTTTTGTGACAATAAAAAGGACTATATTATATCTGGTTACATATTCATAGTATAGTTGATTTCACATTATGGGAATATTAATAGAAACACCTTATTTAACCAATTGGTAAATCTCAAGCAAAATGCTCCAATTACAAATCGTATCATGGAATTTAAGAAGTGAAGTCCCACAGTGAAGAATATTTTAGAAGATAATTTGTTGCATCTTTTTATTTGAACCTTAAAGGATAATGATCTACATGAGATTCATCTCTTTCTACCACCATCCTTGGAGAAGGATTCCATGACAACATGGAAGGTCGAAGGTAAAAATGTGGTGATGGATAGTAGAAATACAACTTCAAGCACATACAAACATAATGGTTTTCCTTCTTCTAAGCCACCGCAAAGGATAACACCTCAAATACTTGAGGAAGGAAGATAAACAAGTTTATGATTTAATTGTGACATAAAGTACAGTAAGGGGCATAAGTGTGGATAAAATAAATTATTCTACATAGAATATGAAGAGGAAGAACAAAAAGAATTGGAACCACCGTAATGGGGCGAACTAAAAGAGATTATGTCCACCATATCTTGTCATTCTTTGGCTAGAATTAGCAGTCCTCAAACTCTCATGATAGAAGGATATATCAAAAAGGAAAGGTAACAGTGTTGATTGATTCTGGTAGTAATCATAATTTCATTCATTGTAAAGTAGAAAAGTATCTCAATTGCTTTGTATATCCAACACTAGAATATCAAGGAATGATTGCAGATGGAGAAACCATCATTTGTTCAAGGAAATACCATAATATAAATAATACTATGCGGGGATATTTATTGAATAGTCCCATTATTGATATCCCAATGGATGGTGTTGGTGTTGTATTAAGAGTTCAATGGTTACAATCATTGGGAACAATGGCTTTTAATTTTCAAAAACGTTTCATGAAATTTCCCTACGAAGGAAAATAATTTGTGTTAAATGGCATCACATAGAAACCAAGGAAGGTGACCAGATCTAAGGGTATGATAAAAATATTAAAGAAAAAAAATCAAGGTGTAATTACACATTTATTCTCACTAGATGTTCAAACATCTAACTCTCTTATTTCCCTAGATTTCTAAAGGGTTCTTAATAATCCTTCCAAGTTATTTGAATATATTCCAATAAGTTTTCCACCTGTTAAATATTTGGACCATGTTATTCAATTAATCCTAGGAAGTGTCCCTTCTAGCATCATACCTTGTAGATATCCCTATGGAAAGAAGGATGAAACGATAGTGGTAGATTGCATACATCACCAACAAACAATTCTCCAAATACTGAAAATGTAAAAAATCATGATGAAACGATACGAAGATAAAAATTGTAGTTAAAGGATATTTGTGTAGACACTGAGAGGGGGGGGGTGAATCAGTGTAAAGCAATTTTTACAACTTTTCTCAGTTAGCTTGACACAGATAACTACCAATACATCATTCCAATATTTTATCCATCATATCATAAACATCTTTCATATAATCATTCACATAGCATAAGCATTTAGATCATCAGAAACCATAACACAACTAAACACAACACAATATAATTTTGTAATCTTTTTATATTATTTGGGTCCAGCTACAACCGTTAGGCGAAATCAGCACCTACTGATATGAAGAGCACCTACTTTTTATCCAGGACCCTGCCTAGTTTTCTTAGACCCCGCTAAGAAGGGGTTGAGGTATCCTAACCTCAAAAGCAAGACAAGCTTGCTTTTACAATACAATAAATTCATGTAACCAACAAGAAATCTCTGACATATCAAGGCTGCTCATCTTCTTTGCTCATCCCATCAACTCTTCTATACCACTGCTCATCGCTGCTCATGAATCTTTGCTCATCTTCAGTTGGTCATCACTGCTGATCATCATCTTGGTGCATCATCTCTGCTGCTGGTCATAGTCTCAATCTATGCTTAGACATCTATGCACATCAAGCAGCAATCACAGCTCCCCAATACATTCTTGAGTCATCAAGTTAGTAATATACCCATACTGCTGCTTAGCAAAGGTCTTCTCATCAACACTACTGCTGGCCATTCATTCTTTACTCATCACCATCATGTCATCGATGCATTGTTGTGTATGTAACACCTCAAGAGTGTGTAGATTTGTTGCTGCACAAGTGAACCAAAAACAATTCTGTGGTATCCTCTGTCAAATATCCATATAGACTTTCTCAGGCTAGGCTGATAAGGTGTACCAATGATATCTTATCTGTCACTATCCCAATCACCACTGCTATCATTGTTAAGAAAGTTTGCTTCAGATCACATATCAACTCTGTCAAAACACACTGGTAGTATCAGAACCACTGAATCACATGACTGTGGTTTCATCAAAGAAGGTATGCTTTATCTCCTTACAAAAATGATGCTATACTGAGATCAAGACTTCTCACTTATTTAGATATTTTGTCACTTCTTCAGATCTTTTTCCACATTCCAAATTGGTGTGGTTTCATCATACAAAATAACCCTTCTCCCATAATCTAAACCAACATCAGTAAATCAAGATTAAAAACAATATTCAGACCTGATTATTAAATAGCATGAAGTTACAGCATAGTGTACCTCTGTCCCAAAAACAAAGAGCGTGTAATGTATTGCTATAGGTGAGTGCTAACACGATAATATTCAGACTCTCCTTATCAGTAGCAGCAGTCAAATATCATCATAATTGAACTTCAATAACCTCTGTTAAATAACCAGCCACACAGAGAAAGCTACAGGAAAAGAGATGAACTGCTACAGGACAAGAGATAAGCTACTAGAAGAAAAGAAACGGTCCTTTCTCAACAACAAAGATACTTGTAGAAAGGAATAATAGCTTGCACTCTGAATATCTGAAGTTTCTTCACTTTAAAACCACCTTTGCAAGGAGATATGGAGTCCTCCGGTCAGCAGAGAAAAATGAATGTAATATTGGTTTGGAACTGAGATGAAACCAGAATCATGACTTCTTCAAATGTACACTTTCCCAAACTCATATCTCCAGGAAGCCACAAATTTTTATAGATTTTATAGTGGATTGGAAGAATACTAATAATGGTCATTCACAGGCTTAGAATGGTTGATTTGATGAGAGCTTCAGACCTGGAAATGATTTGATATTGGCCCATTTTATAACCACAGTTAATGAGCTCTCTATACCTCATGCTAGATGTCAAGTTTGATATGGCTGAGAATAAAATTGCAAATGGAGATCACATATACAGAAGCAATAAACTTGACCTTTGAAGATACTCAGGTGCTCTGCCTTCCCTCCATGATTTGAAGTTTATTCAGCTAGCAGCTGATGAGTCCTCCTGAGATTATGAAGGCAATCTGACAGAGATTTTGGGGCTGCTACCAGTTAACACGATTTTCCCACTCTTCCCACAATCCATGAGATTTGCTGCAGCACCCAAAGATATCAAAGTTTCTCCATCAAACCCACGCTAATTCCACATATTCACTGTGGACATCAAGCTTGATCCACCTCATAAAAGATATTCCAATGTCCAGCGAGCTCACATTTACAAAATATTCCTTAGTCTTAGTCCATTGATTTCATCTTTTCATGAAAAATAATTCAGACTACCGTGAAAGCCCAAACACGTCCAAAGATGGACTGCCAGCAAAATTCTCCTCAGATAAAAGTTAGGGACTGCTGTTCAAAAAAATTCTTCACAGCTCCAAAAAATTTCCACGCTCAGATTTTTCTGCTTCACAAAAATGCCCTGAGTCTACTTCATCAAATCGCAGAGTT
Source organism: Pseudotsuga menziesii (assembly GCA_001517045.1). NCBI lineage: Eukaryota > Viridiplantae > Streptophyta > Pinopsida > Pinales > Pinaceae > Pseudotsuga > Pseudotsuga menziesii. The sequence goes on along the minus strand of LPNX010254663.1, from coordinate 352,374 downwards.
CTCCACATCGAATAATCTTCCTCTCATTCATAGAACCCCGAGGAACAAAATATGATGAATTTTGATCAGCATAAACTCAACTTTAAACAACATATGAGATCTATTCTCAATGAACAACCCAGTTCAGACTTGCAGGCTCTTCATTTCCTACTACAAACTATATAACCATGAAAGGACAGTCATGCCCATTCATGTGCTCTTAATCCGGCCGATTTCTCCTCAGCGTTCTGTTCAGCGATCAACGATCTGCAAATACCAGTGATTTTAAATTGTTCAAGCACCCTAAATGAAGAACTCGGACTATTTGTGAGAAGGGTGCAGGAGCTGCTCCATTCTATGGAACAAATGAGCCGACTGAAGATGACTAGAATACTGTAATTTCGGCTTTTTCAGATGATCGTATGGAAGATTGGCTTTAGAGCAATTAATAATTAGAAGAAAAAGTGGTTCTTTCCAAATGGGTAGACTCATATCCTTTTCATGAACCCTAAACCCTTGACTTTGGAAGTTTTGACAAAAACATCACTGATTTATAATCATTTGGAAAACTTGCTCCCCGAGCAGTTCAACCATATAGATTTCATAAGCTCCGCGGTGATATTCAAACTCTGAAAGCTTTAATTTTCACAATGTCTATAGACCTTTTGCTGTAGGACTCATGACTCAGTCAAGCTGCCCCCCGACCAAGATTCTTCCTTTTCTGATCTGCGGCTCAGTCAAGCTTGACTGCTCCCACGCTATCCTAAAATTTCCTCAACCAAAAATTTCACGTGAACTCTTCCTTCAGCTTCTTCACACTTTTTTTCTTTGATGCACGTGGAGTAAATATATACACCTTTTAGGTTATCAATATCCATAGAATAAGGAATATATATTTTTGTATTTTAGTTTTTAATTATTATTTTAAATCCCCCTTTGTGATTCACCTCACCCCATTTTAAAAAAAAAACTTTCTTCAAACCACATTAGGGACACCTTAAGAAAGTTATTATTATTATCCTTTTGACTTGGCTGACTTCACCATTTACTTTGACTATTTTAAACTTGCTTGGATCATCAACATAAAGGGCTTCTTTACATCTTAAAATATTCTCCAAAAATGCCCATGGGCTTCTCAACATCTACCAGGGCTTCAAGACCATCTCTAGGGTCTTCAACATCATCAGCAAAGTGGTGGCATCCATGTTGGCATCAATGACAATTTAATCAACAATTTGAATAAGGAAAAATCATATGGTAACTTGAAGAAATAATTGAAACAAGGACCAAAAAGCTACTAAATCGAGTTATTGCTGAGTACCTCATCAAGTGGAAGAACTTACAAGTTGAAGATTCGACATGGGAAGATGAGTCCTTCATACAGATGCATCCATAACTACCTAAGAATTGAGGAAAAAACCTATCTAAGGAGGTTTCCCCTCGAAGAGGCTATATATTCATCTCCATTCTTCATTATTAATGCCAAGATTACTATCTTCTGGTCTATTTGTGCTCTTTTTATGTTATTTGTAGGAATTGGTTGCATAACTCTGACACAAATGAGCTTTTGAGAAGTAACCATTCCCAATAGATGTCCACCATAATCTTTGCTATGGATCTCATTCAAGACTTATTTGGACTCGTTGTGTGTGAGGAAATTTTGAAAGATGGTGTCAACCCCTCATTGATATATAATGTCACCAATAAGGAGGTATCAGGGGGATTGGTGATGAGTACAACAATGATGATCATGATTGAGGTGAGGACCAAGATTCTAAGTGTCTAGATACATGAGGATATCCCAGTACCAATGGTTGTCAGAATATTTGGTGAACAAATGTTCATCTGGAAGTTGAACAATGGTAGGGTACAATCTATATGTAGATGGGAAATCCATAATAAGTTGTTTCAATGTGAACACCTTGTTTCTCTTGGGGATTACAAACTCAAGTTTATACTCTTGTAGGATAATGATCATTTGGAAACTCTACGTTTTATAAGGTGGAGATTAAAGATATAAAACATGGGATTAGATTTTGCAATTAAATTGGTTTGAATTGGGATTATGTAATGAGGAATATTCTAAGCCAAAAAGAAAATATCTAAGGATAACTTCACCTCATGAGGGTAGGAGATAAGTGGACCAGAAAAATTCTAACTCACATAATGCATAATTTTCTCTTGATGAACAAAATCCTATTGGATGAGTGCTTCGATAATGGCATTGTTGGACGTCAAAATATAAAGGATAAAATCATTTGTATAGTCTCGAGGAAAAACTGAGGAAAAATGAGATCTGATTTCAATGTGTCAAAATCCTATTATGTTTTCTTGTCCCATACAAATGGAACATTGGAAAAATGAAAATGCAAAAATCCATGTATTGTTGTGGCCTAATCCGGTATAAATTAGTGTAATAATTTTTCCTTTCCTTGAATACTTTGTAGTTGTCTTAGTGTCCATGGACGTGAAAGGTCGACTATGGATTTAAACTTCAAAGGATTAATGGTGATCACTTTCTGAGAAATGATGAATCCTATCTACCATCTAATAAGAAAGAAAAAATGGAATTGAGGGGTTTCAAGCGGATTTTATATTTATAAAATCAAAGAAAAACTTGGTAAAGGTCCTTAAAATGTTGTAATTTTTTTGTGGAATGTTCCATGAGGTTGTCCATGTATGCAAGTATGAACCATATCAATAAAAAAATATGACATGGAATGTTGGAAAGTGGCTCCAGTGTTCTTGACACCGAATGACATGGCTTGGTAAGAATAAAGTCCCCAATGGGGTGGTGAAGGAAATTTTATACTAATATTATTTGTGGATTTGAATCTAATTATACCCTGAGAATCTATACATGAAGGAAAAAACCTCATTCATATCAAAATCATCTCTAACCTAGTCGATGAATGGGAAGGGGTAATTGTCTTTGGGACGTGCTAGATTCAGATCTTGGAATTCAGTGCAAATAAATAGGGTGCCTTTATTTTTATTGACTTGAATGGGGTTTGATACCTATGTGGTATAAAAAATTAAATAAATGAATCCATCTTTGCTAAAATTTTCAATATTAACATTAATGGTCAACGCATTTTAAGGGTGTATAGGTATCTACTTTTGGAGCACCAATGCAACCTATGGCCATGAATCGGTATGGTGTTTAATGATGGCAAGGTCGAGTCTAGGAACTTTGGTATAAGACCAAGCGAACCATTTTTGGGAGTACATAAATAACCTAAAATAATGTTGTCACTAACACATTTTAACATAAATATCAACCTAGATGGTGGGACTTATATTGGCCGTATTACCTTCTTAAAAGGTATTTGGGGACATGATCAGACTTTTGAACCAATCAACAGTTTTACAAGGGATAAATTATTTTGATTCAATGGAGAAATAATATGAATATTGATATTAGAAGAATGGGTTATTTGAAAATGAAGTATGCATGATGGTTCATATCATCCCAACGGAAGTTTAGTTCTATAAGTGTTTTTGTTAGTAATTCAAGGGCATCTTCATCGATTCGTAAGGATCAAATAGATAGGTCATAGGTTCCTACATCTATAGATGTAGACACACTATTCCGAGACGATGAGAAAGGCATATTGGAGGATGAGATGCAATAAATGTTTGTTGTCCCATTTGAAGAGGATGTAGGGGGTGCACTTCTTCGATTGGGATGACTTGGGAATTTAGAGAGATTTAATGAAAATCAACCAATACAAATAAATCTTGAGGTAGATCATTACAATGATGTGAATAATGACTATAAAGAATACATAATGTATAAGGATATTTGGACTGCAAGTATTTATTTCATGGATTATGAATTTCCCAAAGATAAACGATTAGAGTTTTCTCATTGATGGTACACTGATTAATAACCAGGTTTTTGATGGTTAACTAGGTTTTTGATGGTTATGAGAATATGGAAAGATAATAAGGAGGGAATCCAAGGCTCCTCTTGATCAAGATCAAAGGTCATTGGGTGGGAATCTAAAGGATTGATTGCACCTAAAGTGGATAATAACAATTCATGCGCCATAGGACATTGCCAAATAACCTCTAACATATACATGGCTGCAAGACACTATCATTAGAGGAAATTTGAGATCTAAAATGGGCCTCTTAAGGAAAATAATAAAATAATAGTTAAAATAATAAAATAATAGTTATTAATTTTGGAGGAAGAATGAAAAAACTAACTTTTTTGTTCGTATTTTCGACACATCTCCTTGTGTTTTTACTCCAATATCGAGTGGGAGAGCTCATTTGATGCGGAATTTAATTTTTCATCCAACAAGTACCCACACTGGATACATTTGACATACCCCACTACCTACCAAAAAAAAAAACCTAAAAAAAAACATGATGATGATGTCATCATCATGTTTTTTCAGGTATTTCTTGTTTTTGGGGTAGCGGTGTCTATCAAAAGTATGCATTATGGGAACTCGTTGGATGTGAAATTAAATTTTGCATCCAACGAGCTCTCCCACTCGCAATTTAAGTAAAAACACAGGGAGATATGTCGAAAATACAAATAAAAAAGTTGTTTTATTTTATGACACATATGTCAATTCAACCATTATGGTTGACTCATTTTATTGAAATTCTATTGGTTCTTGAATTCCAGCTCACAAAATTTATTGTTGGTGGGTTTTCTTATAACGCCCATTTTAGACCCCAAATTTCCTCTAATGGCCATGCCATCCACAATGTTATAATTAGGTGAGACTTTGGCATTAAGATTATTTGTTATGCAACACAAAGGAAACTTAGTTGCTTTGGGAGTTCCATCCCTAGATGTTCAAGGTAGATTCCAAATTTCTTTGACTAGTGTGGAGTGTCTTCCTTTATCAATAGGAAAGGAATCAAAAGTTGAACAATATTTGTTACATCTAGTCAAAAAGTTGACGACAATAGGAATCATAAAAAGATTCTTGATGGAAGGGTCATGAGGTTGAATGGAATATTATGATGAAGGTTGATAAGGTACCATATGCTTTACTTTGACCACACATTGTAGCATGAAGGGTTTTTTTAGGACAATCGATTGTGATTGGGTTTCCCTTGTGCGGTAGTAGTTGAGTCTCTTTTGTTGGCCTCATTAAAAAATTTGTGAACCTTATCTATTTGGTGGAAGTCGTGAGTGTAATGTATGTAGAGAATAAAAAAGGAACACATATGGTTAGTCTATAATTAAGGTTTCTTTCCTTGCTTAGCAGGATTTCTAGGATCCTAGTATGTTGGGTTAGGATTGACTCCAATGTTGTTATTAAGCTCTAAACATTGGGCAAAGTCCTCCCTATAGTGTGGAACATTTCTTACTATATGGTGGTGTATTACATATTATTGATGTAGGATTGGGTATATTAGTGGGTTTATTAGTTTTTATTATACACCTTTGGCTCCTATATATAGGAAGGAGATATTTTAATTTGAGAAAGCATTGTACATTGTATTGTATTGGGTACACAGTACACTATGTAAGGAGGTCTCTCCCTTGAAGAGGATTTATATTTATATATATTATTCATTATTAAGGAGTGGATTACTCTCTCCTTGTTTATTTATTATATTTTTATGTTATTTATGGGACTTGGTTGCATAACATTTTGTAACAGAGCTCTTTCCTCAAGAGTGGCTTCTGCAAAACGAGTCATCATGTAATTTCGCAACAAATGTTTTTATACAAGGATTCAGAGATAGAGCTTAAAAAAAATCCAAAAAACGATAACCTATCTATATTAAAAAATTCATATACTGATACATTATAGTTTCAAAGATAATTGTAGAGGAATCTAGGGTTTTTCACTAATCAAAAACCTAATCTAAGACCAGTATTCTAGGGAGAAAGGTCATATCTCAGGCATACAATATCCAAATTGAGTGACACCATTTGCATCATAAAGAAAAAATACCAATGTATATTTTGTATAAGTTTTATCTACAAAAATGAAATACTGGACATGTGTAATACTGTAGAAGTTCGATCTTCTCAAGGCGACAAAAATAAGAAGCTTTGGGATATTTGCAATAACATTTTTTGGCACATACCAATTAGGGAAGAACTATGGCATTAGAAAGAGGACACATCAGGCTACAAAGGTAGAATTTGGAGACCCATATGAGGATAAATTCAAACTTTAGCTTAGTTACAAGTCGACCATAAAATAATCTTCTAATCAAAGTTTGGAAAAGGTACATAATTTTGCATTGGAATAGCTTTGAGAAGCAGGATCTATTTATTCCTCATGTATCTACTCAAGAAGAGGATGAGGAAAAAAAAGGCTTATTCCAGTCACATTTGGAGAAAATTGAAGAAAAATCCGAGAGTAGGAAGGAAGAGTCCTCAAAAGTTGATTATTCAGTACATCATGGGTTCAATTATGGTCCAAGGAACTAATTTATCCCCAAGATTCACATGAGAAAGTTTGATGGAAAGGATCCAATCACATGTATTTTTTATATGGATAAAATCTTGTATCTACAGCAGGTCCCACTTTGCAAAAGGTAATTATTGCATATTTATATTTAGAACTTGATGTATTTGTATGATACCAATGGGTCTGTGACCATAAAAAGGACTCAATTATATATTGGTGTATTTTAAAAAAGGAATTGATTGTACATTATGGGGATATCAATAGAAACGCCTTCTTTATCCAATTGGTAAATCTCAAGCAAAAGGGTCCAGTTAACGAGCACATCAACCAATTTCAACAACTAAGTGTCGTAGTGAAGAATATTTCAAAATATAATTTGTTAGTTATATTTATTGGAACCTTGAAGGATAACATTAAAGATGAGGTACATATCTTTAAACTATCATCCCTATAAAAAGCTTTAATGATGGAAAGGAAGGTTGAAAATAAAAATATGACGATGACTACTAGAAATACCACTTCCAACACTTCCAGAGAGAATGATGTTCCTTCTAACCAACCTCAAAGGTTGGCACCTCAACAACTCAAGGAAAGAAGAGAGAAAAATCTATGTTTTAATTGTGACAACACGTACAGTAAGGGAAATAATTATGGATAAAATAAACTCTTCTTCATAGAATGTGACTAGGAAGAACAAAAAGAACAGGAACCACCACAAGGGGATGAACTAGAAGTGATTACTCACACCATATATTGTCATGCTTTCTCTAGAATCAACACTCCTCAAACTATCAATATCAAAGGATATATAAAAAATAAAAAGTTGATAGTTTTGATTGATTTGGGTAGTACTCATAATTTCATTCAGTGCAAAGTAGACAAAGATATAAATTTCTTTGTATATCTCACACCAAAATTTCAAGTAATGATCGCTTATGGAGGAATCCTCAATTGTTCAGGGAAATGTCATAATATCAATAGTACTATGGAGGAATATGTATTGAATAGTCACATTATTTTTATCCCAATAGTTGGTGCTAATGTTGTATTAGGATTTCAATGGTTACAATCGTTGGGAGCAATGGCTTTTAATTTTCATAATTTTTTCCTGAAATTTTCTTGGGAAGGAAAATAAATTATGTTAAATGATATCACAGTGAAACAAAGAAAGGTGATCAAATATAATGGTATGACATCATTATTAAATAAAGGAAAAAATTGTCTAAATACACAATTATCCTCACTAGATGTTCAAACATGTAAGGATCCTATTTCACCGGATATCCAAAGGGTCCCTAAAAGTAATTCCAAGGTATTTTAAGATATTTCAATAAGTCATCCACCTATTCGAGATTTGGACAATGCTATTAAATTAAATCTTGGAATAATTCCTTATGTAATCAAAGCTTACAAATACCCCTATGGACATGCCCAGAAGAATGAAATGGAGGAGATGGTAAAAGTAGTGACAAGAAAATCTACAGTTCAAGTAGTGGTAGATTGCATAGATTACTAGCAAGCAATTCTCCAAATCCCAATGATGTTAGATAACAAGATGAAACTATAGGAATATTAACAACATCATCAAAGGATTTTTGAACAAGCACAAATCATATGGGAACCTTACCAAAAAATCGAAACAAGGACCAAAAATCTATGAAATAAAGTTATTATTGAGTACCTCATCAAGTGGAAGAACTTGCCATCTGCAAATTCAGCATGGGAAGATGGTGTCTTCATATAGATGCATCCACAACTATCCAAGCATTGAGGACAATGTTTTTCTAAAGGGTAGGTGCATGCTATTCCTTAAATGTTTGGCATGATTCCTCCTATAGTGTGGCATTTTATCCCCATATGGTGGTGTATTACATATTATTCATGTAGGCGTGTGTCTATTAGTGGGTCTATTAGTTCGTATTGTATACCTATGTCTCCTATATATATGAAGGATATTTTAATTTAAGCAGGAATTGTATACTATCTTGTCCTCGGTACACAATACATTTTGTAAGGAGGTTTCTCCCTCAAAGAGGATTTATAATTATCTCTATTATTCATTATTAAGTCTTGTATTACTCTCTTCTTGTCTATTTATCGTATTTTCGGTACTTGGTTGCATAACAGTTGTTAGCATTTTCAAGAAATTGTCCCCGTCATTCTTGACATTGTTTATTATATTTAATATTCATCATGATTTTTTTGGACTATGCTTGTTGGTTATTGGTGCATGTTGGGAAGGAATATTCTATTGAGTGCATACTTTTCCATGAGGAAAATGGGGAGTATGAGGGTGTGGCTACACTATAGGGTCTAGCGGAGATCCAGAAAAAGAATAATATGGGTTAATGGTTGGACACATATCTAATTGAATAAATTACACACATGGGGCCACTACATGAGGTTCCATGAAAATGGGGGCCCATATGAGGAAATGAATAAGAGGTACTTGTTTCCGAATGTGAGGTAGAGAAATATGGATCAAGGGTATAGTATGGTGTCAAGGTAATCCCTTGATGATGATTCTCAATGTTTTGGTGGTTATCATATGCATAAAAAATAAAATGGGGAGGGTAAGGTGCATATCAATTAGGACAAGATGCAATAGCACCAATAATACCATTCCCAACATGCGAATCCGCCTCAAAATCCTTCCTAAAGGATTGATCTCGACGGGAATCAGGAATCATTGTGTATAAGTAACTAGACTATGCATAAATAAGGTCATGTTATTGAACTTAATAATGGATTCTTCTTTTGTTTTGTGTTCTAAAAAGTGATGTCTTTGGGTATGACAAGAAGAAGAGAATTAAGAAGTCATTTCAAGAACATATGATCATCCATCCTAATCATACACAAAGATTAATTCTTACTTAGACTTTGGTGTCAATTCCACTCATGGATATGATCCATGATATGATTGGAATATTTTTGGCTACATGATAATAGGGTATCAACTCCCTCATTGTAACGGAAATATAAATAGAATAATGATATAAAATTATATGTTAAGGACAACAATTTTGGATGTGTCCCATGGGGTTGTTCAATGTAAAACTTTCCTATGACACTAGTCAAGGTTCTATGAAATAGATGTAACGAAACATAATCATATATAATATTGTTCAAGGAGAACCACAAATGAAAAAACATGATATGGTTTTAGTGATCTTCTCCTTCCTTCCCCTAAAACTTAGGAATATCTGAGGGAATTTTGATTAGAAATCGATTCTATGTGGGATTATGACATATGGGGTCATTGGTTAGTAATTCCAAGTCTAAGATGTTGATAGTGGGATTTTAGAACCATACAAAGGGGTTTGTCCCTAAATTTTATGAGTACATTAGGGAAAATGTGATGATGGATTCTAAGTCAATCGGATCAACAATGAAGGTATAATAAAAAGCTAATGTAGGAAATGTTGGAATCATACAATTTCAACTGTGTAAAAGGAACCAAATCAAATAGCCAATGCAATGTGGATGCAAAAAGTGATTTAATCTAGTATAAATAGAATAAAATTTTAAAACAACACCCTCATTAAAGAAAATACATATTAAACCTAAGAGTAAAAGTACCAAATAATGTTTTCTCAAATCTTTCCTCAAATAGGTACATCATTCCCATTCAACAAAAGAAGTAGAAATCTGAGTTGGGTCTTGTATCATCCAGCATGTAATAGAGACATCAATCTTCTCTGGTCAAAATGAATGAATATCAAAAATTACATTTATAGATCTGTGGATGCATCTAAATATATAAGCTTCAAAACCCCCCCTACCTAAATCAATCACCTTCTCGTAAGATACATAAATAGACATTCTACTAGGATAGCTCATTCATGGACATGTTAGACAAGTTTCGTGCAACTTTATCCCAAAGTAATAATTCTAGATGATATTCAATACTAAATGGGGATGGTTCATCACTTAACATCTAGTTCCGTTGTTTCCATGTACTAACGTCTGGAAAGGATGGACCCACTTAGAAATTCGCTTAAAACATGCATGGTAGTAAAATAGGAGTTTAGATCCCTAAAAATTCAACCACTGTATATTAGATGTATAGTGACTAAGAAACATTATTTGGATTCCTATCCCCAAAAGTCCTAACATAACTACACAAATTATCTATGTTCCTCAAGTGAGGTTCTAATGTGTTTAGATTAGAGTTGATCTCAATCCATGCTTGGGGTCATGTACCAAGTGATTGTTTGATTTAGCATGCAAACGTGTGTGCACAAATGGTGTGTAGAACTATTAGCTGAAAATAACTAAGAGATGTAAATGATTAAAAGCGATAAAAATAACTTCAGTACTAATCAAAATAACTTTTATTGAAATGTATTTATCTCTAACATAAATTGTTATGACCAAGTTATTCAAAAATAAAAGTATGCATAAAAATAAGATAGATAAAAGGTGTGCATTTGTAAAGATAAGAGAAAGGCTCTAATATAGAGAAATAAGATGCTTTAAAAAAAATGTTGGTAATCAAAACTTACAAAAACAAAAAGAAAATGCAGTTGTAAACATATTGAGAAATAACTTTCCTGGTGGCAAGTAATACTATGAAAGGAACTTTTATTCACCTAACCAATGTAAAAGGAGGAACAAAAGGCTACTACAATAAGGAAAAGCTTTAAAACCGTAAGCAGGAAACCATGAACAAACTCAGAATGAAAAATTGACATAGTTTAATTGAATATAAAGGCGAGACAAGTTGTAATATGCTAAGAAAAAAATGTTTTTTCGAACAATTCACAATTTTTGAAGGAATAAATGCAAGTGAGATCATTTTTTAAGGCTATGCATGTGTGACTCAAGTAGCTCATACAAGCCAAATAGATGCAACCTAGAATAGAAATATTAAAAGTAGAAAAATAACCTTTGACTCGGTTAATCGGGTGAGTTTTGGGACTTGGAACTTACTCATAATTCAAGCAACAACAGATAAGGAGTAAACAAAGATAAACTAAGAAGGAAATCATTCAAACAATGGCATGAAAATAAGATGGGAAATAACTAGATAGGGATTATAGATCCTCCCTAGTGTGGTAACAGAAATATGTTTTGTGTAATTTGGTGCACACGTGCCAAAGGGAACCTACTAAAGGGTTGTGTGACCTCAATGGAGGTTCAAAGTAAAAGGGAAAAAAAGAAATAAACTAAACAAAATGAAGTATATCTACAATAACAACATGGAAACATTGTTCAATCAAAATGACATATGCAAAGACATTATATTAAGAGTCAAATATTTATTTTTCTTTTACATTCAAAATATATGATGCAATAGGGAATAATCACCTCAATGTAGTGAATAGGAGGATTCCCCTATATATGTATGATGGATTTTCAATTAGTCTCCTAGTGATCTTGCAATATTTTGACCATGCATCATGATATCGATCTCTAATAGGTGAAACATAAGAAATAATAGGATGACTTATGGATCAAAGAGAACCTTAATAGAGTGATGGTTTGAGTGAAAGGATGGAGAAATATGTTGAATGAGGGACCTTGAGGGATATTTTTAGGCAATGTAATGGCTCAAGATAAGGATCTAGGTTATATATTTAGCCTCAAATCCATTACCTAACTTGATCCACATATGGGTATGTGCCAATATTTCCTCTTTTTTCATTACGAACACAGTATAAATAGTTGAAAATCAAGTTTTGGAAAAGGCCACACCTTATAGGAGAAACTGTGTGACTTAGGTCATTGATATCAAAGAAAAAAGGTGTGACTTACGTCACCTATTTTGAGGAAATAGGTGCAACCTCAATCTAGTGTCCCATTTAAGGTTTTATTTTCATTTTTTGGAATGAAGTGGAAAAGCAGTTCCAATGTTGTGGAATAATGAAGTACATGTATAACAGAGTTGATGACATGGTAGGTGAGACAATTTTGATGTTAACACCTAGTGATAAAATATAACATATTATTATCCATGGTTGATTTTTTAAGGTCATGAAATCATAGTGAATGTGTAATATGAACAAATGTGTCATAAAATCACTATAGACAAACTTAAAAATTGTTTAACACTTCTTATCAACTATAAGTTAAGAGTATATCTAGCTAGATTAAAAAATTACAATGAGAGAAACAAAATTTCTTTGGCTATCTAAACCCTCTACAGCTTATTTATTGTGCTATTCTTACTTATATTACTCATAACCTATATGTCCATAGTGTTTTTAATTGAATCAAACCATTGAATTTATTCTATGTTTATTGAAATGCAGGGGAAATCATATTAAGAGTTGGAGAGGCTTGTGATGAGGAGAAAAATAATTTTTTTCTTAAATGTTGAACATAATCAATGGTTGTTTATACCATTAAGTATGACATAGTTATTATACACATAATTATTAATTATTCCTTAGAATTGTGATATAGATTTCAACAAATAATTTCTATCTTTTCTATTATTTTTATATTTAGAAATTGGATTTCTCGTGTACTTAATGTTTAAAGGGGATGCAATATTTGTTGAACCTTTAACAAAAAAATAATGTATAAATTTATATAGAATCTAATTTTTTTTTACTTTTAATGCAAAATAAAATTTTCACCTCTTAGTCTTGTAAATTTCTAGTTTTAAGGCATTGAAGATAGAGTAAGATGTAGTCACGACACTATAATTTTTTTTTATGGAGATTAATTTAATCAAAATGTTAGTGGGTATACATGTATAATAATTTTTAATGCCTGCATACCCATGATTTATTGGGTTTCCTATGAAAAATATAGAGATAGGTTGAGGCATATTGTACTATAGGATACCTGGTTAAAAAATTGGAGGAGGTTGTTCTTTACCTCCAATTGAAGCTTAATAAAGAACTCATTTATATCTTTAACCTTCAATATGATAAACACTAACATTTTAAGTTTAAATAGTGGAATTATACGTTAATCTTGAATTATTTAAATAACCAAAGATGAGTTTACTATTGGTGGTTTATGAACCCATGGTTTTGGGAGTCCCATGGTATTACATGTGATAGATCATGCTTAAAGGCTTGACTATCTCCATTTTAAAGTTCCTAAGAGTGGTGAGTGATGGCCATAATAGTCATGCCTTGGCCTAAGTGGCATAGGGTAATATATCTATTGTTATTGGTATTCCCAATTTGGGTTTCAAGGGAAAATATTATTTTTTATTGTCTTCATTCTCATTGTTGTGTAAATTTAACCCAAGTGATAAATCAATTACACTCACAAAATTTCTAATCAAACATGGAAAATTCGTACCAAAGGAGACTGAAATTGCAGCATAGCTTAATCCTGTATTGAATAAGTGTACATAAGCCAACCATATGAATTAATAGGATGATAATATATATAATTACATGAGATATTATAAAGCACTAGGTTTCTATTGGAATTGGTCAAAAAGTAGGCTTACTAAATCTAGTCAAATCCCCCATAGGCGCAAGAAAGAATTTCCAAATCTATGAAGATGCTCATGAATTGGAGAAAAAAAGTGGTAAATATAATCAGTCTTGGAAAGAATAATAAATCATGTTTTTTTTTGGAGAAAAGGAAGGAGTATGATGTGGGCGAAAAATAAGGCAAGTTCCCCTAGACTAGATTTTCCTTTATGCCTTAAAGCTGCTGTAAAGCAAGACGGCTTTCAGAAAAAGAAGAACTGCACTTTTAGGAACCATGAATAAAATAATACTTGCTAAAATAGTTTCCAAGATGATTCCAAAGTGCTTCATGACCCATTTTAGCAAGTATTGACTTCTACAAACATGTGGAAGCCAACTAGCAAAGAGAGGAATCTAGGAATCTAGTAATCAGACAAAAATGTTTAATTAATGTCAAATATGGGTAACTATGGGTTGATTATTCTAACACCCCCCCTTAATCTTGACTTTATGAGTAAATATCAGAAAATTATAGGTCCTAGCAACAAGGCTTAGTCACCCTTTTACATACCACATGTCCATACAACCAAAGGAAGAGGCAAAAACCCAGTGGGAAAATCCTCCCTTAAAAATGGATAGGAAACAAAATTTTGGAAATCTTGTTATCAATCACACTTCACCACATGATCAATAATCCCCAAAAGTGATTTGAGATTACTGAAGGTCTTCTCATAGAATACTTTAGTGAAGATATTTGCTACTTGTTTTGAATATGCTTAGTAGAGTAGAGAAATGGTACCATCATGCACAACCTCCCTGATATAGTGCATATGGATCTCAATGTGCTTGGTTCTTTGTCTTTGAACTAGATTAGTGGAGATTCGAATGGTTCTTGGACTATCTCAATAGATGACTGTTGAAAACTATGATTCAAAACCACATTATCCAAGTATTCCTTGCAACAACAAACATTGAGTATCTACATTCACAACTCCTCTATACTCTGCCTTTGTAGATGAGAGTGCTATGGCACTTTTCTTCTTACTTAACTAGTTGATTGGTCCTTCTACAAGCATGAACAAATATCCTGAGGTAGACTTTTGATATGTGTTGTCACCTTACCAATCACTGTCAGTAAATCCAACTAGCTCTAAGTCATATTTTTCTTTGTAGAAAATCCCATGAGTCCTTGTTCCTTAAACAAAGTTTATGATCCTCTTGGCTGCTCTACAATGGATCTCATGAGGTTGATCAATGTATCTCGAATCCACACTAACTACATAATATAGGTCAGGTCGATTATGTCTGATATAAAGAAAACACTCAATCAACTTCCTATACATTGTGTTATTTACCATAGGAGAAGAACCTGCTTCCTCAAGCTTAACTCCTGAAAGGAATGGAGTTTTGTTAGGCTTGAAATATTTCATACTGAACTTGGTGAGAAAATAAGAAGCATAATTGGACTTATGGGATTTGATTCCATGTTGGGATTGACCAATTTGGAGACCCAAGAATTGGCTCAACAACCCCAAATATGTCATGGAAAATGCATGGTTCATTGCATCCTTCAAGGAGGCAATCTCTTTCTTTGAACTTCCTGTAATTAGTAGGTCATCCACATAGAGAAAAATAATCATTAAAGAACCATGAATTGGCTTCAAATAGACATTAGGATCAGACTTGCATTGAACAAAACTCAGTGACCGCAGAAAGCCATCAATCTTGGCATACCAAGCCGTGGGGGCTTTCTTGAGCCCATACAATGATTTATTTAACCTGCACACTAAAGATGGATTAGAAAAAAACCATTAATTTTTCTACATATAAATATATTCATTACGATCTCCATTTATAAAAGCACACTTCACATCCATGTGATGTACTTCCCATTGCTTCGAACCTGCAATGGCTAGAGCTAGTCTTATAGAGTCCATCTTTGCCACTGGTGCAAAGGTCTCATTGTAATCAATATGATGTAATTGAGAGTATCCCTTGGATACCAGCCTTGAATTACATTTAAAATATGAACCATAATCATAAAACTTAGTTTTAAATACCCACTTACACTTCTCTAGCTTTATCCTTGGGGGGATATCAACCAGTTCCCATGTGTTGTTCTTTTGGAGCGAGTTGAATTCTCCATTAATGGTTGTTTGCCATATTTGATAATGTGCTACATATTGATATGCCCGAGGACCAGAATCAACCATAAAATAACACTTCTCATCAAAGAGTGGATATTTCACACAAAGGGCACTCTCAAATTGAGATCTATTCCTCCTAGTGTCACTAGGATTTTTAGCTTGTTCCCCAGCTGCATGAATGGTCCTTGCTTCCCACTTTGGTCTTGTAGGGATGTTAGGATATAAAATTAAATCATAATTATGAGACCTATCATAATAATAAAATGCATTATTCTCTTCACTTACAATCAATGGTTGTGGTGGTGAAGAGGAATCTCCAACTTCAACTGCTGCTAAAGGCTCTTTTTCAAAATGAACACTCATTTCAATGAAGGGTTTGTTAGTTATCAAGTTGATCATATTATGCCCTTTTGAATTTTCATAATACCCAAAAAATAGCCACTCTTGGATTTGGGATTGTAAATCCTTCCTCTTTTTAGTTGGAATTTTAGCCCAAGCCTTTGAGCCAAAAATCCTAAAATGGGTCACATATCGCTTGTGCCCACTCCAAGATTTGAAAGGAGTAATACCATCAAGAAGATTATGAGGAACCATATTTTGGATATAGGATGCACAGTTTATAGCCTCATCCCAAAACTTTGGTGGCAAATTTTTAGCCTCCATCATGCAAGTTTCCATCTCCTTTAGTGATATGTTCTTTCTCTCAGTAACACCGTTTTGTTGTGGTTTGTAAGGAATAGAATGCTACATATGGATACCTGAATCTTTGCAATACTTTATGAAATCATACTTGACATAATGTCCACCATTTTCATATCTGAGGATCTTGATTTTCCTCCTTGATTGGTTCTCAACCAAGGCTCTAAAGACTTTGAAAAGGTCAAAAAATTCACACTTATGCTTTAAAAAGTAAACCCAATAATACCTGGAAAAATAATCTATGAAGGTGAGTGCATATTTGGCTTGAATCATGGACATATGAGGTAATAGACCATAAATGTCACTGTGGATCAACTCAAGGGGTGCAGAGGTTCTCTCATGACTAGCTCTCTCATACTTGTGCTTTCAGTGTTTTCCTAGGATACAACCTTGACAGACTCCTTTAGAAAACTTTATCTTTTGTAACCCTATAACCATATGTTTGTCTCTAGAATTAGAAAGATACTTATAGTTAATATGGAAAAATATTTCATGCCAAATCTTGCTTGTTTCATTAGCATGAGTAAGAAGAGTGGATGGGTTTGAGTAGGGTAGAAAATGGGAAAACTGGTATACCTTTGAAGTGTGATCAACAACACCTTTTGATATGACATTACCATTCGAAATCTTTGTGATTTTAACTTCATTGGGGGAGAAGATGACTTTCTTTGAAGACCCAGTGTGAGTCATTTGATACAATGACAAGAGATTAGAGGAAAGACCTAGAACATACAACACATTATTGAAATTACCATGGTCAAGATAAATCCTACCCTTCCCCATACTGTCAGTTCGAGAGTTATCTCCCAAACCTATTGGTGGACCTTTCAACATGTCAAGAGAGGAAATTATCTCCCTTGTTGAAACCATATGTCTAGAAGCTCCATAATCAATGATGAAACTAGGTGATCTTGAAGTTCCAACAACCAAAGAATGCACTCTCTCCTTGTATTATGAATTTGATCCTCCTTCCCTCTTCTTTAAGAAATTAGGAAGGGAGACGTTGGTCTTCTCCAGGAGTTGGGTCAACCTGTCAATTTTATTTTTCATACAAGATCTCTAAGGATGATAGCCCTTACTGCAATATGCATACTTGCTCATTTCTCCTTTGTTCTTATTCTTCTGGAAGTTCTTCTTGGAGCTTGAGGACTCCTCTTGAGACTGTGACTTGTCTCTCTTTTTCTCAGGTGGATTTTAGATTTTATTTTTTATTTTTTATTCCACCTTTGAATATCTAGCAACCAAAACTTGGTCTTTGGAAGGTTTGATGGTGCCCATCATCATCAATTTATCTTTCTCCTGGGTGAGGGATTCCATGAACTCAGTAAGCTTAGGCCTCTTCCAGGTTTGATCTGTCAATTTAGTTGTATGGAAGGTCGAATAAAACACTAAATAGTTAGGACAAACCTTAGAGAGCATGGTAAAAACTAGTTTCTCTTCCTTATTTTCAGTCCCATGCTATTTTAACTACAAAACAAAGGGCCTTAAACTTGGTAAAGTAGAGTTGTAATGATTTGAAGCTATTGGGACTCAAGGAGATCATTTCATTCTCAATTTTATTTCCTCTCATATCATATGTCTTTCCAAAAAGTTATTCAATATTATCACACACCTCATTAGGATATTTCAATGAATCAAGATGAAAGAGGAGGTCTCTTGAAATGCTCAGACACAAAAGACCATAGGCCTCATCCCTTCTATTGTTCCATTTTATTTTCTCTGCAGATGCATTGGGATATTCCTTAGTAGCCATGGTAACCCTATAGATACCTTTCTCTCTCAGCAATATATCCATCTCATATTTCCATTCAAATAAATTGAATGGAGTCAAGATAATCCTTTGAGATTGGTTTGTATCTCAGCTCCTGTGCTCTTCAGTTAGCACAATGCGCTCCCAGTCAGTGATGTCAAACTTGCAATAACAATTTTGAAGGATAGAAATCGATCTATAAAGGCTCTGATACAAGGTGGAAATTTAACCCAAGTGATAGATCAATTACACTCACAAAATTGCTAATCAAACATGCAAAATTCATACAAAAGAAGACTGAAATTAGAGCATAAATTAATCTTGTATTGAATAAGTGTACATAATCCAACCAGATGAAGTAATAGGATTCTAAAATATATAATTACATGATATATTTGAAAACACTATATTTCTATTCGAATTAGTCAAAAAGGAGGCTTACTAAATCTAGTCAAATCCCCCATAGGTGCAAGAAAGACTTTCCAAATCTATGAAGATGCTCACCAATTGGATAAATAAATTGTTCAAGCTAATAAGTGATGGAAACACAACTCATTCATGTTTTTTTTTTTGTATAAAAGAAAGGAGGATGATGTGGGAAAAACACAAACAAATTTCTCCTAGACCAGCTTTTCCTTTATGCCTTAAAACTGTTGTAAAGCAAGGCAGCATTTATAAAAAGCAGAACTACGCTTTTAGGAACCAGGAATAAAACAAGACTTGCTAAAATAGTTTCCAGGATGATTCCAAAGCACTCCATGACGTAGTTTAACAAGTATTGACTTCTAGGAACATGCGAAAGCCAACTAGCATAAAGAGGAATCTCAGAATCTAGGAATAAGACAAAAACATTTAATTAATGTCAAATATGGGTAACAATGGGTTGATTATTCTAAAAATTATGCATTATTTGTCTTAATATAATTTCATAGCATGGCTCCACCAAGCACCAATACTCACACGTATATTATATTTTAGCTTGATGTGTTAATAGACTCATTTACCAACAACAACCAATATAGACTACCATTATATCATTGGTCTCCATACTAGGAGATCAAGTGTTTTTGGAGTTATCTTGAAAAGGAGCCAAAACCACATGATACTAGTGGACCTCCAAATCACACCTAACACATCAAGGTAAAATATAAATACATGGGGGACTCACTTATAGACAAATAACCCATTATGTCCATTCATATAAAGAGGATTTTAAAATTCTAAAAACTGAATTCAATATATTGTTCCATATTAAATGGGGGACATGTATTTTTAATTACAAAAGCTAGAAATTATAACACATGAAAGAGATAAAAACAATAATGCAAAAGAATATTATGAATAATTCTTGAACATATATCTTTGTTGTGAGTAAATACTATGAATAAATTATAATACAATTCATAGAGATGTTGAATCGAAGAGTTAAACCTCATTTTCCTTTCGATTCCTATTGTATTGACAATACAGCTCCTTCCCTTCATGTTTATGTAAACATGAATGATTAATCAATAGTTCAACTCCTTCAATGTTGCATGAAAACTCTTTCATTGAATTTTGTCAGAAATTAGTCTTTCTATCAAGACATTTTCATTCTCAAAATCATTATTCCATGCAAGAGAAGAACATACTTAACTTTTCAAGGAAGAAAAAGTTAAAAAACTAGATCTTAAATTCCATGATTAGTCCTAGGATCACTCCTTCTCTGATACCATATTATTTTTTTTTTAAATTCTAACATATGGATACATACAATAACACACTACGATATTTTGAGTAAGTTGTGAAATTATTACATAAGAGTTCACATCCTGATATGTGTAGTTATCAATGAGAAATCCGTTTCCACTTAGGGTGTGAGATAGATTTTCTTTACACAAATTAACAAAAACATAACATATCATCCTTACATACTAACATTTTCCAATTAAAATGAGGATATAAGAATTTGGGTAAGGGGGATTTTGTAGATATTTATGCGTGTTACCGTCATTGGTTGGGGTTTGTCACAAGTAAACCTAGTGCCTACATAATGTAGGAAAAATTAATAGAGTTAGACTAAACAGATGATCATATATAACCAAAACAGTCATATGAGATAAATAGATAATAACTACAAGAAAACATATTCTTAAAAAGGTAAATTCAATATTGCATCATTCTTGAGATATATATTTAAAAGGGATTACATTAAATTTAAGGTTGTTATTGATGGTGCAACCCTACCTAGTTTGTCGCAGAAATGGTTTTTTCTATTACAGGGTTTCAATGCCTCTATGATGATATTCATTGTTGCACCATCTAATGAAATTAATTCACATATGTGGAATGATCTATATATCATTATTTCCATGTAATCACATTCCAAAGGAAGGAATGCTTTATGAAAAATGAATCAACGAAGACCCATGCATTAGTGCATGTTTGAAAAGAGATAGGGATTAGTAATTTATCAATGATGAGATGCTTTAATTTCGCTTCTTCGCCCTCTTGGATTTGTAGCATGGTCATATGTTTTCTATGTTGTTCACCACATGACACATGGAAGCGAATGTACTAGGTGTAGTAGGGTTTTTTCCATACATAAGAGATTTTACTTCAACACGAACAAAACAATCTCAACTATATACTAAATATTAAGTTACCAAGTCCCATTGAGTATTTTCAACAATAAAATGTAGATATGTCACAAAATTATATATTGAGAGTGAAGATTAACTAGTATTTGTTATGTTTCAAAAGTAGCGCTTAAGAATTTCTAACACCAACTAAGATCATGATATTTCTACTTTTATTTTAGTGCACTCCTTGTATTATAAGATTTTATCATATGATCTATATGCCCCTCTTACAACCTAACATATTTTTATTGAAAAAATTATGCATATATTAATATGTGAAAAAATATAATATAATGACAAAGTTCACATATTAAAAGTTTCAATTTTACTTAAAATACAATAGTAATACTCCTGGGTCATATTGAACCTTGGGATCGATTGTTTTTACATTTGTCATTAGGAGAATGCCTTTGAATCTCAAAAATTAAAAACAATCAATGGATTATTAAGAAAAAAAAAACTTTGCTAAATATTACTACAAAGATAAACTTACTTTACTTTGATAGATAGAATGATGAATCCCCAATGATAAACTATAGCACTATTATACATTGCCGATTTTTTCTAGAATGATAAACTATAACACTACTATACATTGTCAATTTTTTGAGAGCACTAAATCATAGTGGATGTGTAATAAGAACAAATGGGGTGGGTATTATGAGGTGCATGCGAGGGATGATTCTAAGACATTGATATCAGAACCCACTTGGGATTTTTTTATCGATGTAGTCAAGGAGGAATTCTACCTTTTCAAAAACTATGATGACCAATACACTCAATGGATGACATTGTGTTAGGAAAGAGTCCAAGCAGTGTTGGATTTTACCAATATATTCCATACCTTACACTCAAAACTAGTTAGTATAGACTCTGAATGACACTTGGTCCTAAAGTACCGTATTGTGTTGCATAGGGACAAACAAACAGCTCGATGGATTTCCTGAACATATCCTCACTAGTAGAAACTTATTGGTATTCCATCAAGATCGAGAAAAAGTTTAAGAAAAAGAATAAGTGAGATTTTGGGTTTGCAAATTAGTACCAGAACCATGGAAAAGGTTTCCCTAATTCACAAACCAAAGGATAGAGAAAGCACATCCAAATTCCCAACAACCAATCCAAGTTGTAAGCAAAGAAGGGTAATGGGAAATCGAAGAAGGACACCATAAAGGGGTGTGAGTTCCACAAAATCCTCTAAAAAAATAGTAATGAATGTTGCTCAAAACAATCATTGTTGACTGAGATGAAATCCCTCGATATGGATCTCACACAAAGAACAAGTGGACAAGATCATGGAAGCATGCAAAGACATATTCACCACACTTGCTAGGGTGCCAATACATTTCTAGGTCAAGCATTTCATTGATGTTATACCTAGTGCAAATTTACCTAATGGTCCAGTATACAACCATTACCTCATGGAAAATGAAGAAATAAAACTCCATATTCAAGAGTTAATACAAAAGGGGCACATTTGACCCAACTCCTCACCTTATGGGATCCCAATTGCGTTGATACAGAAGAAGGCTAGGGAAAGGAAACTCTGTAGTAACTTCCAAGATCTAAAAATGATCACATTATAGAATTGGTATCCCATTCCCCAGATTGATGAGCTTATTGACCACCTCAAGGGTGCCAAATATTTCAGAAATATTGATCTAAAATTAAACTATCATCAAGTGCCAATTGAGAAAACTGATGTCTCGAAGTCTTCCTTCAAGTCACAGGAAGGTCATTTTGAGTCATTGGTCATGCCTTTTGGATTTACTAATGCTATAAAAACTCTCATGAGGACGATATAAAACATTCTATAGTCATTCACCTATTCCTTTGTGGTTGTATATCTAGATTATATCCTCGTCTACAGTTCAACATAGGAAGAACATATGCAACATATCCACCACATCCTTAGCACTGTGTGACAACACAAGTTATACACCATTCTATAGAAGTGTTCATTTGGCATGGAGATGGTCCAATATTTGGGATATGTTGTGGATGAAAATTGTGTTCATATGGACTTGGAAAATATCTAATCTATTTGTGATTGGACAACTTAAATAACTCTCACAAAGATTCGCAGCTTCCTAGGACTTGTCAACTTCTATCACATATTTTTGTTGGGATTCTCTAATTTTTCCTAGTCCCTTATCCAAGTGACCAAATGTAGGTATAATTCCAAGTTCATCTGGTCCAAGCCAAAACAACATGCATTTGGGGAGTTAAATTAGTTCTTACATTCAACACCCATCCTTACCTTACATGATCTGCAACAACCCTTTGAAATTGATACATATGCTTCAGACTATATTGTTGGTGTAGTCCTCACTTAGTATGGACACCCATCGAATATCATAGTGAGAGAATTTTAGATATAGTCAACAAGTACCCCACCTAAGACAAAGAAATGTATTCCATTGTCTAATCCTACCACCAATGAAATAATTACATCCTTGGAAAATAAAGAGTCATCCACATAGATCATAAGCCTTTGCAGTTCATGTAAAACCAAGGAAAGTTACAGAATGATTGCCACCAAAAGTATTCCACTTACTTTCTGCAGTTCCACTTGAACATTAAATATAATAAGGGTGGAACCAATCAAGTTTTCAATTTCCTTAATCGGCCTCTAGTAGCACCATTGACCATAGTTCTCAACTCTTGTGGAGATAATACCTATAGGTGGCCTCAACTATATGAGAGTGATCCTAATTGTGCCCCCATTTATAAATCCATATGTGCAAGAACACTAGTAACCGAATTTGATCTCCAAGATGGATTTCTATGCCACTTAGGCAATCTATGTCTTCCTTTAAGCAAGTGTGCGAAGATGATTTAGGAATCTCATTAGATTCAGGAGGAACTGAAATTTGGAATTAAAAATACAATGATGGTATTGTAGAAGTATTTTTAGTGTTCCAATATCTAACAATATGTCAGCCGATATATCAGATCCTACACTGCCTAGGCCATTGCAAAACCTTCCATCAAAAATCATGGGTTATAAACCTTTTTTCCCACTCCCAATGGGCCATGGAAATCAACCTACATGGATTACATGTCAAGAATACCTACAACCAAGCATTGAAATGACTATGTGTTTGTGGTAATGGATCGCTTCTATAAGATGGCCAGTCTAATAGCTTTCAAGAAAAGCATTGATGTCAAAGCCACTTCCAAGCTCTTCTTCAAGCATGTTTGGATTCATTTTAGGCTGCTACAAAGTAACATTTCATATCAGGAAAATAGGTTACTAAGAAACTTTTGGTCCATCCTATGGTCATTCATGTAAACCAAGCTCATAAAATCGACTTCATTCCACCCCAAAACTGATGGAAAATAGAGGTGGTCAATAAGATTATTTTGCATATTCTGACAATGTAGAATTCTAAACATCCATACACATGATATGAGAACTTTCCTTATGTTCAATATATTTATAACGGATTCCTTCATAGATCTACTAATTACAACCCTTTTTAGGTGTTCATGGGGTTCCAACCACTTTCCCCAATTGATGTATATCTAACCATTACATCCACATAGAAGGAATATTACCATGCTAAAGTTGAGGATGATAAGGAATCTATATTTGTTAAATGAATCCAACACATCCACAAATAGGTCCATGACATTTTGGAAAACGTGTACCAACAACGACATGACCAACATCGGGTTCTACAAAAGTTTCAGGTGGGTGATAAGGTTTGGTTGTAGAAAGAGAGGCTCAGAGGGCCCCAATTCAAGCTTCATCCACTTTGAGATGGGACATACACGATAACCAAGGAATTTTGTGAGAATTCCTTCAAAGTAAGAACTCCTCCATTCATTTTCCCACACCCGGTATTCAATGTGGAGCTCCTTCGCCCATATTTTCTGCCATTGTTGGAAACTTTGGAGGTGGAAAAGCAAGTGATGCCTACAGAGATTAATATCGATTGTATCGAATAGGAAACCATTGATCATATCATGGAAAAATAATTTAATGGTATCCACCAACAAAATATCGAACTATATCGGGTTTTCAAAGTAGGGAATCTACTCCACCAAGGCAAGTGGCTCATTGGGATTCAAGTTCAACAAAAAGTTTCCCATTTGATTGGGGTAATCAACACAATAGAGACCATTGCTTTCTAAGTGGGAAGGATTGATCCATATGGATATATGTATCCATCCACCTATTCCACTATCTAAGAATAGTTTTCCAGTTTGGCAACTTTCTAGTAAATTTTCTATGTTTTTTTCGGTCCTCAACTTTCAGGATCATTTTGAGGCACTAAACGATGTTTTTTTTGGTTCGTAGGGACCTAGAAAATGACTATAAATTATGGTATATGTCTATTTCACTTTTTTAATCCTCATATAGATCTTTTCGATAGCCTACAGAGCACTCAAAATGGAGATCTTATGCAAAATTTATGACCTCGAGAAGTTGTATGTTCAACTAACCACTTTGGGGCCACAAACTTTATCATGGTTCATATTCTAGGGTTACGTTAATTCTAGATGTTTAGGTTTCTTTCCCTCATTTTCATGAAAAATAGGACCTTTCAAATCATTTTTCATTTGGATTGTCACAAATGAGTGTATCCACCACATCTCTTCTCAAAGATATACCTACCACCATTCTAACCTTTTTTTTATAGCTTGTTCAATTTTATTCATTTAATAAAATATAGGTTTACTGTATCACTTTGTTTATTGAAATATATCTGTNATATATATATATATATATATATATATATATATATGCGCTATTTAGTTTTTTCTCACATAAATCCATATGAATCCCAAATTTCTACGAACTTGCAGTGATAATCTAAAAGAATGTAAGCATACACTCCTAGTATAATTCAACAAAGTCAAACAAAGTCAAACATGAAGAGCTTGAGAGCACAACCACTGATAATATTTTGTGGAAAGACTAGGTCCAAGTGGTGCCATTATTAGGGGGGATCCTTGATGTTCTGGTTCATAATTTGAGCTTCATATTTAATTTCTTGTAGGGATTACCATTCGATATGATGTCCTTTACAAATGGGGAAGTCTCTATTTTTACTTCCTCCACATTGAGAGTATGCACGATGTTTCTAGGGTCCACTCCTATTGGGACTTGAGAATTCAGTATTACCATTGTTGAAAAAAAACGGAGTAAGCTAGCTCGGGAGCAAACCTCCCTCAATCGGACGGAGGAGGAGAAAAGTTAGCGTTGACTTTGCTCCTCCTCCGTCCGATGGAGGGAGGTCTGCTCCCGAGCTAGCTCACTCCGAAAAAAAACTAGTTACATCAGGCTCCATGACGATCGGAAGGAGAGGAGACCGAAGGTTGAAAATATCATCCATGTATGAACACCATTATATCCTCACTTTAAATCTGTGACCAAGATCCTCCATTCTTGCATGTCACTATATAGGAAGTGGACATCTTTACATATGTCAAGGAGAAAATCGGTGATGGGGGATAAAATCTAGGTAATAAATACTCTTCTAATCTCGATGCTCTGGGCTTGGAAAGAGCCACCCATTCGACTAGATTCTCTAGGTCATTCCCTTACCATGGTTGTGTTTCCTGTATGATAGATAAACCAAAACTTGAACTGAAATCCAACACTTGTAACCACCACACTCTCATTGGAGGCTCGACATATTGGGTCTGTATGCCTATTTAATACACATATAGTGAATTTGGGTGGCACTTCAAGAATTAAGATGTCACTTCTATCCTTCATTGATGCAGATTGAATATAGAGGGTGATTATTTATGTGCAAGCTCTGAGGATGAGGTTTGTTTAAATGGTTGTGCACCATGATCACTTTCACCAACCCGCTCCTATCACATTTCTATCATGCTCCCTCTCTTGTCGTGATCTCATCCGATCGAGGAATGTGCCCACTTACATCATGGTTATATTAAAATCCATAAAAATGTTAATCACTTGTTCATTCTCTGATACCTACAATGTAATTCCCGTTCTTACAGTGTGATCCTTTGCCTTTAAAAACAAGGCATCATCTCCATTCTCACAAAGCAAAAAGGAATCTCCATTAATTACGATTCATTTGTTATAGATCATGCATCACATGCATATGCTCAAAATCAAGTTCTAAACTCAACATATCACTCAAAAAACTTTCAAGTATCCCACGTTGCACACATTTCATAGAAATTAGATCACACTAACCATATTAAACCTCTATAGCTAAACCAACATCTATGTGAACAATAGCCACATCATTTTTTCGACCTAAATAATACGTAACTTTCTCTTGGGTTACATATTTTTTACCTTCTCTCTAGATCACCTTCAAATTGCTCATGTTAATGTGAGGCTCATACAACTTATTACCTATAATAACCCAAAAATTCATAAAAATTAAAAAAAATTCTTTGGGGAAATTAATGTTTACAACCTCGCTTAAGAGGGTAACTTAAATACTAACGGTTAACCTTCTAAAAGATCTAAACCTAGATACTATAACAAATTCATTTATTAATTTATGTAATTACATTCTTTACTTACTCCCTTTAAAAGTAATGTCATAAAAGATTGATCTATAAGTTTAGAGAATCTCGGGAAATAAAGAATTGAGACAACTGTTTAATTACTAATGAGTGCAAAATACTAATGTTTGTTTCTTGCTTAACCAAGGATTAGTTAGCTCATTGAAGCTAATGCAGTGAAATGATGATTCTTGTTATAGGTAATCTTTTTATTTCTAGTTTGAGGATCGAGATTATTTATCTCGACAGCAAAAGTAAACTGCTAGATTACTTATTTAAATTAAGGCTTTTATTATTGAAGGAATTCCAAATGTGTTCCTTTCCATAACTTTAGTTTGTTATGTTAAACTAGTCATTTGAGAACTACTTTTATAACCAACTTAAAGACAAGGATTAAGGACATAATATTTTCCTAATTTTATTTAATGGCATATGTACATAAAAATACTAAACAATTTATATAAAAAAATATATACTTTTAACCTAAATTATTAATATAAATTCTAAATATTATCTTCACCCTATCATTGAATGCATTAGACCCATAATCCCATACGCAACATTATAGGATAAAATTCTAAGAACTAATCATGCAATGTCGATATTTAACTATGCAAAAGTATTAACAATTGTTTAAAGTGCAGGTCAAACTATACCATTCAGAACTATGTACAAACCCAAACAAAAATGCTACGAAGTGGATTCCACGTGTTGGGAGTTCAGTGGATGGGGGTTTTGTGGGTAGAGATGACAGGCTCACGGCCTTTTGGCCTCCAGTGAAAGAGTTGATATTTTCTGAGTGGTAACAACCTTTTATCAGGTAAGTTGTAACTTGGTCTTTGTAAAGTAGCTATGGGGGAATGGTATTTGCAGACTGTCTTCCTGGATTACGTTAGCAGTGGTTTCATGGCTCCTTCCATGGCATTTAGAGTTCTTTACTTTTCAGTCTCTGGTCACAAACTCAGGCTGTAGGTTTCTCTTCTTTAGTTGTTTGAATCCGAGGATGTCTTATTTGAGCGTAGAGTGATTGGGGTTTACAACATCTATAATGCGGCAGAGAGCAGCAAAATCTCGGTAACTTCCTTTTAACTTTTTATATAAATTTCAAATTATTTTTACAATAAAAAGGTTTGAAATCAAATAATAAAATTTGTGTTTGAATGTGCATACTACAACTGCATGTGGAAGAACGACACGACACTGGTAAAGAATGGAGCAAAAATACAATGATTACTACTGGATTCAGCTTCCACACTCACAATCTAATTCGGTAAGCCTTGGTTTACCCTAAGGTTCCCCTCTACGATTTGTGCAAGACTCATGGCCAGAAAGTAAGTGAGAAGTGACACCGACGATGATGGGTTTAATGGCTGTGATTGCGTTTGGTTTCAAATATTACTTGTAAAGGCTGTACGGCTATAGGTCTACTATGATAGGATGCCTAGAGCATACTAGGGTTTTGCAAACTTGTAAGTTTCTAAAGCTTAAACGTGAAAGGTGTTTGGGTATTCAGCTTTGTTGACAAAGGCGTAAAAAAACTGGCTCTTATCTTGGCTTGCCTTCGAATTCTAGAACTGGTAAAGAAAACAATGTTGTAACCTAGGTTTTCCTTCTTTGTTTTATTAAGACATTTTATATTAAAAAACTTGTTAAATAGACTAATGGATTTTTTGTTTTTCATGTTCTTAATATTTAGAAATAGTATTATATGAGTGTTTATAAAATAAATATGAAATAAGATATGTATTATTTCTTTTTTGAAAGATGGTGCGTGTAATGTAAATCCTGTAGATTTTATTGTATAGAGTTTTATTAAAGTAAAATTGTTTGTTACAGGTAATAAATCATGGCACTATGTAAAATTGATAATGAGGGTTTGTAAAACATGGTTAATGCAGTTACTAAAATAACACAAAAGGAGAGACCATCTCCACCAAAGTTTTGATTATGTAACTCTAACTCGATTTTTTAAACTTTGTATTTAGTTTTATAAATTAAACATTTATACTCTCTTATGTATACACTCATTTTATTTTAAAGTAGCCATCAAATTTATAAATTGATTGATTTAAGAATAGTAAGGGTTTGGATAAAAACTGTGAATACTCTTTAACTTTGAAGAAAAATAGAAAAGAATAACTTGGGTTAAAAGTTTCTTTGTTTAGGGTTTTAACCCATAAAAAAAAATAGTATTTAATTTTATTTTATACTCTGCATTATTTGTTGTTTTTACTATTTAATATTTAAATGATTTTGATGTTTTCAAGTATTACTAAAATTAACTAAAACCTAAATTATTACTATAGTTTCAATTTACTGTTTATTTAGTCTAATTCTATCCATTTGCATTCTTTTTTTGTTTTGTAGTAACTTAATAATTATATATGTATATTATGTTTACCCTTTAAAGTAAAATAATCTTAATGTGTTAAGATGAACATGGTTATGAAAAAATGTAGTGGTTTTAGTAAAAACACTCTTTACAAAGTTTATGAAAATAAATAAACAAAAGTATTTAACTAACAAAACTTATGGAGTTGAGGAATTTTTATTTTAAACATTTCTAAATAGACTATGTAAAAAGTAAATGGTCACATTCATACAGGTCTTCACTTGATTTAATCATCTCTCTAATTTCACCAACTATACTAGCGTACTACTTCTTCGGAGGTGTGGAAAAATATAGCAAGGGAATTTGTTTATCCTCTACCAAAATATTCTAAACCCTAAATCATTAATTTGTATATACATTTAACCAAAAATTATCTATATTTAAACAATAAGAGATATCACTAACGAATTTTAAAAACAATTGATTCAGTGATATAAATACATCAACTCCTAATCTCATACATTCCATTTCTTTTTCTTACATAAAGTAAAATTAAATAACATTTAGAACCTGGTAAATGGTAGAGGAGACAACAACTTAAGGAGCCCATTCCACCCAACCAATTCCTGAAGATAACTTAGATGCTAATCTTAGGACCCCTCATCTTAACTCGACAAACAACTGCACTAGTTCATTCAACCAACATTTTCACACGCTAACAGTCCTTCCTTTCCCCTCCATCGAATATTTTGTACACAAATTTCACCTTAGAAATTTCACAAGTAAAAATTGAAAAGTCCCTCCTGAATTCAATGGGTAGTTTTTAAGCATTCCTAGGTCTTTTGGGTCAGTTTTTCACTTAATGAGCCACCTGCTCTTGTTCCACTTTCTTGGGGAACATGACGACATAAATAAAGAAGTTTTCTCCTGGAAGTGATTT
Organism: Pseudotsuga menziesii; assembly: GCA_001517045.1. Classification (NCBI taxonomy): domain Eukaryota; kingdom Viridiplantae; phylum Streptophyta; class Pinopsida; order Pinales; family Pinaceae; genus Pseudotsuga; species Pseudotsuga menziesii. Next base: position 321,622 of record LPNX010254663.1, on the reverse strand, counting down.
GAGGATGCAGCCAAGTGTCAATCTATTCTCAATCTAGTCTATTCCACCTAGTGACTAGTAAACACTCATTTAACAACCTCCTTAACATGTTGTCTCATATTTTATTTATTAATTAATTAAATATTTAGAATAAATAATTACAATCATCCTTGACTCCACTTGGTGAATAATTACAAACTTTACAATAAAATTAAAGTATAATGTCTTCTTAAAAATAAAATGCTTTTGCAATTTGGGGTATGTGACATTCCCTTTTTCCAACAACGTATCCATCAAATCTGAGTTATAAACCCAATTCCATGGTTTCCTTTTGATCCTTCTTATTTGTTCACAATATTCAAATAAATCAACTACAAATTATTCTTATCAAAATCACGGATTATTCTTGTCCACGTCCTTATCCTTGTTGCTAACAAATTCAAACTCGCGATTTATTTTGATGTCTTTTGAAGCAATAATATAAAATCCTTGAATTTATTTCATCTCTTCTATGGCCCTAGAACCAAAGTTTCTCCTCTTAGTTTTTCTTAATATCTCATTAGATTATCTAGGATCTTCCTATGAAATAATAACAAGTACAACAATATGCATAATATATAAAAGATACACAAGACACAATGATTGTCAACGAATAAACCATAAAAGAGAAAACCCTGCAAACTTCCTCAAAATAGTAAGATGATCGAAAGAAGTAATCAAAAGTATTTAGTAGCTATCTATCTCTCCTCCTTTGTCTGTCTCTCTCTCTCATGTGAACTTGAGAGTGTGAGGTGTGCATAAATGAGGGAGAGTGCCTCCCTATTTATACCCTTTCAAGTCACTGACAAAACATAATACTTGAGCCTACGTGTCTTCTCACATGGGGCCCACTTTTTATAGAGAGACTGAAATCCGATCCCATCTCTAAAAATGAGAGGTTGAAATGGCCAAATACCCCAATATTGTTCCCATGAATCAACATTACAGTCAATGATAAGGGAATATTCAGAACATTACTAAAATAATTTTCCTCCTTACCCATCCTTAGAATAGGAATCTTTGACTTATCCATTTTGTCATGGACAACATAGAGTTAAGTCTTTGTATTTTTTGTTAAGCTAATATGTGAGAATAATATACTTTGCGGCAAATTGAAATATATTTGTTATGAGCTACCTACTGTCCTTACAACATTTCCACCTTAGTTGGATTAGTGGTCTCCTTTATCTTGTCATGTATTGTAATACACTCAATATACCTTGTAAAGTTGAATTATTTAGAAATTTTAACATCTCAAAATTATTCTCTTATCACATTGTTAGAGGATTGTGATAATGAAGGAAAAAAAAAATTTCAATTTCTTGATTTTCCATTTTTTACAGTAAACCATGGGACATATTAGATGCCAATAATTTCCAAGATTCTCCGTGATCCATGTGGATATTTGTCCAAATTCTATTCTACAATTTTATTAATAGAAACAACCAATGCAGTTCAGTTCTCACAAACTTTCCCTCTCAGTTGCATCAGTGGTCCCCTTTAGCCTATCATTTATTGTAATGCACTCATTATACCTTGAATATGTGTCTTCTTTAAAAAATTTATTATGAGCTATGTGATGTCCTTGCAACCTTTCTACCTCAGCTGAATCAGTGGTCCCCTTTAGCCTATCATGTATGTAATGCATTCATTACACCTTGCAAATTTGTCTTCTTTAGAAATTTTGACATCTCAAAAATATTTTCTTATCACCTTGATAAAGGAGGATTGTGATACTCGATACAAACCAATACTTTCAATTTCTTCATTTTCCATTTTTCATAGCAAACCATGGGACATATTAGATGACAATAATTTCAAGGTTGTCCTTGATCCATATTCATTGATTAATTGTGTAAAATGTGGAGATTTATATGAATTCGTTTCTACAATTTTATTAATAGGAACAACCAGACAAATAGTGTTTCCCCTATATTTTTCCAAGCCACATTTATCATGCACACTTCTCGCATCAACATTCAAGAACAAACTTTTATAATTGAAGAAAGTGCTCATTTTTATCCCATGGAATTTATACCATGCATTTTGACATACATCTATTGTGTCTAATATCATTGTAAAGATGCTTCCTTTTTTCTCATCTCCTTCTTTCGAAACAGAAGCATTTGATGCAATAGACTTTATAACATACTGTCTTGTTGAGTTTTCATTCATACTATGAAATTTGTTCACACATTCAGATATCAATTGAAGTGGAAGTTTTGATATACAAATATTTGAGGAGAAATGTTTAATGCCAATTTTTGAAAGGAATGCAACTTGATCAATTCCAATCTTGTAAGGTACTAATATTTAATTTCTTTCATACATTTTAGTTCAATATTGTTTCTATATAGAATTGTATGGCCTTGTTCTATTAGCTTTGATGTCTATATATTTAGAATGGGGAGTACAAGTACCATATGTAAATGGCATTCTTCAAAAATATTTGAAATGTTTACCACGTCTTCTTCATTGTTCCTTTTAACATCCAAAGGAGAATCATTGATTTCAAGCAAATGGTTTGTAATCCATCTTACAAGAGAGTCTTCAAATACAACACATTCCTCACAATTACATAAGAATTTATGAACTAAAATACCAAACTCACTAACATCTAGTGGTTTGAATTGTACAATGTCTCCTTCAAAAACACTTGGCATTATCCCTTGAGCAACATAATTTGGATTTAAAGAAAATTGATGTATCAAATTAACTTTCTCTCCCACAAACTTGATATTGTGATTTTGGCTTAATACTTTCAAAGTAGTTTCAAATTGATTATTCTTGAAAAAAATTTCAATAGGCAACAATGTTCATATATTGAAACATATCACCCTTTTAATTGGTCTTACAAGAAAACCTCCACTACCTAACATTGAATAGAATTCCATACAAGAAAACACCATGTAATCCACCATAATACCAAATGAGAAAGCACCCAAGAACCTTACTCCAACAAAATCAGTCTCATTGAAATTTGTTACAATACCTACGGAAATGCAATCCCTGCATTCTAAACATTTATGTACTGTTTGTGCCATAAATTGTTTCTAAGGCCAGAGAAACAAGCCAATACAATCTCAAATATAAAACTTAAATAAAACTAGGGTTTAGGGTTTGTTTAATGTGTTTTTGGTTGTAAGCTTTGAGAACAAGCAGGGAATACATTCAGAAACAAAATAAAAACTAAATCATAAACAGAAACTGATAAAGATGCATAACATATCACATAAGATCCAACAGAGAGACCATGCTGAGGTTCATACATGAAGGACAAGCACTACCAGCAAATACACATTAACTAGTAATGAATTTATCATTTAAGGAACTAAACAAGTTCAGAAATGAAACCAACACAGACAAACTGAAGGGGAAAAAGTCATATATTTCATTATTTCATCAGCAAATGCTTATAAGAGTCACAATACTTAGCTCTGAACAAGTTTGAAGATACAAATATTCTGCAGACCTCCTGTAGCTCCCAAAAATCAGAACCCCTATTCAGTCCCTCTATCCCTCTTTTATCATTACAAAGAAGTAGTTCTATCTCCCCTTCATCAGGTCGAAATTGAAACTACCCAGTATTTACATTAACTAACCAACTCAACTAATTGACTAAAAATAGAAAATCAGATTCCTCGCAAATATGGCAAATTTCTGGAAAATAGGTGTCAAAGAAGCTTCCATATCTCTCAATTAATGACACTTGTGTAAAAAATGAGAGAGGTTTTTGTGAATGGGTCCGTGATGGAAAACAACCTCTCTTTGTTTTTAAAAATTCATCTCCAATTGATCAGAATATGCCCCGCAGGATGAACTCTAAAACAAGAAAATATTAAAAATTTAAAATGCATGGAAAATAGGCTGCAAAGATTAAATTGGATCTTTCAAACCTTAATAGCTGTTGAAAAACTGAGAGATTTTTTTTGTAGATGGGTATGTTATGAACAAAAACCTCTTTTTTTTTTCAAAAATTCCTCTTCCTTAGCTCGTGGTCAGCATTTTACTTCAATGACCCAAAACAGGAAAAACTGAGCAGAATTCTTAGTGATCTCTTCTTCCTATACAGTAATTTCTTCTGTGACAGCAACTTTATTTTCACTGGAAACTTTTGCTATGAAAACTCTGCACTAAACCCTCTGATACACTGAGAGACATGAAATTGAGATGTCCATTGCAGGCTTGTACAAGGAAACCGGAAAGTCCATTAAATGTTTCTAGCTTGGTAGCCAATTTCTCTGCTATTACTATGGGAGAAACTTTTTGTGATCTATCTTTGTGACCTTTGGCATCCAATGAAAAATCACATGCACTATTTATGTTTTCTAAAGTAGAAAATTCTCTACACAGTAAAACTTTACATAAATGATCTTAGATACTAGCTTCTCAGATTAACTAAAGACTGTTTGTTTGTTGGATGAGAAGATATATAAAACATAACAATCTCCAATCTATTCATTTTATGCTTCCTGTAGTCTTAGCATCAAAAATGAGAATAGGTCTTCATGTAATCTCAGCTATTCAGATCTTTCATTGCACTGTGTATAAGTAGCAGACTCTTTTGTGAAGTTTAAGCACCATAAAATGCATAATTTTTCACCCCGTCCTCTTTTCAAACTTCAGCAGAGGAATGGTTCAATATAGAGCTATTTTTCAATCTTCCACTCAGCAGAACATCTCAGAATGTCTCAAACGGCTATCTCTTCAAAAGGAATCCCTTTTAAAGACATAATTTAACATTTCCCTTAACTAATTTTGACAGAAACGACTTCAAGGAGAAAGCCCCAACTCTGCTCTATAACAGCAACCTCCGATTTTTTGGAAGATGTCTTTGTTCCAGCATCTCCACCAGCTCCATAATATTTAATTTAGAACATCTTCCCTGAAAGTCTTGCCTTATTTCGCTCACTCTCATCATTTTCCAGAAAGTTGCATCCAGTTGCCAGAACAGTTGCCAGAATCTCCCTCACATGAGACTGACGCCTGTTTACATGAAAAAAAATTGGCAAAAAATATATCAAATGTGACCAATGATTTATTTAACACTTTAGCAACGAAATCCCCAAAAAATCGGACTGAAAAATTACCATTCTGGCAAAAAAAGATTTTCCTGTAGCGCGCCTTTGTTAATTTTTTGCTCCAGCGCTACATGAATAATTTAAAACCCAATTTTGGCTCTATTTAGTCATTTTTTCCATTTTGAATACAGTTCAAAGGACAAACTATACTCATGATATGATTTGTGAATCCATTTTTCAATATATTGACCTTTAGAACCCTTCAAAAGCTTAAAAGAACAAAACTAAATAAAAATCTAAAGGTAAAAATTGAAAATTTCACTAAAAATCTAAATATTTCCACATTAAGTAAAAGAGTAAACTCAAGAAAATATGCAAGCTAAAATAAAAATGACAATCAAACATAAAATTTGAACAAACAAGTTCCTAGCTTAACATCTGGCTCCAGCTGCGGGATGAAGTCCTCCCTGTGAGGCTTCAAGAACCTGTAGACCAGTGCCTTCTGTCACCAAAACTGCCTGCTTTTTTGCAAAACATCCATTGGGCTATGGAGTCTTTATTCATTCCTTCATACACTGATATATACAATGAAAATCAAATCTCATTCTCTAAGGAACCTTCCATCTGCTGAATCAAATCGAAATCCCATTTCCAATGTAACCAAGACAAAATTTGATCAACCCACCAAAACTTGTTTCCAACTCGAAATATATATATAATCAGAAAAATTGGAAAATGTGAAGAGCAGAGATTTAACAACTTATACCCACTTTCATCAAATAGTGTCTCTGAAATAACAAATTCATAACCTGGTATTGACTCTAAATAATCTGCTACTGGATCATAAAAATTTCCACAAGTTACCTCTTCCTACTCTGGCTGTCCAAAAGAATATTTTGTTCCATGAATATCAATCAGGCATTGGTGATAAAAGAAATCAGGATCAGCGTGAATTTGCTCTGTAAAATTTTGAATAGTATCATCAACAATGTCAACACCTTGAACCTATTTTTCCGCATTGTCTTCAAATGAGTGACTATTAGGCATTGGCTTTTGTTGTTCAAAAATAATAGACTGAATGCATTCTTGAATCTGCTGATCAGATTGTAACATATCACACACCTCACAGATTTCTGGGTCTTTCTTTTCAATTTCATCATCATATTTATTAAAAATTAGACCATCTTCATAGTGATTTTGAATAGTAGATTTATCATAACCATAAACGTAAGCAACTTCTAAAAAATTTTGAACAGCCTGGCCCTCATCAAATTTAGTATCAAAACCAAAAGGAATAGAGTCTAATTCATCACAGAATCCTTGAATTGGAACCCTAATCTCTTCATCATAGCAAGGAGTATTCTAAGAAATTTCAAATGACGATGCTAAAGGTTCATCTTTTCCTTCAATACAAAGCTGATCTTTAACACAACACTGATTTTCAAAAGTTTGTTGAACTAGAGATTGATCTTCAAAAGGATTAGCATTCAAACTGCTATAAAGGCTGTTGAAATCGTTATGAGAATGTTTCAAACCATCTTTACTGATTTCATCACTTGGACAATCCTCAAACTATCCTAAAACAACAACCTGGTATCACAATGATGATAGCATTCTTCCTTGACAGCAGTATCTAAAAATGTTACCTTCTCATCTTCAACAAATTCTGAAACTTCAACTTCTTTATGACATGTTTTGAACTCTTGACTGTACTCATCATCATGGTTCTTTAAATCAGAAATTGTATGATAAACATCAGCCTGCTCACAACAATCTTTTAAAAAGAGTTCAGCTGGGTACATATACTTACAACGCTTCCGAAAGCATGTGTGGAATTCTTTTAGTGAAGAGATGTTAGCAGCGGGAAGAGAAAAATACCAATCTCATGCATCTTTTTCAAGTGAATACATGAACATTTTCATGAGCACATCTTCATGCTGGATATTTAACTGGAGCATGCATTGATGAAATTTGATGAGGTGATCTGATGGATTATCCTCTTTGTTTTCTCTAAACCGTGGAAGACAATCTCCCCAAACATCCATAATAGGTACTGAATTTGGAAAACCTGGAATATCAAAAAAATTCAAAGGTGCAAACCTTCGAGCCACAATAGCTTCCATGGACATTGGCCCGTGCATTTTGAAACAGTGGAGTCGCCAATCAATTTGTCAAGAGAGATTTAGTTTCTTCTTCTTAGAAAGAAAAAAGGATTAACAGTAGTTTAAATTAATTAGGGCTGCATAAAGCTGGGGATGACTGAAATCTTCAAATTCTTCCAACTCCTCTAGTAGCCACTATGTCAAACTTGGTGAAAATAGCCTTTAAAAAGTGTTGGTTTAAGTCCACCTCTTAAACCAATAAAATAGATTAGTATCCCAGGGAATATATGCTTCAGCTTCATCCCCGGCAATGGCGCCAAAGATGTTTGTGCTAGAAATTGTTTCTAAGGCGAGAGAAACAAGCCAACACAATCTCAAATGTAAAACTTAAATAAAACTAGGGTTTAGGGTTTGTTTAATGTGTTTTTGGTTGTAATCTTTGAGAACAAGTAGGGAATACATTCAGAAACAAAATAAAAACTAAATCATAAACAGAAACTGATAAATATGCATAACATATCACATAAGATCCAACAGAGAGACCATGCTGAGGTTCATACATAAAGGACAAGCACTACCAGCAAATACACATTAACTAGTAATGAATTTATCATTTAAGGAACTAAATAAGTTCAGAAATGAAACCAACACAGACAAACTGAAGGGTAAAAAGTCATATATTTCATTATTTCATCAGCAAATGCTTATAAGAGTCACAATACTTAGCTCTGAACAAGTCTGAAGATACAAATATTCTGCAGACCCCTTGTAGCTCCCAAAAATCAGAACCCCTCTTCAGTACCTCTATCCCTCTTTTATCATTACAAAGAATTAGTTCTATCTCCCCTTCATTAGGTCAAAATTGAAACTACCCAGCAGTTACATTAACTAACCAACTCAACTAATTGACTAAAAATAGCAAATTGGATTCCTGGAAAATATGGAGAATTTCTACAAAATAGGTGTCAAAGAAGCTTCTATATCTCTCAATTTGTGACACGTGTGTAAACATGGAGAGATTTTTTTGTGAATGGGTCCATGGTGGACAAAAACCTCTCTTGTTTTTTAAAAATTCATCTCCAATTGATCAGAATCTGCCCCGCAGGATGAACACTAAAACAGGAAAATATTAAAAATTTAAAATCCATGGAAAATAGGCTGCAAAGATTAAATTGGATCTTTCAAACCTTAATATCTGTTGCAAAACTGAGAGAGGTTTTTGTATGTTGTTATGTTATGAACCAAAACCTCTTTTTTGTTTCAAAAATTCCTCTCCCTTAACTCGTGGTCGGCATTTTACTTCAATGACCCAAAACAGGAAAAAATGAGCAGAATTCTCAATGATCTCTTCTTCCTGTACAGTAATTTCTTCTATGACAGCAACTTTATTTTCACTAGAAACTTTTGCTATGAAAACTCTGCACTGAACCCTCTGATACACTGAGAGACATGAAATTGAGATGTCCATTGCAGGCTTGTACAAGGAAACCAGAAAGTCCATCAAATGTTTCTAGCTTGGAAGCCAATTTCTCTGGTATTACTATGGGAGAAACTTCTTGTGATCTATCTTTGTGACCTTCGGCATCCAATGAAAAATCACATGCACTATTTATGTTTTCTAAAGTAGAAAATTCTCTGCATAGTAAAACTTTACATAAATTATCTTAGCTACCATCTTCTCAGATTAACTGAAGACTCTTTGTTTGTTGGATGAGAAGATATATAAAACATAACAATCTCCAATCTATTCATTTTATGCTTCCTGTAGTCTTAGCATCAAAAATGAGAATAGGTCTTCATGTAATCTCGGCTATTCAGCTCTTTCATTGCACTGTGTATAAGTAGCAGACTCTTTTGTGAAGTTTAAGCACCATAAAATGCACAAATTTTCACCCCATCCTCTTTTCAACTTCAGCAGAGGAATGGTTCAATATAGAGCTATTTTTCAATATTCCACTCAGCAGAACATCTCAGAATGTATTAAACAGCTATCTCTTCAAAAGGAATCCATTTTAAAGACATAATTTAACATTTCCCTTAACTAATTTTGACAGAAACGACTTCAAGGAGAAATCCCCAACTCTGCTCTATAACAACAACCTCCAATTTTTTGGAAGATGTCTTCGTTCCAGCGTCTCCACCAGCTCCATAATATTTAATTTAGAACATCTTCCCTGAAAGTCTTGCCTTATTTCGCTCACTCTCATCATTTGCCAGAAAGTTGCATCCAGTTGCCAGAACAGTTGCCAGAATCTCCCTCACATGAGACTGACACCTATTTACATGAAAAAAACTTGGTAAAACATATATCAAATGTGACCAATGATTTATTTAACACTTTAGCAGCGAAATCCCCAAAAAATCAGACTGAAAAATGACATTTCTAGGAAAAAACGATTTTCCTATAGCGCGCCTTTGTTAATTTTTTGCTCCACCGCTATAGGAATAATTTAAAACCCAATTTTGGCTCTATTTAGTCATTTTTTCCATTTTGAATACAGTTCAAAGGACAAACTATACTCATGATATGATTTGTGAATCCATTATTCAATATATTGACCTTTAGAACCCTACAAAAGCTTAAAAGAACAAAACTAAATAAAATTCTGAAGGTAAAAATTGAAAATTTCACTAAAAATCTAAAAATTTCCACAGTAAGTAAAAGAGTAAACTCAAGCAAATATGCAAGCTAAAATAAAAATGACAATCAAACATAAAATTTGAAGAAACAAGTTCCTGACTTAACATGTACCAACTTAACTTTTATCGTGTTAAAAGATTATTTATCATCACTTATTATAATATGTTATACACTCATCAAAATGAAAGCCACTATGTCATTCACTTCATTCTCTGGAAGAGAAGATCGAATGTAGTTAATGATCTCAAATGCATGCCATTGAATATAACTACTGACTACCAATGAAAATGTATTTGGACCTTCTGATGGATAGGGAAATTGAATATTTGCATTTAAAACCTCGGTAATGTTTATACTAATACATCAATCATGAATGTGAATATTATGCGATATTTTTCTTTTTGGAAAAGAGATTCCTTCAACAAATTTTAATCCATTCAAAAGGAGGTCCACACATTGTTGATAACTAAGATCCATTTCAAAAGTACTTTGTGAAATAAAAAAGAATAGGAGCACATTGAAAATAATATTTATTTTAAACAAAGAGAATTACTTTTCACTAGTACATATTATCAATTATATCTATGCTATACAGGTTAATAACATTATTGTATGCTATCATTCTATATAAGACAATAAATGAGAGAACAAAAAGATAAAATTTACTAAAAGAGATATTAGTGATTGGATATAGATTGACCCGATGATAAAGGAATGGATGGTCATAGGTGCATTGTTGGGTACTGGAGGTGGCGAATTGGGGGAGGAATTGGGGAAATATCTCTACCCAATGACAAGGGAATGGTTGGTTGTAGGAACATTCATGAGTATTGTAGGTGGTGGATCATGAGAGGAATTGAGGAGAGAGATCTCCCCAATTACAAGGGAACGGATAACCATAGGGGCATTTGTGAGTACTAAAGGTAGTCGTTAAGGGGATGTAATAGAGGAATGACATAAGCGACAACAAAAATATTTTCATGGAAAGTAATGGCATCTTACTATTTAAATGCCTAAAAGGTGCCATGACCTCTTCACCATGTTTGTTTTCTTCCTTGCATGCAGGATATTCTTATCCTTCTAAAGGGCAGAGGAATTCTCCATGTTTCATCTAAAATGGAGATGGGGAGTGATATTGTGAGCATTAGCATGGCTAGAAGGTGGAGGGTGTCCAAAGGAAAACCCCCTGATGAAAATTGTAACATCATCAATGCTCAAAATAGGGAAAAATGGGAAGCTCGTTACTTTAAGTTGGCAATTCCTGTGGAAATTCAGAATGAGATCGAATCAATGGAGGCAATTCTATGGATTTAGGTTGACAATGATCAAATGAAAAAAGAGAGAAAGGAACTAAAATACTAGGTTATTGACCCTCGTAATAATGTGGTGTGTCTTGGTAATTATGAACACATTGTGTCCCTATATTGGTTAGTTGAGAACATAATTGGTCATGTTCTGTGGGAGCATAAGGACAAGGAAGAGGGCGATGTTTCTTAAATCCAAAACTAGAAGGAGCATCATGCAGGATGCAATTCTATAAACCAAAATATTGCTTCCATCATGTAGGCGATGGGGATTAGTGTTCTTCCACCTATGTATTCTCTTGTTGGTGGTCCAACATTTGGCCTTTCTGGTTCTTCTCCACATTTCTCGGCTTTTCTACGAGGTCTCTGAATCTTAGTTTCTTTTGTAAATGTTGTTTTTTTAGTATAGTAGTAGTTTTTTTTATGTATGGGTTTTGGTTCTATATTTTGGGTTTGGTTGGTATTTGATGGACAATACTTCTAAGTGGTATGGCCTTTCCATGAATGGTATGTGTATTTGGGAAAGAGAGAAGAGGGGTAGCAATGTAATATCCGGTTAATGGAGACAGACTTAGTAGGTTCTGTGGATTTTAGTTATTTGTTGTTTTTTTCTAGGTTCAATCAATGCTAGCTATGGGATATCTAGATTTATTTGAAGATATGTACTCTCATTTTATTTTAATATAATATTTTTCTTATTTACAAAAAAATATTTAAATATTATACATCAATTTTCTTTATGTATTTGAATTATTAATTCTATTAGACAATATGAAGAAAGGATGGGTGTCCTTTGGATGTCTAATGTTCATATGTCTCAATGGAGTGAGAATAATTTAAACAATTGATGACTTCATTGAAATCATATATCATCTACTACATTCCTCCCCTCCAAAATGTAACCACTTGGGGAAGGAGCAACCGCTCTTTTGCTGAGAAAATTGTTTCCTCAAAGGGTCTACACCATTATGGATGTCCATATAAAAGGGTTAGATTACATGAATATTTAATTCCTAATCATATAAGGAACACATCGTCCATATATATAAATACATGTATATTTGAGGAAGGAGACACTGTTACTTCCTAAAATGGCCTCTTGGAGAATAAAGCTTGGTAATATTTAGAATGATAATGCATGTGAATTACTTATATTATATTAATTTGTTTGTATGTGTATTTTAAATTATATTTGACTATATTAAGAAGGTACACATTCTCCATATCCATCTACTCATAATATTCATCGAAGGTGTAGAATCTCTTCAATCCTTCACCTATATCATATATGCTGTGTTGAATTCTAAGAACTCCAAAATGGACCTACTTGGTGGAAAGAAGGTCGATCTTTCTTCTTACTATATACTTTCTCAAACCTTATAATGGAAACCATTGAGAAAGGATCAGTCACTCTTTTGAGATAAGAATATTTTCTAAATGGGTCCATAGATATAAGGATCAACCGTTCCTTTTCCATCTAGTCCTCATGTTCCTTGTAGGGGTGGGCGCTCTTTAAATAATTTCCATCTTCACCTCAATAATATATGATATTTTGAATTACCAAAACTCCACAATCGAGCTACTTGGAGATAAACTGGCAGTTATCTCTCCTCAATAACTACTTTTAGCACCCCAAAATCGAACAACTTGAGGAATTAGTGATCACTCCTTCTCTTAGAAAATTTCTACTTTCCAGAAAAATATATGATGAAAATTTCCTATGAAACTTGTGGTCTAAGCATCAATATCTATTTTCTGCACTAACAAAAATAACCCCTTGAAGAATGAGTGGAAACTCTTTCTCCTCAGAATCTACTTAACCACCCCAATATAGAACGAATTAAGGATGGAGCGATCATTCTTTCTCTGAGAAATTTTCTACTTTCCAGAAAAATATATGATGCAAAATTCCTATGAAATTCGTCATCAAACCACGATATCTATATGCCCCACCCATAAAAATAATCTCTTGAAAAAGGATCCGATGATCTTTCTCCTCAACATCTACTTTCAACACCCCAAAATAAAACAACTTAAGGAAAGGGTGGTTTCCCTTTTTCTAAGAAAACTTCCACTTTCTAGCAAGATATTTGAAGCAATGTTCCTATGAAATTTTTGGTCAAATTACCAATATATTAATCCCCACCCATAAAAAATAACCCCTCTAGCAATGATTGGACTTTCTTTCTCCTCAACATCTACTTTAAACGCCCAAAAATAGAACAACTTAAGGAAAGAGCGGTCTCTCTTTCTGTTAAAAGATTTCCACTTGCTAGAAAACTATTTGAATCAAAGTTCCTTTGAAATATGTTGTTAAAGTTATGATATATACTTTCCCCATCCCTTTAAAAGAACCCTTGTGTCACGTCCCCATACCACATAATGCAGATAAATTAAAATTTTTGCTTCACGGACCTTTTTCCTTCCTTTGAAACACACGGAATGTACGATAAAACACTCGTCAACATTCAATCTTAGGCTTTGAAACCATTGTAACAGTTTTTATCATTTAATCAATATGATCTAGGATCTTATCTAAGAGAATAACACGCACAACAATAGCCACAAGAGACAAGAGACACAAAGAGTTTTTCTTAAGGAAACCATAAAGGAGAAAACCCCATAACTTCCTCAAAGATAGAATTAGCACCAATAGAAAAAGTAAAACCCAAAAACAAAAATATAATCTCCGACAACTGATCTCTCTCTCTCTCACTTGTGTGAGCTCCTCCTCTCTCAGTCATGTGCTATAGTTGAGTGAGTGTATGTTTCAAATAGAGAGTCTCACTCTCCATTTATACGTGTTTTCCACTTGACAATTACTCTACAAGGCCGACTTCTCTATGAGAGTTTAATAACCCTAATACCCCTCAATTGTGGGGACTATTTCATTGACTTACAATCGTAGGGTTGACCTCAAATCAACTGTGGGGACTATTTCCCTGACTTAACGAAGGGTTAATCTCAATAACTTTACATGACTTTATTATATTAATGACTCTCCCAATCAGAGGAATAAACATATCTGTCGGGGTAAAATGAAATGAAATATAAAATATACAAATGAATACATTCTGAAGTTACAAATACATCAACACTCCCTCTTAACTAGGAAGATATTCTCTTGACACAATTCATCAACACAAGTATTTATCACTAGATCATCATCAGAGATGGATTATCATCATCACTGGATCAACGTCATCATCACTGGATCATCATCATCATCACTGGTCCCTCTATCTCTAGCAAATGGTGCTATATCTCAATTCTACTCATCATAGGAAGTTTACAGAGCCAACCCTTTTTCAAGATGGTTGTAGGCCTATCCTCCATGTAGGTATTCATCTCTTCATCACTTATATATGACCATGGGAGGAACCAATCCTACCTCCATGTCAGAAAGGAACAACACTTACATCTGACTTTGGGAGGAACCAATCCTCTCGCCATGTCAGAAAGGAACAACACTTACATCTGATCATGGGAGGAACCAATCCTCTAGCCATGTTAGAAAGGAACAACACTTACATATGACCATGGGAGGAATCAATCCTCTCACCATGTCATAAAGGCACAACACTTACATCTTACCATGGGAGGAACCAATCCTCTCACCATGTCAGAAAGTCCCAGCACTTACATGTGATGATGGGAGGAACCAATCCTGCCACCATGTCATAAAGGCTCAACACTTACATATGACCATGGGAGTAACCAATCTTGTCCCCATGTCAGAAAGGCACAACAATTACATCTGACCATGTGAGGAACCAATCCTCTCGCCATGTCAAAAAAACACAACACTTACATCTGACCATGGGATGAACCAATCCTCTCTCCATGTGAGAAAGGTACAACACTTACATCTGAACATTGGAGGAAGCAATCCTTTCATCATGTCATAAAGGTTATTGGACTCATCACTTCTCCCTTGAAGTAACCTCGGTATGGAGAACTCCAAGCTTCTCCCTTAAGTACTCAAACTTCACTCTAGTCATTTCTAGCATAGAATCACATTAGGGCTCATTACATCCAAGGATAACCTATGAGCTTCACCATGACTGATTACATCCAAGGAAAACCTAAAAGATTGTTTACACCTAAGCAACCTATGAGCTTCACTGGGATTTTATTCTCAGACAACCTATCTCATTGGCTATGTTGTAACTCCCTCTTTCGAGAGATCTTGATCTGGATCACAAACTGGAGCTTCATTGTTCCTCTTTCCCAAGTGGTTGAGCAAGTGTCAACATATTTTTCCTTGGCTGTATTTAGTGCCATTTAGGACTCCTTCCTACTAAACCAAGAGATCACACTTGATCCCATGCTGAAGCAGCACCCTGAACTGCTCTTCCTATCAACGAAATTCCCTACCCAATCTGAATCCACAGAACCCTCCAGGTTAATCTTCTAATTCACTTCATAATTGATCCCATAGTCAACTATACCCATTAGGTTCCTCAGAATATGCTTTCCAACAATCAGGTGAATATTTCTCGGATATGTCAGGAACTGGCTCAATGTGTTCAGATCAAAGCAAATATCTGGTCTCGTATTTTTCAGGTACATCAATGACCCAATCATTTGATGATACATCGTGGCATCAACAAAATATGATAAAGAATCACATAATAGCTTCAAATTCGATGCCATAGGTGTGGTCATGGCCTTGCAGTCCATCATCCCAAAACTCTTTAGGATCTCTATTGCATACTTCCCTTGTCCCAGGGAGATTCCATCTACTTTCTGCCACACCTCCATGCTTAGAAAGTAGTGTATCATACCCAAGTCCTTCATCTCGAGCTCGCAATCAAGTCTCCTTCTTGAAACATTAATGAGTTCCACATTTTTTTCAGGAACAAGTCATTTACATATAACATGAGCATCACTGGTATTCCAAATTCAACCTTGAAGTAAAGGTTGGAAACTGCTTTACTCTCATTAAATCCTAGATCCATTAGTAAGATGTACATCTTTCCGTACCATATCAAACCTCAGGATATTCTGTAGTCACTCCCTCTGAAGTGGAGCATCATTCTCCCTCTTCCTTTTGTACTTTATGTATTGAAACATTTTGTACTGGAGTGACAAGTAGCTTCCTCTGCTACTAATATTCTATGTATCGATCTAGGGTCACTGTATACCAAGATCCTCTATCTTGAACCTTTTGAAAATTTCTTCTCGCACCCATCTATGAGCTTGTCATCCTTTGTAGGCTTTCATTTTCAGCCTTGTAGAAAAGGTTAAGATCTTCATCACTCTAGGTGATCTTCAATCTCATCATGTATGTGTTATCCCATGGGTGCCTTCAGAGCTCGTACAAGGCCTTCTTTAATTTGCACACATGAGTCTTCCTTTCATGTGTCTTAACTTCCAGTGGCTACAAATGTCTCTTTGTAGTATATACCTTGTTTTTGTTAGAAGCCTCATGCTATGAATATTTCCTTGTATCCTATGATGTTTCCATCTACCACATGCTGGATCTTGCAGATCCATATGGAAGACACTACAAACTTCCCTTCAAGTCTCGATAATGCATCCTAGACATCATTCTTGTTTAATTGGTACTCTCCTTCCCTTTCTTCTAGGATACTTCTTCATAGCTGGAAGGATATGCATCAATGATGTCGCTGAACAGTGTCACATAACTAGAGTGTGTCTGAGGCCTCTTGAAGTGTCATCATAGGTTTCTTCAATTTGTATTATTTCATGAACTTTCATCACTTGTTCTTCATAACAAGTCTCATCCTTCTTTTCTTGTAGGCGATTGTGAGTGATCTTTCCTACAATTCAAATGCATTAGTTGAATGGTTAGAAACATTTCATAAAGCATATTCATAATGGAAAATTCTTATGCATAAAGATATAATGATGTAACTATTTTATCCAATACAACATTCATCCATATCTCATGGAAACTTTCTATATGCCTTCCATCTCTACCATGACATCATTGAGATTGTGCGCTAATCCAATATGTCAGCAAAAAGGTTTCATTCTAGATAAGTAGAAATGGAGAGTTTTATAGCACCATGGGATACTTACCCATCACATGCATATTAGTAGTATAATGTCATTAATGCAAATATTTTATCATCCAAAACACATCAACTGAATATAAAAAATGCATAACCAAACAATACCATGAAAATGACAATTGGATACTTATCTTTATTTGTTTTGTGGGTAGACTCCTTCTTGATCCTTCATCTTCATCATCTTCTTCATTCATAAGAGCATCATTTCTTATCCAAATTCTAAGATGGATAAGTGGTTCTTCAAGAATGGAGTCCGTCATATTCCTCATTGCTTGAGGGATATTCTTGAATCATGAGAGATTGATCTTCAATTTCTTCCATATTCTCTTCTCTTATTAAGAGTCGATCTTATTCTTGTGTGCACTCTTCCAAGATTCTTCTAAAGGTAATCACTTCCTTCCATCACACATTCCTCGAATGAATGAATCACATGATCCTGGGAGGCCATTCAAGGTGGTTATAACAATATCTTATTATTCTTTGATTGCTTCATCATAGTAATTGAACACTTCCTTTTGTTGTATTCAAGGATGACACATGAGGGATGAGATGATCTTTAATAGAATCTGCAATGATTCTCTTGGCTCTATCCTTAGCCTTATCTCCCTCTGGCTCTTATAAATTCCTTACTAAAATATTGTCTTAAGTCAATTTTTTCAAGGATCATGTAGGTCCTATACATCCATACTCAGAAGAGGTCAACTTCACCAAGCTTGTCATCAAGCTGATGTGATATGTCATTTTGAGATGAGAACCTCAAATTTAAATAATAAAAGATTAGATCTTACCGATTTGAGGTGTTCATTCTGGATCCGGATCTCACTAATCTAGGATTTGTCAGAGAAACCCTAATTTGCAAAACTTTAAATATTTTAAATATGATTGGATAGAAAGATGCACCTCCTCAAGGTGGGCTGGGAAGCATACGCATTTTCCAAAAACTGTTAACCGAACTGCAAAATATATGATGCCCTATTTTTCTTCAATTTTTTCTACATAATTGCCTGATATTGTTTCTACCATATCTCTGAAAGCACTGTTCCTCTATGTCTAAAACATTGCACTAAGGTAGCCTCATCTGTCATCTTTCCAACATCATAGTCTTGAGAAGAATTTCTTTCACCAATTGGGACTTATGATAGTTTTCCCAAGGTGACTTATTTTAGGGCTGTTCAGCATAGAGAACTTGTACAAACTTCCACATGTCAGTGTTTCACCTTCGGGGTATGAAACTTTTACCACAAAAATTACAATCCATTCCTTATTTGGAACATGTTGTGAAATTTAATTTGGACATTCATAACCCGAGATATAGCAATTATCCCAAGGTGTCTTGTTTAGGGATGAATCATGGGAGAGGCTGCAACCCTCATTTGAAGGAATCATATCTCCCAGAATATAGCAAATATGATGCTAAAAATTTTAGAAAGTGTTCAGCACGAATTTTTCTTTAGCCTATAAATATTTTGAATTCTGATTTTCTCCAATCTTGAGATATAGCAAATGTACTAGGATTACAAAATTCAGACTTCTAGGGTTTTCTCGTCTAGGGTCAAATTAGGGTTTGACTTTCCTGGAGTTTTACCAAACCAAAAATTTCGATATTGGTCTCTAAATTTCAATTTTAAGGAGGAGAGTAGTCCTATGCTAGCCTCACTCAAAAATTACTCTTCTATGAAAATCCATAATCTCTCGTAGTATTGACATGTCACAAATTGAAAATGTGTGGAATCAAATTCTACTTCGACAAAAAGATGTGCACTTCAATGTTGAGTTAACCTAGCCTCCTTTTCCTGATGATATGTGGAGAGAGGCCCAAAAAGTAAGAAGCCATAGATTCTACAGATGCACAGTGTCTTCTTATCAGGTTAGCTCTGATACCATGTTACATTTTTTTCATTTAATCAATATGATATAGGATCTTATCTGAGAGAATAACATGCACAACAATAATCACAAGAGACAAGAGACACGGAGAGTTTTCCTTGGGGAAACCATAAAGGAGAAAACCCCACAACTTCCTTAGATATATAATGAGCACCAATAGAAAAATTAAAACCCAGAAACACAAGGATGATCTCTGACAGCTGATCTCTCTCCCACTTATGTGAGCTCCTCCTCTCTCACTCATGCACTACAATTGAGTGTGTATGTTTTGAATAGAGAGTCTCACTCTATATTTATACTTTTTTTCCACTTGAAAATTACTCTACAGGGATGAATTCTCTAGGAGAGTCTAATAACCCTAATACCCCTCAATTGTGGGGACTATTTCCCTGACATACAATCAAAGGGTTAACCTCAACTCAATTGTGGGGACTATTTCCCCGACTTACAATGGAGGGTTAACCTCAATGAATTTACTGTTGAAAAACTGAGATTTACTGCTTGCTGGTTTAAATGAACAATTTGTGTTTTTCACTTCAGCCGGTTTTGCATAGGCTTGAAGCTACTTAAAAAAATTTCCTGAGCAATTTTAAACACGCAGAAAAACACTAATAGGCTGAAAACAAATGCATGCACACCATAAATTTAACTCAGAGATTTTTGGCTAATCAGCCCTGGAAAAACCCCCACGGGGAAAACCAGTCAGAGAGAGAGAGAGAGAGATTTATTTCTTCAGCAAAATATATGACAGAAAATACAGTGGGAATATTACTTATCTCCCCAACATATTTTTATCTCAAAAATCTGATCACTGTGCACAGCAAAACACCAGCCGTACACTTAAATTTCTGTGCATTAAAATTTGCAGACCGTACAGCATTAAGACCCAGCCGTACCTCCTCGAAAACAGTGCAGAATAAATGCAACCGTACCCCGATTTCTGTGCAGCAGTTAAAGACTGACCGTACCTCGATTTTTGTGCAGCATTTATGAAGGCCGTACTCTACAGGTCGTACCACGATTTCCTGAGCATTAAATGCAGACTGTACGGTGCATTAAATGCAGACCGTACTCTTCCTCGATTCCTGTGCAATAGTACCAGCAATAAATGAAGGTAGAAGCTCCTCGATTTTTGTGCATTAAAATGGTCTCTCTTCCTGGAAAAATCGTGCCCCTGCTCAGCTCTTTCTCTTTCTCTCCAGCGCTCTTCTTCTCTCCTCAAAAATGAAAAGTGAAGAGACCTTTTGCCTCCCTCATGCTTTTTGTTTATCCTAAGTGAGTTTCTTAATCCAATGGTGGAGAAAGAATCAATCCAATAGATGAGATTGATTGAGAGTGAAAATCACTTTTATTTATTTCTCATAAATAAAATCACTCACCCACTTAAATTTATCAAAAAGTGACTTTATTGTTATAAAGTCTCATTAAGTGACTTTTAATGTGAGGGTCACCTTTTTCCCTCTTAAAGTGACTTTAGGCAAAAATTAAAGTCACCTAGGGAACATCTGCCTAGGTACAAAAACTAACACTCCCTCTTACCGAGGAAGGTGTTCCGTACCACTCCCAACTTATCTCTGAAGAAGACGAACTTGCCCCTCCCCAAATACTTCGTCAATATGTCAACTACCTGCTCATCAGTGGAAATATGCCGAAGCTGAACTGCCCCTCTCTGAACGTAGTCTCGGATGAAATGATATCTGATCTCTATGTTCTTTGACCTGTCATGGAACACTGGATTCTTAGAGAGCTGAATGCAACTCTGATTGTCGCAGTAGATCACCGTAGGCCTAAGCTCCTGATCAAACAAATCTACCAAAAGCTTGCGAAGCCACAGTGCTTCACAAGTAGCCTGACTGGCTGCCATATACTCAGCCTCAGCCGAGCTCAATGCAACGGATCTCTGTTTCCGGCTGAACCACGACACTGCTGCCGAGCCCAAACTGAAACAACAACCGGAAGTGCTCTTCCGATCCCGCACGCAACCTGCCCAGTCTGAATCTGTAAAACCAACCAATCCGACTCCATCCGAACCCCTGTAGTCCATACCATAGTCCACTGTCCCTGCAAGATATCTCAAAACGTGCTTTGGAACGGTCCAGTGCACACTCCTAGGCTCAACCATGAACTGGCTAAGAGTGTTCACCGCAAAGCACAGATCTGGTCTGGTGTTGACCAGATACATCAAAGACCCAATAAGCTGATGATATAGTGTGGGATCCACCAACTAGCCCTCGGAAGCATGGAGTTGCTTCCAGTTGGTGATCATAGGTGTAGACATATGCCTACAGTCCTCCATCCTTAATCTCCTTAGAATATTAGCTGCATACTTTCCCTGCCCTAGGAAAATATGCCCAGGCTCCTGCCAAACCTCCATCCCCAAATAATAGTGCATCAACCCAATATCGGTCATCTCATACTCCGAAGCTAAGTCTCTCTTGCAGTGTGCAATGAGACGCTCAGGACCTGTGATGAACAGATCATCAACATACAACAAAAGAATGCGCGACTCCCCCCCAACCACAATGAAGTAAAGGTTGGGATCCGCCTCACTCTTCTGAAATCCCATCGATGTCAGATACTCATCTATCCTGCAGTACCAAGCTCTAGGAGCTTGCTTTAGCCCGTACAAAGCTTTCTTCAACCTGCACACATGAGAATCCCTCCCATGTATCTCGAATCCCTGTGGCTGCTCTAGATAGACTTCCTCCTGCAGAAGACCATTGAGAAATGCGGTCTTCACATCCATCTGGTGGATCCTCCAACCCATCTCTACTGCTATAGAAATCACTGCCCTGATAGAAGAATATCGTGCAACTGGAGCAAAAGTCTCATCATAGTCGACTCCCACAACCTGTGAGAAACCCCGAGCCACAAATCTAGCCTTGTACTTCTCTACGCTGCCATCTGCAGCATGCTTTACCTTGTAAATCCATCTGGAAGTCACAACTGACTTCCCCTCCGGTCTCGGTACTATCTCCCATGCATCATTATTCATGATGGAATGGTACTCTTCCATCATGGCATCTCTCCAAACCGGATGCTGGGAGGCCTCCTCAAATGTAGATGGCTCAGAGTCATGAAGGCATGCAACAAGGGCCATATCATCCCTGACGAGAACCACACCAAGCCTCTCAGGCTCCATTACTGTCCTGATCCTCTCCCAAGGTCTACCAACTGCCTCGGCATCCTTCAAGGTCTCCTGAAGCCACTTAGGCTTCCTCTTCCTTGAAGTCTGCTCCTCCTCATCTGAAGAAGTCTTGGTACCAAAATGTCCAATACCCAGAGGACCAGTAACTGAAGATCCTGTGCCTACCGATGCTGTCACCTAAGGACTCAAACCTGTACCTGTACCTGAACCTGTCCCAGACACTGTCCCTGAAGTACGAACTGCCTGAATCACTGAACCTGAATACACTGTACCTGCACCCTGTGATCCAGACCCTCTAGAAACCTGTGGACCTGTAAGCTGTATCGAAGAAGCCTGTACCTGCTGAGGTGTGGGAGCTGAAGTCTCCCCCTGCTCTAACTCTCTGGACTTCCGGAAGGCTCGCTCCTCATCAAACTTTACTTCCCAGCGGACAACAACTTTCCGCGAACTAGGTAAGTAAATCCTATAATCCTTCGAAGTCTCATCATATCCCACAAAGATACCTCTCTCTGTAGTGGGATCAAACTTCATCCTCTTCTCAGAAGGGACGTGAGAGTAAGTCATCGAGCCAAATATGCAAAAATGGCTCACCTCAGGCTTCTTTCCCGAATACATATCCTCAGGAGTCTTGCTCCCCACTGCCCTATGAGGACTCCTGTTCTGCAGATATACTGCAGTACTACATGCCTCAGCCCAAAGAAAGAAAGGTAGTCCCTGATCATGGAGCATCACTCTGGCTGCCCCCACAATAGACTTTTTCTTCCTTTCTGCTACTCCATTCTGTTCAGGAGTGTAAGAAACTGTCAGCTGCCTCTGAATCCCCTCTTGTGTACAGAATGCACCGAACTCCTTGGAGGTATACTCACCCCCATTGTCCGACCTCAACATCTGGATCTTTCTACCTGTCTGTTTCTCCACAAGGGCTTTGAACCCTTGGAAGACTCTCAATACAAGCTCGTACTTCTTGCTCCTCAAGAAGTAGATCCAGGTCTTCCTGGAGTAGTCATCTATGAAACTGATGTAGTACTCAAAGCCTGTAAAAGAATGTGATGGCATGGGACCGCAAATATCAGAATGGATCAAATCAAGCACCCCGGAAGCTCTAGTGTCACTGCTTGGAAAAGCAGTCTTGGTGTACTTTCCCAAAGCACACCCCCTGCACACATCACTCTGCTCTGTGCTGAACTTGGGTAAACCTGTAACCATACATCTCAACAATATCAGAGCTGGGTAATGTAAGTGGGCCATCCTCCGATGCCAAAGCTCACAAAGCTCGCTACTGTTGCTATGTGCCAAAGCACACTGTGGCTGAAATAATAGCTTATACATCTTTCCACACCTGACCCCGATGTCCATGGAACTGGACACACCTGCAGCCTTGGGATATACCTATACTCTCCCATCTGAAAAGCACACCCCAAGACCCCTATCCTCTATAGTGGAAACTGATACAAGGTTCTTTTTCAGCCCTGGGACATACAACACATCCCGCAGAGTCATGGGACTCATAGACTCCCTCTGAAATGTGATGGTACCCCTACCAACAGCTCTCACAACGGTGTTGTCCCCAAGGACAACCTCCACATCCCTACCTAACTCTGACAACTCTGAGAACACCCCTCGAGCTCCTGTCATGTGGCTCGTGGCTCCACTGTCAATGTACCAAGTAGAAGAGGTGGATGGACCCCCCTCATGTCCTACCAACAAGGAATGCTCCCTATCCCAATCCATATCTATGCTGGTGGCTAGTGTGACTCTCTCTCTCTCAGTCTGTCCAGCATAAAGGGAAAACTCCCTCTGAAATGCAATACTTAACTCATCAACCTCAGCTGAGGCTGCAGTTTCCTGTCCCTGCCCCTTCTTCTTCTTCTTGCTTGGACACTGTGAGGCATAGTGTCCAAACTCCTGACAAGCATAGCACTTGATTTTACTCAAGTCCTTCTTCTTCCCACTCTGCTGACCCTGCTGCTGCTGCTGCTTGGCCCCACCCTTCTTGGGGCTGTTCTTCTTCTTACCCTTGGCTGCCAAAGCCACATCCTCATCATCAGCCCCTCTCTGAGAAGTACTACCCTGTACAAGACCCCTCCTGGTCTCCTCCTGTACAAAGTCATCCCATAACCTCTCCCAGTCAGGGAGGTTCTCCCTGCCCACTATAGCCTGTACAAAAGCCCCCCAAGACTTTGAAGCCCCGTTCACTGCTGTCCGCACAAGCTCTGTAGGGGCAACCTTCTCCCCAACTGCTGCAAGTTCATCCCGAACTACAGAAATCCTAGTAAGGTAAGATGTGACTCCCTCTCCTCCATTCATCCTGATACTCTTGAGTTTTTCTCTGAGAACCATTTTCCGGTTCTCATTAGAACTCTCATACAAGCTGGTTAGGGCTGTCCACATCTCACGTGCCCTATCCTTTCCTGAAATATGAGGGATAATATGGTCTTTCACGGCATCAAGAATAATTCTTCTAGCTTTGCAGTCCAACTTGTTGAAGGCGGTAAGGGCTGCTGCATCTGTAGATGCAGGAATGACAATGGGGTTTGCTGTAGTGTTCCTCACTATGCTTGGCCATAACTCATTCTCTTCAAGTAACAGCAGAATTCTAGCCTTCCACGGCACAAAATTCCCTGTCCCATCCAGCCTATCCTCCAACCTAAGTCCTGTAGCCATCTCAACAACAACTCAACAAAGTGATGTTCACTGACAGAAGTAAAATAACAAAAATTTCTGAACGCTGCAAATTACTGTGTGTCTGCAAAAATCACTGTTTCTGCCCCCTTTTCTCTGATACCATGTTGAAAAACTGAGATTTACTGCTTGCTGGTTTAAATGAACAATTTGTGTTTTTCACTTCAACCGGTTTTGCATAGGCTTGAAGCTACTTAAAAAATTTTCCTGAACAATTTTAAACACGCAGAAAAACACTAACAGGCTGAAAACAAATGCATGCACACCATAAATTTAACTCAGAGATTTTTTGGCTAATCAGCCCTGGAAAAACCCCCACGGGGAAAACCAGTCAGAGAGAGAGAGAGAGATTTATTTCTTCAGCAAAATATATGACAGAAAATACAGTGGGAATATTACTTATCTCCCCAACAGATTTTTATCTCAAAAATCTGATCACTGTGCACAGCAAAACACCAGCCGTACACTTAAATTTCTGTGCATTAAAATTTGCAGACTGTACAGCATTAAGACCCAGCCGTACCTCCTCAAAAACAGTGCAGAATAAATGCAGTCGTACCTCGATTTCTGTGCAGCAGTTAAAGACTGACCGTACCTCGATTTTTGTGCAGCATTTATGAAGGCCGTACTCTACAGGTAGTACCATGATTTCTTGAGAATTAAATGCAGACTGTACGGTGCATTAAATGCAGACCATACTCTTCCTCGATTCCTGTGCAATAGTACCAGCAATAAATGAAGGTAGAAGCTCCTCGATTTTTGTGCATTAAAATGGTCTCTCTTCCTGGAAAAATCGTGCCCCTGCTCAGCTCTTTCTCTTTCTCTCCAGCCTTCTTCTTCTCTCCTCAAAAATGAAAAGTGAAGAGACCTTTTGCCTCCCTCATGCTTTTTGTTTACCCTAAGTGATTTTCTTAATCCAATGGTGGAGAAAGAATCAATCCAATGGATGAGATTGATTGAGAGTGAAAATCACTTTTATTTATTTCTCATAAATAAAATCACTCACCCACTTAAATTTATCAAAAAATGACTCTATTGTTATAAAGTCTCATTAAGTGACTTTTAATGTGAGGGTCACCTTTTTCCCTCTTAAAGTGACTTTAGGCAAAAATTAAAGTCACCTAGGGAACATCTGCCTAGGTACAAAAACTAACATTTACATGAATTTATTATATTAAAGAATCTCTCGATCGAAGGAACAAACATCTCCGTTGGGGTAAAATGAAATACAATATAAAATATACAAGTGAATACATTTCGAAGTTACAGATACATAAAAAATAGTCGTTCTTCCCTTGACAGTTCTATTATGTGACCATAAAACCTCTTATGTACTAAACCTTTCATTTTTTTCCTTTCATCATCTGCCCTACATAACTCAAAAATCAAAACAAAAAACACAATGAAACATTAACCTTCCTCCCTTCCTCCTTTCCTCCTTCCTCCTGGAACTTAGAAGTCAAAAACACACAAACACGATGGAACCCTTCAACCACCTTTATTCCTTATGCATTTCTTCCTTCCACTCGAAACTAAAAAATTGGAGAACCAACATTCAATAGAATCCTTTGACCACCTTACACCTTTCCTCCTTCCACCCTGAACTCAAAAATAGGAGAACCAACTTTCGAAGAAAAAACTAGACAACTTTTATACCCTCCACCTTCTGCCCTTCCTCCTTCTCCTTTGAAACTTGGAAGTTGAAAAAAAAACCTTCAAAAGAATCATTCATCCACATTCTGCATTCCACATTCCTCCCTTTTGGCTTCTGCCTGCGGAACTCGAAATTCATAAAAACAAATTTTGATGGAATTATTCAGCCACATTCTGCCTTTTGGCCTTCCACCTTCCACCTTCAAAATTTGGAAATCAGAAGAAGAAAAAATTCAACGGAATCATTTAACGATTTTTCACATCCCATCTTCCGCCTTAAAAACTCCAAAGTCGTAAAAATAACTTTCGACGGATTGGTTTAACGACCTTCCACCTCCCTCCTTCCTCCCTTCCGCCTTCCGCCTTCCACATTCTGTAGGCAGATTCTGGGGCACAGAAAAGAACTTTTATCTTAGAAATTTTTTTCTCTTTTCCACTTCTTCCTTTCCACCTTCTGTAATGCATACTTTGGAGTTCAGAAGCTCCAACATTCTTCCTTGTTCTTGTTTTTCTTGTTTTCCACCTTCCGCCTTCCTCCTTCCACAGGCAGATCTCGGAGTCCAGAAACACTTACTTAGATGCATTCTAACTCTATTAACTAGGCTTCTAGCCTCTATGATCATAAGAAAAATGCATGGAAACATACAAGGAATAAACAAATGAAAATGCAAGAACATCTAATGAAGAGTAAACTCTACTGAACCATTAACAAGTATTCATCATAATATTCATTTCATTCATGATGAAATACACTGCATATATAAGATAATAGAGATACTTATATTGAAGATGAATTTTTCCCACCTCTAGCTATGTCATTGCAACATTCCACCAAACAATAGTGTAGTTGTGTTCATAAATCTCTCAACACAAGTTCCACCCCCGAGCTGGTCATAACTTCCACAAGGAACTAGGGAACAACAGACTCACACAAAACTAGCTCAAATTACACACATTCAATCAAACCTTCAATTAGTTTTATCAAACTGTCTAGCCAAACCAACACTCAGTTTGGTTTATCATGTTGTAGGATTACAAACCAAACACTACTCAGTTTATCAAGATTATTGAGCCAAGCCAACATATGGTTGGCTTTAATAGACTAACAAAAGTCAAGCCAACTTTCACAATAAGGACCAACCAAGCCAACTAGCTGATGGGTTTATCATACTATTGACACTCAAGCCATCACAATGTTGGGTTTATTAGGCTCACTCATCCAAGCCAACATGTAGTTAGGTTTATCAGGTTTTCCAGCCAAGGATTACTCACAAGGAAAAAATGCACAATAAGACACCACGAAGCCAACTACCAGTTAGGTTTATCAAGTTGCTCACCCAAGCCAATGTACAATTGGTTTTATCAGACTTTTCACAGCCAAGCCAATCTATCTTTGGGTGTATCAATCTTCTAAGGCAGTGGAAAGGAAGAAATCCTATTCTAGT
The DNA here is from genome assembly GCA_001517045.1 of Pseudotsuga menziesii. Taxonomy (NCBI): domain Eukaryota; kingdom Viridiplantae; phylum Streptophyta; class Pinopsida; order Pinales; family Pinaceae; genus Pseudotsuga; species Pseudotsuga menziesii. Next base: position 293,680 of record LPNX010254663.1, on the reverse strand, counting down.
GAGCTCATCCGTAGAGCTAAGGATACCTTTGCAAGATCTATCTGTCATGGAATCCGTGTTACCTACATAGCCAACACAAGGAAGTGTCCCCTTATCAAGCAGATTCTATCTATCTTCCACTCCTAAGTATTGCATTTAATTCAGATCAAAACCAGGGTGCACAACATAGCAAACCATAGGAAAAACACAAGAACATAGGCTCCACTCCGTAACACAGAGAAACAGGTTTCTAGACCACTCTACAACACACTGTATATGGAATGAATAATGAACCACAATAGAAAAACATGGACAGAGACCTTCTATTCCACTCAGGAGAGTGATCAATGCCTAATCGATTAGATTGAATGGTAGAATGAATCGAATGACCACAACATTTAGAGGAAGACTAGGGTGACAGACTTGTTCACGCAATTTTTTATTTTCTTTCTTCAGAAGAAAGAACACGACCTCTACCAATTGCAGGCTTGTTGAGTCATGAAATCGACCCCCATTCCTTTATTTTCCCGAGGCAATAACTGCCTCAACCAATTTCCTTAAAGAAAATTGAATAATCGAGAACAGGTACAAACTAGGATAGATGGTTTAATGAACAAGTAACTTTTGAGAATATCTATGGATGGGATTGATCCCCAAATAGATCGAAGGAACAGAATGATTTTGTTGATTCAACTAGAGCAAATTAACACACTTTTAATGTGCACAAAATTCCAATGAAATCCATTTCATCAAGTTTGGAGTCCATCATTGATCTGGTGGGGACACAGATCCAACGGCCCACAAATATTCTGCTGATTCAACTAGAAATTTTTTTAACATCATCTATTGGGAATGAAATTTCTATGCAAAATGATTCATTCCATCTCATGTCTTCCTAGGTGACTTTCATGGCAAATTAGCAAGGATTTTATGCTAATTAAACTAGGTTTCGTGAGGATTGAACCTACAATAACTCACCTGGAATATGCTAGAGTAATCCCTCTTTGTTCCTCTGTGAAATCATACCCCATATCTTTCATGTTGCAGTGCATAGCTAGATGTGGTATTTTTATTAAATTGTGTATTACATGATATTAAAAAATGCTCTACGCTTGACCGACACAATGAACCATAGGAATCGACCTTGATCACCTATAGAAAAAAACATCAATCTATTGCAGGGCCTTGGCCTTGAGCTCCTCTCCATGATTTTCATACAATAAACACATCATGTACAATTTACATACCATGGGGTCAAAACCGGGGCATTACATTCCCCTCTCCCATGGGGTCAAAACTGAGGTGTTACATTCCCCTCCCCATTTATTAGCATTGTCCTCAGTGCTTTAAAAAATTCAACAAGGATGGATTTGCTGATCACATAGCATCCTCTAGCTCCCATGTGGCCTCTTTGGGATCGTAGTTCTCCCACTACACCTTTACATGTCCCATACCTCGATTCTAGAGCTCTATGATCATCTTGTCAAGGATGCACAATGGCTCAGTTTGGAAATCTCCCTCTTGTTCCACCTAAATAGCATCCAAATTTATCACATGGTTAGGATCATGTACATATTTCTTAAGCAAATAAACATGAAAAACATTATGAGCTCTAGTGCTCACATAAAATGCAATTCTATATCCAAATGGCCCTATTCTTTCAAGCACTTCAAAAGCCCCACAATATTTAGGTGACAACTTGGCACAACTTCCAAGCTTCAAGGAACTCTTCCTTTCCCTCACTCTAAGGTAAACATGATCCCCAAAACTGAACTATTTGAGCACTCTATTCTTATCTACATAGCTTTTATGTTTGTCCTAGGGTGCCTTCAGGTTATGCCTCATCTTTGCAACCTATTTCTCCATCTCCTTGAGCAAATCTAGACCAAGCACAGTCATGTTCACTGGATTATCCCATGTCACTGGTGTCCTACACCTTCTCCCATACAAGGCTTCATATGGAATCATTCCCAATTATGCTTGTTTTCCATTATTATAGGCAAGCACTACCAAATGTAAATAATCTTCCCACTTGGATGGCTTGTCCATCACATACATGCGAAGCATGTCTTCAAGAACTTGATTCACTCTCTTTCTCTGACCATCAATATGAGGATGGTAGGAAGTGCTGGAGTTCAAATTTGTACCCAAATATGCAAACAAACACTTCTAAAAATTGGAAGTGAACTTGGGATCCCTGCCAGAACTATTGCCTTAGGCAATCCATGCAATCTGAAAATCTCCTTCATGAATATCTTTGCAATGGCATTAGTTTTATATCTGGAATTAACTAATATAAAATATGATGCCTTTTTCAACTTTTCCACCACAACCATGATGGAATCATGTTTCCTCCAATTCATTGGAAATCCTATAATAAAATCCATGGAAACAACTTCCCATTTCCATTTTGGGACTCACTGTAAAGGATACAACAAACCTGTTGGGTGTTGATTCTCAACCTTCACCTACTGACATTTCATGCATTTAGAAATATACTCAGTAATATCCTTCTTCATTCTTGGCCAAAAATACTTCTTTCTGGCTATATCATTTTTCTTCTGATATCCTGGGTGACCAGAATATGGAGCTTGATGGATATCATCCATAACAACTCTCCTCAAATATGCTACATTTGGAATATAAATTATGTTCTTATAACTAATAATTCCATCATCTTCCTATTTATATACCTCATACCTATTCTCAAGACTTTGTTGCTGCAACTTTTCCTTGATCTACACATATATTTCATCTTCAATAGTATGTTTATCAATCTGCTGTCTCAAATCAGATTGGAAAATACTAAGCGATTCCATATGCATTTCATGCATCTTCATGTTGAGTGCATCAACTACTTTATTTTCTTTTCCTTTTATGTGTTTGATGTCAAAATAAAACTCACATAGAAACTCCTTCCATCTAGATTTCCTAGCATTTAGAGTTGGCTGATCAAACAAATACTTCAGACCATAATGGTCTATCCTTAACTCAAATTTTCTTCCCATTAAGTATTTGTCCACATCTTGAGAGCATGTACTATGGTTGTGAGTTCTAGATCATGAGTAGCATAGTTTTTCTCATGCTCCTTCAACTTTCTTGACTCATAGAATACCACGTGGTTGCCTTAAATAAGAAATCCTCTAAGTCCTTTATTACATGCATCAGTAGATACCACAAAATAATTTTTGTGGGTCTACAATTTTCAGAACTGGTGCACTTGTAAGAAGATTCTTCAACTGCTAGAAGCTTTCTTCACACCTTGGTTTCCATTCGAACTTAATCCCCTTCTTTTGGAAAGAAGTGATTGAATGTGCAACCTTGGAGAATCCTTCAATGAATATCATGTAGTATCCTACAAGTTCCATAAAATATCTTACATCTGTCACATTTATTTGGGTAGGCCAATTCATAATGGCCTCAATATTTTTAGGGTCTACATATATGCCCTCCTCTGAGATGATGCGACCCAAATAATGAATTATGTATTTATAGAAGTCACATTTTATCAACTTTGTATACAGCTTATGCTCCCTTAGCAATTTCAAATTCAACCTAAAATGTTCTTCATGCTCTTCCTCATTCTTAGAATAAATAAGAATTCCATCAAGGAAAACAAGAACAAACTTGTCTAGATACCTGTTGAAAACATTTTTCATGAGACACATGAATGTAGCTGGTGCATTTATGAGACCAAATGGTACCACTGCAAATTCATAGTGTCCATAGCTTGTTCTGAAGGTTGTCTTATGAATATATTCATCCTTGATTCTTACTTCATGGTAACCAAACCTTAATTTAATCTTAGAAAATAGCTTTGCTACTCTCATTTGATTAAAGAGGTCATCAATCCTAGGAAAAGGGTAGTTATTATTCACAGTGACTTTGTTAAGTTGTCTGTAATCAATACACAACTTGAGTGTACCACTTTTTTTTTCAAAAAAAGAACTGGTGCTCCCCAAGGAGACACAGTCGGCCTGATATACTTATTTTCCAACAACTCTTGCAGCTCCATCTTCATCTCTAGAAAATATGGTGTACTCATCTTGTAAGGTGTCTTGGAAACTGGTGCTTCTCTTGGAACAAGTTCAATTGTGAAATCAATGTCCCTCTTTGGAGGAATCCCCGGAATTTCATGAGGAAAAACATCATTGAATTCCTACAAAACATGAAATTCCTCCAACCTAGGAGTTTCATTCTCTTCTCCCTCCAACACATGGGTTGCATACACTCTGCAACCATTCCTACAGAACTTATTCAACAACATTGCTGAAATATTCCTAACAAAAATCACCTTTGGAATGCCTCTTAAAACTCTAAAGTTGTCTTCTTCATGCAAGCACTCAAAATTCTTGTTGTAACAATCGGGATTTACTATGTGTGCTTTCAACCAATCCATTCCAATGAGAATATCATAGGAACCAAGTGGAAGAACATTCAAATCTGTACAAGTGACTAGGACATTAATGAATAATGGAAATTTCCTTACCACTTCACTAACTTTCAACTTGGTTCTAGTGGCTATCTTAACTAACCATGATTTCCTATACTTTAAATTCTTAAAGGCACAAATCTCAACAACTCTAGGAGTAATATAACTATGAGTATATCTAGGGTCAATCAAAATAGAGTATGCCTGAGGTAACCCACTTAGAAAATGTTGGATTTTCACTTTATCATCCTTGATGTATCTAACATACCTCATCAAATCCAAGAACTTGTTTGCATACTCTTCCATGGTCCAATGTCCCAATTTCAGCTCATGTAATTATTTGATCTTGTCATCATAGTACGTGTCAAAGAGGTACTTCTGCTTGAAATTTTTCTTGAATTGTTTCCACATGATTTTTATGTCATTGATCTTATTTACCTTCCTAATGGGCTCCCACCATATGGATTCTCTTCAATTCATATTGAATATGGCTACCCTACCCTTCATATTTCATGAGTAGTCTTGGACTTGGAAATATTTCATCATCCCAAGAATCCAAGCTTCAGCTTCTTGTCCCATCTTTACCTCACTGTTAAAGGTAGGATCGCTTTCCTTTTTGAAATATTTATGTGAGTTGTTTCTCTAGCTCTTGTTTCTCTTATTCCTTAGATATGAGGAACTCAAACCTCTAGTGGATCCTTTAGTGAGAAGATTTGCTGGAATACCTCTTTCCTATTCAGGCACTTCTATTACTCATTTATGGGTTCATTTTCTGACGTATAGATTTCATATGCCTCTAGATATTTGCCGAATTTTGTAGCATGGCTGCACTCAAATGATTCTACTCCTCCTGAGCCTTAACCGATCTTTCATTATATTCTCTGTAACTTTGCATTTCCATCCTTATACTTCTCATGGTGGATGCAATATCGGGGGGAGGTTCTTGATATCTCTTCCCATTAGATTATGTCTTAGCATTTCCAACTTGAATATTTTCCCCCATAGAATCTTCCTTGGGCCCATAGGGGTTTTTTTCATCATTCATGTTGTAGGTTCTCATGGCTGAGACAAAACCCACTTTTCAACTACACTATGACTCTGCAAAAATGTGTTAATAAACACCATGACAATTTAATAACTAAAAAACCACTTAATCACAATTCACTTGGCCCATCTAGGACCAATGCTGTAACCAACATCCATGTTAACTATTCAACTTGGCCCATTTAGGCCCTAGTGCTGCAACCAGTACCTTTGATACCAATCAATCACATCCCCATACCCCATAATGCAGATAATTTTAAAAAAAAACTTCAAAACCTTTATTCTTCTTTTGAAACACAGGGAATGGATGATAACACACTCTTCAACATTAAATATCGGGCTTAGAAACCACTCTAATAGTGGTTTCTCCCTTGACAGTTCCATTCTATGACCAAAAAAAACTCTTCTCCACTGAACCTGTCATTTCCGCCTTCCGGCTTCTGCCCTGCAGAACTCAAAAATTAGAACACAAAATACGACGAAACATTAACCGTCCTCCATTTTTCCTTTTCACCTTCAACCCAGAACTCAAAATTCAGAAATGCACAAACACGACAGAATCCTTCGACCACCTTTCTTCCTTTCGCTCGGAATTCAAAAATTGAAGAATCAACATTCGATGGCATCCTTTGGCCACCTCTCCACCTTCTACCCAAAACTCAGAAATTGAAGAACCAATGTTTGTAAGAAACACTTGACCACTTTTTCTCCTTCCACCTTTTACCCTTCCACCTTTCTCCTTTGAGAATTGGAAGTCGTAAAACAAGCTTCGACGGAATTATTCTTCCACATTTTGTCTTCCGCCCTTCCTCCTTCCGTCTTCGGAACTCGAAATTCAGAAAAACAACTTTTGATGGAATTATTCAACCACATTCCTCCTTCCTCCCTTCCCTTTCACCTTCGAAAGTAGGATGTAGGAAAAACAACTTTCAGCAGACTCATTTAATGACTTTCCACCTCCAGCCTTCTTTCCTCAGAACTTAGAAGTCGCAAAAAACAAATTTTGACGGATTCATTTAACGACCTTCCACCTCCCACCTTCCTCCTTTCTGCCTTCTTCCTTCAGAACATAGAAGTCGAAAAAACATCTTTCAGCCTTAACCCTTTTTCCATTTTCTGCCTCCCACCTTCTGCCTTCCGTAGGCGTATTTCGAGGTGTGGAAAACACACTTTTAACTTTGAAATTTTATGCTCTTTTCCTCTTCCTCCTTTCTATATTCTATACAGCATACTTCAGAGGTTGGAAGCTCCATAATTTTTTCCTGTTCTTTTTCCTATTTTCCACCTTCTTCCTTCCACCTTCTGCAGGAGGATCCTGGTGTGTGGAAACACTTGGTTAGATGCATTCTAACTTTGTTAACCAGGATTCTAGCCTCCATGATCATAAGAAAAATGCATGGAGACATATAGGGCATAAACAAATGCAAATTAAGGAACATCTAATCAATAGTAAACTCTACTCAACCATTAAAAAAAATTCATCATAATATTCATTTCATTCATGAGAAAATACACTGCATAAATAAGATAACATAGATACTTATCTTGATGATGAAGTTGTCCCACAACTAGCTATGCCATTGTAATGTTCCACCCAACCATAGGCTAGTTGTGTTAATTAATCTCTCAAAACAACTGCCACCCCCGATATGGGCATGAATTCCACAAGGAAATAGGGAACATCATACTCACACACAACTAGCTCAAATTACACATAGTCAATCCAACCTTCAGTTGGGTTTATTAGAATTTCTATCCAAGCCAACACTCTGTTGGGTTTATCAGGTTGCAGGATTACAAGAAAAACACTGCTTGTTTTATCAGGCTTATTCAACCAAGCCAACATACAATTGCATGTATCAATATGTCCATAGTCAAGCCATCTTTCATAATAAGTACCATCCAAGACAACTAGTTGATGGGTTTATCAGACTGTCCACAGTCAATCCATCACAATGCTAGGTTTATCAGTCTCACTCATCTAAGCCAGCATGCAATGGTGTTTATCAAGTTGTCTAGCCAGGGATTACTCATAAGGCCAAAATGCACAACAAGACACAGCCAATTCAACTACCAGTTATTTTTATCAGGTTGCTCATCCAATCCAATGTATAGTTGCGTTTATCAAACTATTCACAATAAAGCCAATCTATATTTGGGTTTATCAAGATGGTAAGGTAGTGGGAATGAAGAAATACTAAGATAGTGAGCTCATGCCCAGAGCTAAGGACACCTCCACAAGATCTATCTGTTCGGGAATCCAAACTACCTACACACCCAACACAAGGAAGTGTCCCCTTCTCTACTCCAGAGTCCCTCGGGCTACACCTTCCTTTCTAGTGCTCTTCAAGATGTGTAGAGAAGATTCACCATCCAAACTTATCTTATTGTGAGGTTACACACTATGTTTATGAAGCACATTCTACATCTCTTCCAGTCCTAAGTCTTGCATACAGTTCAGATCCAAACCAGGGTGCACAACACATCAAACCAGAGGGAAAAAATAGCAATGCAGGATCCACTCTATAACACAACAAAATAGCTTTGGAGACCACTCTATAACACAATGTACATGGAATGAACTATGAACCACACTACACAACCACACATAGAGACATTCTCTATGACTCAAGAGAGTAATCAATGCCTAATAAATAGGATTGAATGGTAGAATGAATCAAATGACAACAACATTGAGATGAAGACTAGGGTGGCAGACTGGGCACACATTTTCTACTTTTCTTACTTCAGACACAAGAACACAGCCTCTGTAGACTGCGGGGTTGTTTAGTCATGAAATTGACTGCCATTCCTTGCTCTGCCTCGGTAATAAAATTCCTCAACTAATTTCCTCCAAGAAAATTGAATGATTGAGCACAGGGACGAACCAGGGTATATGGGTTAATGAACAGGTAACTTCTGATCAGATCGACGACTTGGATTGATCCTCAAACAGATGAACGGGGCACAATGATTTCACTGATTCAACTAGCACGAGTTAATAAACGTTTCATGTGTGCAAAATTCCAATGAAATCAGCTTCATAAAGTTTGAATTCCACCAAATCTGGTGCGGATAGAGATCCTACAACCCACAAAGATTCTGCTGATTCAACTAGTAAGGTTTTCAACATCATCTAGTGGTTGCATAATTTCTATCCAAAAGGATTCATTTTTTCTTGCTCCCACAAGGGTGACTTGGAATATAAATCAGCGAAGGTTTTTATGCTAATTAAACTAGGTTTTGTAAGGATTGAACCTGCATTCACTCATCTGGCATCTGCTAGTGTAATCCCTCCCTGTTTCTCTATGAAATCATTCCCCATCTCTTTCATGTTGTAGTGCATAGTTACATGTGGTATTTTTATTAAATTATGTATTTACATGGTATTCAAAAATGATTTGTGCTTGACTAGTACAATGAACCAAAGGAATCAACCTTGATCACCTATACACAAAAACATCAATCAATGGCAGGGGCTTGGCCTTGAGATCCTTGCCATGATTTTCATACAATATACACATCATGTACAATTTCCATACCATGGGGTCAAAAATGGGGTATTAAATTTCCATTCCCCTTGGGTTCAAAACCAAGGTGTTACTATGGAAATTGAACCAAGTGTTAGAACAATTACACTCATAACAATTGCTAATTACACATGCAAATTACTCACAAAGAAGACTGAATATAGAGCACAACACTAATTTGTATTGAATAAGTGTACAATAGCCAACCCTATGAAGTCATAGGCTTCCACAATAAATAATTACATGAGAGATTCGAATGCATGAAGATGTCATTCGAATTGAGTCAAAAGCAGGCTTACTAAATCTAAGCAAATTCCCCATAGGTGCATAAAGCAGTTTCCAAAACCAATTAGGCAAGATAATAGGTGGTGGAAGGACAAATCATACATTCTTTTCATAGGAGAAAAGAGTGGAGGATTTTGAGGACAAAAAACAAGTTAACTTCACCTATTCAAACTTTCCCAATTGCCTTAAAACTCAGGAAAAGCACGCAATAAAGTAGAAAAAGCAGACATGCGCTAGGGAGGCTAGGAATAAAGCATATTTGATTCTAGGAGGTTTCCTAAGTGCTCCATTACTCAAAATTTGCAATTTTGACCACTATGGATGTGTGGAGGACAACTTGCATAAGGTGGAATATGGAAACTAGGCAAATAAGACAAAAATTGGATGAATTAATGTCTAAGGTAGCTAACTATGGGTTGATTATTCTAACACCCCCCCTTAAGCCTGACTTATGAGTAAAATATCAAAAAATTATAGGTCCTAGCAACAAGGCTTAGTCACCCTTTACATACTACATGTCCATTTAACCTAGGAAAGAGGCAAAAACCCAGTGGGAAAAATCCTCCCTTAAACATGGACTGTAAAACAAAATTTGGAAATCTTGTCATCACTCATGCTTCACAGCATGATCATCAATCCCTAGTAGTGATTTGAGATTGCTGAATTTCTTCTCACAAAACAATTTGGTGAAGATATCAGCTACTTATTCTGAAGATAAACATAAGAGTAGGTGAATGGTGCCATCATGCACAAGCTGTCTGATGTAGTGCATATGGATCTCAATGTGTTTGGTTCTCTACTTTTGAACTGGATCATTGCAGATTCGAATGGTACTCTGATTAGCACAGTAGATAGTAGTTGAGTATTCTGATTCAAATCTACACTCTCCAAGTAACCCCTGCAACCATAAACATTGAGTTGCTGCATTTACAACTCCTCTGTACTCTGCTTCTGTAGATGAGAGTGCAATGGCACTTTGTTTCTTTCTTAACTAGCTGATTGGCCCTTCTACAAGCATGAACACATATCTTGATGTTGACTTTTGATATGTGCTGTCACCTACCCAATCACTGTCAATAAACCCAATCAAATCAAGATCAGATTTAGCTTTATAGAAGATCCCATGTGTCCTTGTTCCCTGAACAAAATTAAGGATCCTTTTGGTTGCTTTCCAATGGATCTCATGAGGCTGATCCATTTATATTGAAGCCACATTTACTGCATAAGAAATATTAGGTATAGTATGTGTAAGATACAACAAACATTCAATCAATTTCCTATACAATGTATTGTTTACCATAGGTGAAGAATCAGCTTCTTGAAGATTCACTCCTGAAAGGAAAGGAGTCTTGCTTGGCTTGCAATCCTTCATTTTGAATTTGTTCAGAAAATCCAAGGCATACTTGGACTGATGCACTTTGACTCCATCTTTGGTTTGAGCAATCTCGAGCCCCAAGAATTGGCTCAATAGCCCCAAATCTGTCATGTAGAAGGCATGGTTCATTGCATCCTTCAAGAAAGCAATTTTATCCTTTGAGCTTCCTGTAATGAGAAGGTCATAAAAATATAAAAAAATGATCATTAATGAAACATTAATCATCTTCAAATAGGAATTTGGATCTTATTTGCATCGAACAAAATTCAGTGATAGCAGAAATCTATCAATCTTGGCATACCAAGCCCTGGGGGCTTGCTTAAGCCCATACAATGACTTCTTTAGCCTGCACACGAGAGATGGGTTAGTAGAAAATCCTTGAGGCTGCTGCATGTATATCTCTTCAGTGAGATATCCATTTAGGAAAGCACACTTCACATCCATGTGATGTACTTCCCATTGCTTTGAAGTTGCAATGGCTAAGGCTAGCCTGATGGATTCCATCTTTGCCACTGGTGCAAAGGTCTCATTGTAGTCTATGCCATGAACTTATGAGTAGCCCTTGGCTACCAATATGGCCTTGTACTTCAGAGGTGAACCATCAGCAGAAAATTTGGTTTTGTACACCCACTTACACTGAACTAGCTTCCTCTCCGAGGGAAGATCAACCAGCTGCCAAGTGTTGCTCTTCTAAAGTGAGATGAACTCTTCCTTCATGGCTGCTTGCCATCTTGTATTACTTGCTGCATCTTCGTATGTCTATGGATCTGATTCAACCATCAGATAGCATTTCTCTGCAAACATGCGATCTTTCATGCACAGAGCACTCTCAAACTGAGATCTAGTCCTCCTAGGATCATTAGGATTTCCAGCTAGTTCTCCAGCTGCATGAATGGTCTTGGATGCCCATTTTAGTCTTGTAGGACTGTTAGGATCTGCAATCAAATCATCATTATCATACATATCATAATCATCATGTTCAACTATCTCTTCACTTACATTCAGAGGTTTTGGTGGTGAAGAGGATTCTCCAACTTCCACTGCTGCTAGGGGCTCTTCTTGAAACTGGACACACCTTTCAATGAAGGATTTGTTTGTGATTAAACTGATCATCTTGTACCCTTTTGAATCTTCATAGTACCCAACAAATATACACTCTTGGCTTTGGGGCTGCAAAGCCTTCCTCTTTTCTGTTGGAATTCTAGCCCAAGCCCTTGAGCAAAAAATCCTGAAATTGGTTACATCTGGCTTGTGCCCACTCCATGCTTTGAAAGGAGTCATACCTTCAAGTTTTTTATGAGGCACCCTATTCTGGATATAGGGTGCACAGTTTATAGCTTCGGCCCAGTACTTTGGTGGAAAATTCTTAGCCTCCATCATGCAGGTTGCCATCTCTTTCAGTGATATGTTCTTCCTCTTAGCAACACCATTATGATGTCATGTGTAAGGGATAGAATGTTGTATCTGAATACCTTCATCTACACAATATTGAATAAACTCAAACTTTACATACTCACCACCATTGTCAGATCTGACGACCTTGAGTTTCCTCCCATACTGGTTTTCAATCAAAGCCTTAAAGACTTTGAAGAGGCAAAAAGCTTCAGACTTGTGTTTCAGGAAGTGAACCCAGCAATACCTGGAAAAGTCATCTATGAATTTCAATGCATATTTGGCCTAACTCATTGACATATGAGGAAATGGGCCAGCAACATCACTGTGGATCAACTCAAGAGGTGTAGAGGTTCTCTCATGACTAGCTCTCTCAAGTTTATGCTCTATGTGTTTTCCTAGAATGCAACCTTGACAGACTCCTTTGGAAAACTTAATCTTTGGTAACCCTATGACCATTTATTTTTCACTAAGATCAAAAAGATACTTGTAATTTAGATGGCCAAATATTTCATGCCAAAGCTTGCTTGCCTCATTAGCATGAATCAGAAGAGCAGAGGGGTTTGAGTAGGGTAGGAAGTGTGAGAACATGCATACCTTCGAAGTGTGATTTGCAACTCCTTTTGCAATGAATTTACCACTTGAGATCTCTATGATCTCAAATTCATCAGGGGAGAATATGACCTCCTTTGGAAACCCTGTGTGGGTCATCTGATACACTGATAATAGGTTAGAGGAAAGACCTGGAACATACAACACATTGCTGAACTTACCATGGTCAAGATCAATCCTCCCTTTGCCCAAACTTTCAGTGAAAGAGTCATATCCCAGTACTATTGGTGGACCTTTCTACATGTCAAGTGAGGTGAATGCCTCCTTGGTCAAAACCATATGTCTTGAAGCTCCAAAATCAATGATGAAACTAGGTGAGCTTGATGTGCTAGCAACCAATGCATGAACTCTCTGTCTGTCTTCTGAATTTGATCCTCCTTCCCTCTTCTTTGAGTTGTCTGGAAGGGAGATGCCATTCTTATCCAGGAATTGGGTCAGCATATCTATTTGCTTCTTCATGCAGGAGCTTTCGGGATGATTTCCCTTACTGCAGTATTCGTACTTGCTCATTTCTCCTTTGTTCTTCTTCTTCTGGTAGTTCTTCTTGGAACCTTAAGGCTCCTTTGGAGACTTGTTCTTGTCTCTCTTTTGCTCAGGTGGCTTCTTAGATTTCTTCTTTCCTTTTGAATTCACCCTCAAATCTCCAGCAACTAGATCTTGGTCTTTGGAAGGTTTGATGGAGCCCATCATCACCAATTTATCTTGTTCTTGTGTGAGACATTCCATGAAATCTGCAAGACTAGGCATCTTCCAGGCTCGAGATGTCAACTTTGTGGCATAGAAGGTTGAAAAAAACACTGAATAGTCAAGTCCAAGCTTCAAGATTATGGCCAATACTAGCTTATCATCCTTCTTTTCGATCCCACATCGTTTTAGATGCAAAAGAAGTGCTTTGAACTTGGAAAAATAGAGTTGCAGGGATTCAAAGCTATTGGTACTCAGGGAGATCAATTCATTTTCAATTTGATGTCCCCTCATCTCATCTGTCTTACCAAAAATATCAGTAAGCTTCTCCCATACTTCATTCGGTGATGTCAATCCATCAAGATGGAAAAGGAGGTCTTTGGATATACTCAGACAGAGGAGACCATAGGCCTCATCCCTCCTGTTTTGCCTTTTAATTTTATCTGCAGTTGGATTGGGCTCTACTTCTATTGCCATAGTCACTTTGTAGAGGCCTTTCGCTCTCAACAGTATCTCCATCTCTGCTTTCCATTCAAAGAAATTAAATGGAGTCAAGATGATCTTCTGATATTGATCCATAGCTCAGAAATTGTCCAGTTAGTCAACAGAATGCTCCCAGTCAATGATGTCGAACCTGCAAAAAAAATTGGAAGAAGAGAAATCGATTTACAAAGGATCTGATACCATGTGGAAATTGAACCCACTGTTATAACAATTATACTCACAACAATTGCCAATTACACATGCAAATTACTCACAAAGAAGATTGAATATCGAGCAGAACACTAATCTGTATTGAATAAATGTACAATAGCCAACCCTGTGAAGTCATAGGATGCCACAATAAATAATTATATGAGATATTCAAATGCATGAATATTCCATTCGAATTGAGTCAAAAGCAGGCTTACTAAATCTAAGCAAATCCCCCATAGGTGTATAAAGCAGTTTCCAAAACTATCTAGGAGCTCATGAATTGGAAAAATAAATTAGGCAAGATAATAGGTGGTGGAAGTACAACTCATACATGCTTTTCATAGGAGAAAAGAGTGGAGGACATTGAGGAAAAAAAACAAGTTAACTTCACCTAGTCAAACTTTCCCAATTGCCTAAAAACTCAGAAAAAGTAGGCAATAAAGCAGAAAAAGTAGACATGCACTAGGGAGGGAAGGAATAAAGTAGATTTCATTCCAGGAGGTTTCCCAAGTGCTCCATGACTCAAAATTAGCAAGTTTGACCACTATGGATGTGTGGAGGACAACTTGCATAATGTGGAATATGGAAACTAGGCAAATAAGACAAAAATTGGAATAATTAATGTCTAAGGTAGCTGACTATGGGTTGATTATTCTAATAGTTACACCTTGGAGGAAAGAGAATTCTCTCATTCTCCCTAGCATATACTTTCAACACCCCAAAATAGAACAATTTGAGGAAAGAGAATGCATTCTTTCTCTAAGAAAATTTCCACTTGCCAGTAGACTCTTTGAATCGAATTTCCTATGAAATTTGTTATTAAATTCGTGATATATACTTTCCCCATCCCTATAAAATAAATCATGGAGGAATTAGTGGACACTCTTGCTCCTCATCATACACTTTCAATACCCCAAAATTGAACAATTTGAGGAAAGAGCGGATGCCCTTTCTTTGAGAAAATTTCCACTTGCTAGAAAATTGTTTGAAGCAAAGTTCCTATGAATTTTTTTTTAAAGTATAGATAACTACTTTCTCCATGCCTAGAATAGAACCCATAGGGGAAGGAGAAGATGCACTTTCTTTTAGAAAAATAAATTTGTAAACAAATTGTTTAAAGAAGAGTTCATATAAATTTGAGCAAATTTGAGATGACATAGTATAATGTCACTAGGTCTACCTATGGACATGTTTCATTTCTAGAGTGGTACAAAAATATTCCATCTTATAAATGATACTTAGTCATCAAATGACAGAATTAAATCATGCTTCTTTCTTAAAGAAAGCACCATTTTGAATGGTGTCATAGTAGAAGTCGAAAATGAGTAATGATGTCAGTCCACAATCAAGTTCATATAGAGAAATAGATTTTGATTTGGACTCGATGACTCAACACATGGCATGATTTCAGTGGTAAATCCTCACCTAACCTTTTGTACAAAAATTCCGAGACATTGGGAGTTGTGGTTTGGCCAAAATCACCCCAGTTAACTGAAACCACTAAGCCCACCTAGACAGTCACAACTAATAATGCATGGGTAAAGTACTCGGGAAATAGAAAGTGCATATATAATCGGTAAAGTGAATCTCAAGGTCAACAATTATTATTAATAACTCATAAATAATATTAATGTGACATAAAAAGGGGTAGCGAGCTAATCAAAACGTGCATTGATAGATTAACATTGGAGGTTGATATCTCCTCAACAAAGTGATGTGATGTTAATTTTTCTCATCGATGAGTTAGAAATGACAAAACTAGACACATGGCATGTTTTTAGTGGTAACTCCTCACATAACCTTTTGTATGAAACCACCAAGACAATGGGAGTTGTGTTTTGGCCAAAACTATGTCGGTAAACTCTTCTGCCTTATTTAAAGTGCATTACATTTGGAGTCAATAAACCTCATATATAATGTTTTATTCCATCTATTAATGTTTGAATGCATATATCATTAAATTCCTCTGAAGTAATATTTTGTATCAAATGATCCTCCAATAGTTATCACATTTGAGTGTTGTTAAAGAATATCAAATATATATCTCATCTCTATTGATTAAGCTCTAAATATTTATTATCGATTCGCACCATGCCTTGGATGTCCTAAATTCAACCTATGACCCATAAGGGATCAAAACATACCGAACTTTCTTTGATCCCAATTATACAAAATTAATGGAACACCCTTTGAAAAATAGCATTGGGATATTATAAACCCTCTTCATACTTAGGATAAACTATTTAATGATTATTTGATTAATTTCCTACCTACTATACTAGATAGTTTTCATCCACTTGTACCACAACCACTTATACTATGAAATGAGAACTTTATACTAAGAACGAGAACTCTAGGCATAAAAACGATGATTTTTGCAAAAAAAACATTAAAAACACCCCCAAATAGAAAAGTGTTGATACCAGTATATATGTTTTTTGGGGGGGTTGAAAATAGAGACATGGCATAAACATCCCATACTGTGGTTTACAAAAACTTCAAAATTAACCCCTAAATTGGAAAAAGATTTTTTTCTCCAGAAGATAAATTGCAACTTTTTTGAAACTTGCACATTATACAAACAAAAATATTTCTTAAATAATTTCACCACTCTCACCATATAAAATCAAAGAAATTATGATGTGATTCATAATAAAATCATATATTAGACCATACAAGAACAAATGATTCATATAAATAATCAAAATCTCCTTCAAAGTTTCAATTACAAACATCATACTAATAAAAAACATCTAAAATGTTTCATTTGAAATTATTCAAATTCATTCATGGATTCTTACACCCTATGAGAATCTACATTTTCTACATATCAAGGACTGGATGAAGATGTAGATGACCTACCCCTATGATGAAGATGAAGATGGGTGCACCATCTTAGTATACCTCTATGCCCATCATTTGAGCTGTCATATTCCTTCTGGATCTAGACTCCCATCTTGAAACTTTTTTTTTTTTTTGTGAAGGGGTGTAGTGTTAATTGAAGGAAGACCTACCCCCTATCCCAGGATGTGTATTTTTGATTTTTTTTTTATTTTTTTAATTTTAATTTTTAACCTACTTGAATTCCATCTAGCCTTCCTAAACCTCCCAACTCACCCAACATTAAAATAAAAAATTTAAAAAAAAAATAAACCCCTCCTATCCCCCTTGACCTCTCTACAACAATACATTTGAAAAACAATTAAAACATATAAACCGCCCTCCCCCTACTAACCTCTCTACAACAATATATTTACAAAATAAAATAAAAAATTATTAAACACCCCTCCCCCTTTATAAACCCCAAAACCCTAACAACATTGCATTTAAAAATAAAAATCTAAACCCGTCCAACCCATATATCCCCCTAATAAAACATTATACAAAAAAAATTTAAAAACTAACATTATACTAAAAAAATTAGAAATTAAGATACTATAAGGAAGTAGTTAATCCTAACTTGGAATAAAATTAATATAGGCAAGATTAAAATGAACTCTCATGAACTCCATATTGGAACACAGTGTTGGTCTATTCCTAAAACTTTATGGGCAATGAAAATCAATTTCTCTTGGAGTGCCTTGATTACCCCCACATTTGATCTTCCTTTATTCTTGTAACTTGTCAAAACTATAGTGAGCTTGGAAAGCTTCTTGACAAGCTTTTTGACAAGTAAACCAAGTATTGTCCTTCTTAAGTTTCGATAGACCAAAGTTGGTCTCAGTGGATCTTAATCATCAAATCATCATCATCAAATAGTCATATAACTCATTGTGGATAATCTTTATGTTAAATTATAACTATAACCTTCAATACATGGACAAGTTTCTTATTACATAGAATTCATTTTCAAAATAAATTGTTAAAAAAGAGTTTATTTTTTATTTTTTATTTTTTTTTATTTTAAACTATTTTCCATTTTTAACTTAAATTTTCATTTTTATGGCCATTATTTATGTGCAAATCATTACAAAAATTATTTAATTGAAAGGTAATATATAAATATTTTATAACTTTGGATTTGTTTAACACCCATTACATAAACAAAGAAGGAATGTTTTTTTCTCATTTTTATGTCCATTATTTATCAAACATCATTTAAAATTTGATTTACATTTTTCATAGTGCAAATCATTACAAAAATGATTTAATTGAAACTTAATATATAAATATATATAACCTTGGAATTGTTTAAAATTTG
The DNA here is from genome assembly GCA_001517045.1 of Pseudotsuga menziesii. NCBI lineage: Eukaryota > Viridiplantae > Streptophyta > Pinopsida > Pinales > Pinaceae > Pseudotsuga > Pseudotsuga menziesii. Next base: position 275,450 of record LPNX010254663.1, on the reverse strand, counting down.
ATTTACATTTTTCATATTGCAAATCATCACAAATATTATTCAATTGATATGTAATATATAAATATTATATAACCTTGGATTTGTTTAACCCCATGACATAAACAAATCAGGAATATCTTTTTCTCACCATTGGAACGTCATGATAAATATAATTTGCATGATAGAAAAAACTATTAAAATCATTACAATCTTCTTGCAAAGACTCGGAGCAAATCAAAAGACAAAATTACAGAAATAATTATACAGCCTACCATGAAGAGGAAATGTTCTTATAGAGATCTTACTTTGTTATTCTACTCCATTATTCAAATTCAATATCAATGCCTCAAATAGATAAATGCCTATTGATTGATTGCGTGGCAGTTCTTCCTTACTTCACCAGTTATGAAGGTTAGAGAAAAGGAAGGATTTATTATTCTTTTCATTTATTTCCTTATTCCTATAGCGAAAGGAAGGATTTATTATTCTTTTCATTTATGTTTTTGTTGTTGGCTGGCCCCTCAAAGAGCTACCCAGCTATTCCTGTAAAAGTAAAGAGCCGGATTTACTAGGTTGGGTGGAAATAGATAGATTAAAAAGACAACTGAAAAGCTATTATTTATTTTAGATGGTTTGATTACTCTATGCCTTCGCATTAGCCGGACCAACTGAATCTGCAGCGGTAAAAACCCTCATGTTTCAATTGAATCGGACAAGCGAACATAGTTTCACCGGTACGTGTGTTAAAGGCTCCACTGGTCGCACCCTTATGAGTTCAAAAGGTGGTAACATCGACCCGTTCTGGTTTTTTTAGGTATGAGTTCATGAGTTAAAAAGGTTCGCCCAATATTGCCCAGGTAGAAGTTGTAAAAGTCATAGAAGTTGGACCTATTAGAGCAGCATGAATCTTACTTACAATATTATGTTCAAGCAAGTTTGCTTACTCAATTCCAGGATACCTGTTTCCAAGAATGCTCTAAAAAGAAGGCTATATAGTGTGTTCCATCACTGGTTGATCTGGTCTTTGATATCTGATTTTTAAACTATTTAATTTGATGCTTTTCTTTAATAAGTGGGACCAATTGTGATAGTGTTATAGAGGGGAATTTTACATTTATGATTGCGAATTGCGATGGTCTGTGGACTCAAGTTTTAGGATTTTCTCAAAATGAAAAGATCTTGTAGATTTATAAAAATAACCCCAGCTTACCTTCGACCGGTTCTAGTCTTGGATCCATGGATCCAATTTTAGGTGTATAGGTAACATCCATTGCTCGAAACCATAACCAGGTTACCTAGTTTAAGGGTCAGGAGCAAAGGCACATGAAGTTGAACTTTATTCTGTTGTTTACCAATAATTCCTTGATCTTGAACCAGCATCCCCACTAATGAGATTACTAGAGCCTATAGATTGAAAGAAATCATCTAGCCCAACATCCTTGCCCTAACCATATCCTACAGTGGTACCTGTTTCACCCATGGCAAATTGAGATTGAGAGCTCTCTAAGTTGTAAGTGGTTGGGGCTGCTTCTTTATCTTCCAAGACTATTCCCAAGAAAAATGGGCTCATTGGGAGAAATATTGAGTGCGTCTTGTAGAACACATGTAATGCACAGTTCGGTTGCCCATGCAGAGGATCTAGAGAGAGATGTGAAAGTTATAGTTGTTATCTTTGACAACATGTGTGGTTAGTATGCTTCCCAAGCTGGCTGAATACATCTCTTGGTTAGTGGTAATAAACCCTTGTCCTTTCACAAAGTTTATGTAATTATATGAATTATCTAACAAAACGGGGTTATATGATCCAACCACCATATAATATTTTCACAACTAAATTTAGATGCTCTAAATTCAACGACCAGGTTGCTCTAAATTCATATGCATAGAGTTCACTTCCTACATAAAGTTCATTGCCTTTGAGCCTCCCTTGTCCTCTTGCATCTCTGCATCCTTTCCCCTCTACCCTCCTCGCCCTCTGCCTCCCCCTTCTGCCACCTCCGCAGTGGCATTAATGGGAGTGCAACTCCCTTGGGCAGCCAAAGCGCCACTCTTCACTGGCGGCGCTTTGGCTGCCCAAGGGAGTTGCGCTCCCCTTAATGCCACTGCGGAGGTGGTGGAAGGGGCATTAAGGGGAGATCCACTCCCTTGGGCAGCCAAAGGGCCACCCTTCATTGGCGGTGTGATTCTGAGAATCATGCCGCCAGTGAAGGGCAGCCCTTTGGCTGCCCAAGGGAGCGGAGCTCCCCTTAATGCCACTAGATGCTCTTAACCAAAGAATAAATTTCCTATTATTTTCCGAGTTACTTAATGCGTTCCTCTATGAATATCTCTGTGTGATGTGTGATATATGTGTGTTTTACCTCTAGGTGATGCATGCTTTGCAAGTTGAATACGTCATGAAATTACTTAATATTTACTATTATCTATGGCTTCATTCTCCAACTCTTAGCTAGATAGCAGCCAAGTAAAATAAGGTGCTTGCTTGGTGTTTTATTTGTTTCCATCCAGCCGCACATTTTCTTTGGTTAAGAGCATCTATGTTCCTTGTTCATTCCATTTCTATTTTGGCCATCTTCATTGAACGAGAATGAAGAGAAAGAATATTGTCACTTGATGTGAACGGAAATGCGAAGGAGCGCTATAAGTGGGGATATTTTGGGATATACACTCTCGTGTACATCACCATTTATTTTAGGTGTCTTACCTTCAATTAGGTTAAAATTATTTCATGGTTGGAGCAATCCAACACTAGTATCACATTTATCATCAACACACTTATTACCCTTCAAATGTAGTAATCCTTATGTGAAACTCTTCCTTTTTCATGTATATGTTTTTCAAATGTTTTGGATCTATGATTTGATATTCAAATACTTTACAAATATTATGTTTCCACCATAACCTAATGATAGGATATTGTAGGAAATTGCACTAGAAATTATCCATGAAGAGAAAAGTAAAAAATCCATTTTAATTCAGAAAATACCATGAAAGACAAAGAAAGAGATTGTTAATTAAATAATAAGTATACGGGACATATTAGCTATTGCTAATTAAAGTTAATAAAATTTAGAAGTATATATTATTTAATCAAGATTGAGAACTATTATATATGAACTTATTATTTATTTTTAATTAGATTTAACCAAGATATAGAAATATATATGAATTAACCACTACTAAGAATGAGAATTACTTAATATATAGGAGCTTATATATATTGCATTAGTATCTATGTTTTTTTAAAACATATAGAAAAAATATTTTGCAGATGATGAATGGATAAATTGTAACTATTTAGTATCTAATACTATCACCAACAAATGATAGCAGATAACTAGAAGAAGGTGAGAGAGAAAACAAGAATATAAAAAATAACTCAAAGTTTAAAAATTGTTCAGTGGTAGCTAATGCATTGCATGAATCCATGGATAACATATAATTTTGGTGTGAACTGGTAGTTAGGTAGGTTAATGTTTTTTTTAAATTGTTTTTAACATAATGTTTTTTTTTACTATAATGTTTTTCTTTGCAGATATCTCTCATGGAAATGAGCACTTTTGGAATCTTGGAGACATATAGTACCCAATAGAAAAGGACATTGATATCCCTTAGGAAAGCCAAGCTCCAGAAAATTCCAATTTCGATGAAGAATTTGGCCTGCATGACATTGTTGATTAGTTTAATGTTTTGAAGAAAATGTTAAATTTGACAACTTTTTGATAAGATATATTAGTATAGTTTTAACTTTCACACTTTATTTTAGTTAAAAAATTTCTATATATATTGTTTTCATATGTTATTTACAAGTATATGGTATAGTTTTTAGTGAATTTATGTGAATCATAACATTTGGGAATACCGTATGAAATAGTATCATTTTTATACAAAAATTATATGAAAATACATTGAAAGTGGTAGCAAATGTCTTTATTTTCTAGAATTTCTTAGAATTTTGTCAATAAAAAAGTCTTATTTTGCCTATTAAAATGTCTTATTTTAGAGAAAAAGATTGCAAAATATATATGTTTTTCAATATAATTTGCTTCTAAATGTATGTTATTTTGTTACATGTCTAAAAACCACACTTGAAAATAATAAGTAATAATATTTTACAACAAAGATGATTCAAACGCCAAAAAAATGCCTTAAAATAAAAATGTGTGATACTGGTATCAACCATTTAAATGGAGGTAAAAATAGCTACTAAAATTTGGAGAGAGAAAAACGAGAACTGTGTCGAGTTCTTGTTTCATAGTATAAGTGGTTCCACTTGGTCAACACTTTCGATATATGCCCCAGGAGCACCTTTATCATGATTCTAGTTAGATCCTTCACACTTTATTGACTGCCATAATTAGTAACTATGCCTTCCTGCAGATGTAGGAATTCTGACCAGCAATAGATTAATTTCACTCACAACAAATTACAATTGATCATGCAAAATTGTCAACAATGGAGACTGAATATGGAGCTGTAACACAAAATTATATTAACTGAGTGTACAATAGCCAACCCTATAATAACATAGGCTTCTGAATATATAGAATACATGAGGAAATCGAATGCATAAGGAAGCATCCAAATCTAGCATAAAGCAGGCTTACCCAAAATAGGCAAATCCCCCATAGGTGTAAAAAGCTAATCCCAAATCTGTCATGAGGCTCATGAATTGGCACAGGCGAATGGGCAAGCTAATGAGTGGTGGAATGGTAGCTCATACATGTTTTTTCATGGATGAAAGAGTGGAGGAGGAAGAGGCAACAAAGCTGATTCACCTCACCTAGTCTTGCTTTCCTATGTGCCTTAAAACACTGAAAAAGCAGGAAATAAAGCAGAAAAAGCAGATAGGCGCCTAGGAGGCCAGGAATAAAGAAGATTTGATTCCTAAGGCTTTCCCAAGCACTACATGAGTCAAAGATGGTAAGTTTGACCTCTATGGATAGGCAATTAGCAACTTGCACATGGTGGGACTCATGGACTAGGCAAATAAGACAAAAATAAATGAATTAATGTCTAAGTGGGTAAATACTATGGGTTGATTATTCTAAAACCCCCCCTTAAGCCTGAATTTATGAGTAATAAATCAAAATATAGGGCCTAGCAACAAGGCTTAGTCACCCTTTTACATACTGCAAGTCCATATGAAACAAGGAAAGAGGCAAAACCAACTTGGGAAAATCCTCCCTTAAACATGGACTATAAAACAAAATTGTAGAATCTTGTCTCCACTCATGCTTTGACAGCATGATCAGAACTCCCCAGCAGTGATTTGAGATTGCTGAAGGTCTTCTCACAAAATGCTTTGGTGAAGATATCATCTACTTGTTCTGAAGATGAACAGAAGAGTAGGTGAATGGTGCCATCATGCACAAGATATTTGATGTAGTGCATGTGAATCTCAATGTGTCTGGTTCTCTACTTCTGAACTGGATCTTTGTAGATTCGAATGGTACTCTGGTTATCACCGTAGATGGTAGTTGAGTACTCAGGTTCAAAACCACACTCTCCAAGTAAACCCTGCAACCATAAACACTGAGTTGCTACATTGACAACTCCTCTGTACTCAGTTTCTGTAGATGAGAGTGCAATGGCACTCTGTTTCTTGCTTGACCAGCTGATTGGCCCTTCTACAAGCATGAACACATAACCTGAAGTGGACTTCCTATCTGTGCTATCACCTGCCCAATCACTGTCAGTAAAACCAATTCACTCAAGGTTAGAATTGGATTTATAGAAAATCCCATGTGTCCTTGTTCCCTGAACAAAGCTAAGGATCCTCTTAGCTGCTTTCCAATGGATCTCATGGGGCTGATCCATGAATCTAGAAGCAACATTGACTGGATAACAAAGATCAGGTCGAGTATGTGTCAAATACAATAAACATCCAATCAACTGTCTATACAAAGTGTTGTTTACCATCGGTGGAGAATCATCTTCCTCCAGCTTCACTCCTGAAAGGAAAGGAGTTTTGCTTGCTTTGCAATCTTGCATTCTGAATTTGATCACCAAATCCAAGGCATATTTGGACTGGTGCACCTTGATTCCAGCTTTGGTTTGAGCAATCTCAAGCCCCAGAAATTGACTTAAGAGCCCCAAATCTGTCATGGAGAAGGCTTGGTTCATAGCTCCTTTTAGGGAAGCAATCTTAGCCTGTGAGCTTCCTGTAATGAGGAGGTCATCAACATATAACACAATGATCATTAATGAACCATTAATTACCTTCAGATATACATTCGAATCTGATTTGCACCAAACAAAATTCAGAGATAGCAAGAAGCTATCTATCTTGGCATGCCAAGCCTTAGGGGCTTGCTTTAGCCCATACAATGACTTTCTCAACCTGCACACAAGAGAATGGTCAGTAGCAAAACCTTGGGGCTGCTGCATATATATCTCCTCAGTGAGATCACCATTCAGAAAGGCACATTTTACATCCATATGATGTACCTCCCATTGCCTTGATGCTGCAATGGCTAGAGCTATCCTGATTGAATCCATCTTTGCCACTGGGGAAAAAGTCTCATTGTAATCAATGCCATGAACTTGTGAGTAGTCTTTAGCTACCAATATATCCTTTTACTTCAGTGGTGAACCATTAGCAGCAAAATTTGTTCTTATAGACCCACTTACACTGTACTAGTTTTCTCCCTGGAGGAAGATCCACTAGCTCCCATGTGTTGCTCTTCTGTAGCGAGTTGAACTCCTCATTCATGGCAGCTTGCCATCTTGGATCTCCTGCTGATTCTTCATATGTTTGAGGATCAGACTCCACCATCAAATAGAATTTTTCAGCAAACTCAGGATCCTTCATGCACAGACCACTCTCAAATTGAGATCTAGTCCTCCTTGGGTCATTGGAATCCCCAGCTAGCTCACCTACTGCATGTAGTGTCTTGGATGCCCATTTAGGCCTTGTGGAGCTATTTGGGTCTGCAATAAACTCATCTCCATCAAAAAAATCAGAATCAGCATGTTCAACAAACTTTTTACTTACTTCTTGAGGTTCAGGTGGTGAAGAGGCTTCACCAATCTCCACTTCTGCAAGGGGTTCTTCTTCAAACTGAACACACCTTTCAATGAAGGCTTTGTTTGTGCTCAAATTTATCAACTTGTACCCTTTTGAATCTTCAGAGTATCCAACAAAAAGACACTCTTGGCTTTGGGGCTGCAAAGCCTTCCTCTTCTCTGTCGAGATTCTAGCCCATGCCTTTGAGCCAAAAATCCTGAAATGGGTCACATCTGGCTTGTGCCCACTCCATGCTTCGAAGGGATTCATGCTATCCAACTGTTTGTGAGGCACCCTATTCTGAATATAGGCTGCACAGTTGATAGCTTCGGCCCAGTACTTTGGTGGCAAAGTTTTGGCCTCCATCATGCATGTTGCCATCTCCTTCAGTGATCTGCTCTTCCTCTCTGCAACACCATTTTGCCGTGGTGTGTAGGGGATAGAATGCTGCATCTGAATACCTGCATCTGCACAATAGTTAATAAACTCAAACTTGACATACTCACCACCATTGTCAGATCTGAGGACCTTGGTTTTTCTTCCACACTGGTTTTCAACCAAAGCCTTGAAGACTTTGAATAGGACAAAAACTTCTGACTTGTGTTTCATGAAGTGAACCCAACAATACCTGGAAAAGTCATCAATAAAGGTCAATGCATATTTGGCCTGACTCATGGACATATGAGGGAATGGGCCAGCAACATCACTGTGAATCAGCTCGAGGGGTGCAGAGGTTCTCTCATGGCTGGCTTTCTCAAATTTGTGCTCTGGGTGTTTTCCTAGGATACAGCCTTGGTAGACTCCTTTGGAAAATTTTATCTTGGGAAACCCTATGACCATATCTTTCTCACTAAGATCGGACAAATACTTGTAATTTAAATGGCCAAATATTTCTTGCCATAGCTTGCTAGCTTCATTAGCATGGATAAGAAGAGCAGAGGGGTTTGAGTAAGGCAGGAAGTGTGAAAACATGTATACCTTTTGAGCATGATTTGCTACTCCTTTTGCAATGATTCTTCCACTTGAGATTTCTGTGATCTCAACTTCATCTGGTGAGAATATGACTTTCTTAGGAGACCCAGTGTGGGTCATCTGGTACACTGACAGAAGGCTGGAGGCGGGACCAGGGACATACAACACATTGTTGAAGTTACCATGATCAAGATATATCCTTCCTTTGCCTTTACTTTCAGTGAGAGAGTCATTTCCCAGTACAATAGATGGTCCTTTCGACTTGTCCAGTGAGGAAAAGGCCTCCTTAGTCGAAACCATGTGTCTTGAAGCTCCAAAATCTATGATAAAACTGGGTGAGCTTGATGTGCCAGCAGCTAGAGCATGAACTCTCTCTCTGTCATCCGAACTTGATCCTCCTTCTCTCTTCTTTGAGCCTTCTAGAAGGGAGATGCCATTCTTCTCCAACAGTTGAGTTAGCATGTCTATCTACTTTTTCATACAAGAGATTTCAGTGTGATTGCCCTTCGAACAGTATGAGCACTTGTTCATTTCACCTTTGTTTTTCTTCTTCTGGGTATTTTTCTTGGGACCTTGTTGATCCTCTGGAGACTGCTTCTTGTCTCTTCCCTTCTCAGGTGGATTTTTAGCTTTCTTTTTGCTTTTTGAATCCACCCTCGAATCTCCAACAATCAAAGCTTGATCTTTGGAAGGTTTGATGGTGCCCATCATCACCATCTTGTCTTGTTCTTGTGTGAGAGATTCCATGAAATCTACGAGGCTAGGCATCTTCCAGGTTCAAGCTGTGAGTTTTGTGGCATAGAAGGTCGAAACAAAGACTGAGTAGTCAGGTCCTAGCTTCGAGAGGATGGCCAATACGAGCTGATCATCTTTCTTTTCAATACCACACTGCTTCAGCTGCAAAACTAGTGCTTTGAACTTGGAGAAATATAGCTGCAGGGATTCAAAGCTGTTGGGACTCAGAGAAATCAGCTCATTTTCGATCTGATGTCCCCTCATCTCATCTTTCTTTCCAAAAAGCTCAGACAGCTTCTCCCATACTTGATCTGGTGAATTTAATCCATCAAGATGGAAAAGGAGGTCTCGGGAAATACTGAGACAATGGAGGCCATAGGCCTCATCTCTCCGATTGTGCCATTTGATCTTCTCTGCAGCAGCATTGGGCTCTGCTTCTATAGCCATAGTCACCCTGTAGAGGCCTTTCGCTCTCAACAAGATCTCCATCTCTGCTTTCCATTCAAAATAGTTGAAGGGAGTCAGGATAGTTTTCTGTGAATCCATAGCTTTAGAAAATCTGTCCCGGCTGTCAGTAGAAGGCTCCCAGTCTTGATGTCGAACCTGCAAAAAAAAATTTGAAGGATATTAATAACCTACAATGGCTCTAATACCATGTAGAAATTCTGACCAGCAATAGATTAATTTCACTCACAACAAATTACAATTGATCATGCAAAATTGTCAACAATGGAGACTGAATATGGAGCTGTAACACAAAATTATATTAACTGAGTGTACAATAGCCAACCCTGTAATAACATAGGCTGCTGAATATATAGAATACATGAGGAAATAGAATGCATAAGGAAGCATCCAAATCTAGCATAAAGCATGCTTACCCAAAATAGGCAAATCCCCCATAGGTGTAAAAAGCTGATCCCAAATATTTCATGAGGCTCACGAATTGGCAAGGGCACATGGGCAAGCTAATGAGTGGTGGAATGGCAGCTCATACATGCTTTTTCATGGAGGAAAGAGTGGAGGAGGAAGAGACAACAAAGCTGATTCACCTCACCTAGTCTTGCTTTCCTATGTGCCTTAAAACAATGAAAAAGCAGGGAATAAAGCAGAAAAAGCAGATAGGCACCTAGGAGGCCAGGAATAAAGTAGATTTGATTCCTAAGGCTTTCCCAATTGCTACATGATTCAAAGATGGCAAGTTTTACCTCTATGGATAGGCAATTAGCAACTTGCACATGGTGGGACTCATGGACTAGGAAAATAAGACAAAAATAAATGAATTAATGTCTAAGTGGGTAAATACTATGGGTTGATTATTCTAACAGCAGATTCTATCTTTTACTGCTTTATTCCATCTTTTCAATGGATAAGGTAAAGCTAATCTACTAAAAAATTGTTATCTTTTGTTTCCAATCCATACTCCATGATTTTCTCTCTAGATTCCAGGATAAGCATGTTTTTCAATCATCCATGGAAACTCACTCATGCCTTTGTCTAATTTGTGATGTAATTGACTAATTAGGAAATTTCTTTAGCCACCTATGGGGGTTTATCATATTTAGTAAGTCTACTTTCTGAGATAGCATAAGTTGTCTCCTATGCAACTTGAACTTACCTATGAGGAATGTACTATTTATGCACACTATTATTCATCATTAATCAATGGAAGGAAACACTCCAATATTCAGCTCTTCTTCATGTGATTCAGCCCCTCTATCTTCTCTCTATTTTCCTTGTGCATGCTTGTGAGAATTATCATGTAGCAAGATCTACTTCACATTCTTCTTATTTGCATCAATGCTCTATCGCTACATGGTATCAAAGATGCAATTTATACACAATATCAAAGAAAAAGGTTGTTCAACTTCAATAGCGTTGAGGAGGTATGTATTCTCTCTATTAGAGGGAATCCATTCTCCTATTCCTCTCTGAAAAAGAGCTCGTTATTAATCTTACAATATTTTGTCTTAGTTTTATTTGTTCAAGTTGCAGTGAGTATATTATTGAGAGATTCAACATCTCAGTATGGATTCTTCTTCAATCATAATCGTGGCTCCCTTCAACTATCATGAATGGAAATCCAAAATTGGCATTCTATTGCACAATAAGAGATTCTATAGAGTTTATATGGATTTAGAAAATGAACCAAATTATGTTGTTCAAAACGCTAAGTGGCATGATAGGTTGGATGAATCCAGTGGATTGATTTTCCTCTCTATTTCCCCTAATCTACTCGTTTATCTAGATGGTTTGACCACTCCAAACCATGTATGGACCAAACTTGAGTCTCTCTTTGGAGCTCAAGATGAGATAAGAGTGCATCAATTGGAGAATGAGTTATTATCATTGAGTCCAATCAGTTCCGATTCCATTGAGGGATTACTCACCGAATTCAAGTCCCTTGTTCTATTTCTCAAGAAGTGTGGGATTTCTAAGAAGGAAGAAAATTTGATTCTTTCCATTCTATCAAAATCAGGTCCTCAATAATCAGTTTTTGTGTCTACTTTTTATGCTACTAAGCTTTCTATTTCTATTTGGAAAATTCCTTCTTTGAGTACATTATTAGATTCAATTGATAAAGGAGCAAGATAATTTGATCGATATGGGTGCTCTCATATATTCCAAGGGAAAGGTTCATGCTCTCATATTTCAAATAATTAATAATGAAAAATCAAAAGAGAAGCAAATTGTGAAAGAGAATAATCCAAATTCAGATAATGAAGATGAAAGTTCAAAGCCTACTGATGAAGGTTTAACGAAGAAAGTCAAGAAGAAATGAAGTACATCCAAGTTTTCTTATTGCAGAAAGAGATTCCATATTGAGAAAAAAAATGTTTCAATATGAATATGGACATCATGTCTCATATACTTGAGAAGCACAACATCAAAGTTCGATATGAGCTAGAGAAGCCCGTTGATTCTTCAAAACAATGTCATAGTGTGCAGTTCCAAGGTGATATAAACTATTCCTTGAGTTACAGAGTTAAATAATTTTCTCATATATCTAATATAGATTTAGTTTCTGATGTATCAGAATCATAAATATTAGTTTCTTTCTTTGATAATCCACCTATCTTTCTCCTAGAGTCATCTCCTAATAATTGTGATTTTTTACTAGATCCCGACTTGTATTTAAGCAACTCTTCCTCACATCATTCAATTGGTTATGATTCTTATTTAGATGAATATTTTTAGGATCATATTAATTTCATGTCATAATACATACCACCATATATACCATATACCATACCTTTGAATACTCCTAATACTATACAAACCCGAAGTTCACTAGCTGATTCCTCATTGGTTTCATGTGTAGTGTTACTTATATAAACTGGTTTCAAATACTTCCTATTTTTTATTGGTTGGTTATATATGAAATTAGTAATCATTGTACATATATTACACATATTTGGATCTTGTCTAAAAAATTACGGTTCATATCCCAAGTCCATCCATCATTCATATTTTTACACTCATCAATTTTCCCCAGTTGCTCATACTTTTCCTAGTCTAGCCCCATATCCTTATGGAGACACTGAATATTTGGTATTTGTTGTTCCATATGATAATATTTATGATATATCATATTTTTTTCATCATCATATAAGATCTGGGAAGGTGGTACATCATAATGGAAGAAAGATATGTGATCCACATCACAATTTGGCAGTTATACAAGAAACTAATTGTGCTACTGATTGTATTGGTTTTTGTACTCTCTGGGAAGGAGTACACACAGATATATTTTCCTTTTCATATTTTGATTTCATATCATAGTTTTTTAGTATAAATAATAATTCACAAAATGTTCCTACTTCTCAGATGATGAGATGAAAAGATCATGTCTTCTTTCTTGTAGATTCTACACTCTAGCACATGATCATGGAGTCTACAATTTATTCATCAATGTATTTTTGCAGAAGTAGTTCATTCAAATAATTAAAGTGAATATAAATACCTATTTAAGACATATTTCAAATTTTGTGCCTTGTCCTTTCTTGAGGGAATATTTTCCCCATGTGGTTTTGCTTCTTTCCTCAAATTTTTCGGACATGAATAATTGTAAAGTGTGACCATAGCCTTGTTTCCAGGCCCTATATGCACCTATATGCATCCATATGCATCTTATTATTTCATAAATATCATCATAAATTAATAATTATAGAGGTTGTTGGGATATTACAACCCCGCTTCATAGTTAAGACAACATAATTAATCATTATTTGATCAATTTCCTACCTACTATGCTATATAGTTGACATCCACTTGCAACACTTGGTTAACACTTTCAATATATACCCCACTCATCCATTTATATTGATTTTGGTTAGATACTTCCCACTTTATTGACTACCATAATTGGTAACTACACCTTCCTGTAGATTCTATCTTTTACTTCTTTATTCCATATTTTCAGTGGGTAAGGTAAAGCTAGTCAACTAGAAAACCGCTATATTTCATTGATAAACCATTCTCCATCATTTTCTTTCCATATCTAGGATCAACATGTTTTTCCATCAGCCATGACAATTCATTCATGCCTTAGGTAATTCATGAGGTCCTTGACTGATTAGGAAAGTGGTTTAGCCACCTATCGAGGTTTATCATATTTAGTAAGTTATCTTGTTGAGATAGCATGAGTTGTCTCCTATGCAACTCGATATTACCTATGAGGATGAAATATTTATGTAAATTTGTATTGATCAATAATCAATGGAAGGATATACTCCAATATTCATCTCTTCTTCATGTGATTCTGTCTCTCTATCTTCTCTCTATTTTCCTTGTGCATGCTTGTGAGAATTATCCTATAGAAAGGTCTAATTCACATGCTTCTTCTTTGAATCAAGGCTCTATTTCTACATGGTATCAAAGATGAAATTTTGACAAATAGGTGAATCTGATACTATCCTTCCTTTCGTTATTCTATTGTCCCTCTAAAAGTACAAGCCTTACAAAAGACCTTCCTATACAAAACGAGCAGAAGGTTTTTTGCAAAATACAACACTTTTATCCTGATATATTCTTATATTTTCCATAGAATTATAGAAATAATATACATGGAAAAATAACTCAAAATGAAAAACTAAAAATGATCCTAAAAAATATAAAGAAGAAATCTAGGCGGGTGTGTCGCGTAGTTCCATCAATCAGTCTCCATTGATTTTACCCCTAAGGAAGTCCTATAAGCTAGAGGGGATTGTTAATATGGTACCAAATTCAAGGGGATCCTATTAGAGTCACATTGATATTAGTTGGATACGTCATGTTCGATGAGGAGTGCTCGCATCGATTCAATGAGTTCGTTATTAGTGCTTTCTAACTTGTGATCAATGTTGTCTGTTAGTTCTTCACCATGGGATGCTAACGTGTTGTCTATGTTGTAGCCAATTCTCTTCTCCATGGATTCCAAGTATTATTTGTGAATTTTCCCTCAAGTGTTTGTCAAAATTTTTCCATCTCCTTTTCCAACTCCTCCACTCTTTGGCTATTCACATCAATTTCGCTAGTCCATCCAATATGGCCACGAATCCTACCATCCTCCATTATATACTAATGATATAGGCCTAAATAAATTGAGTAAAAAATATTCCCATATGAAATCTCACCACTGAGCAGAGAACTGGTTAAAATTGATTCCCTTCACTTGTTTGAACCCTCGATACTGAAATGGTGGAGATGGCCAATGGAGGGAAAAACCATTGAAACCAAATCTACGTTAAATAAAAAAAATTACATCACAAAAGAACAAGGGAACATCAAATTAAAAAAACCATCATTAGCAAAAATTGGAAACAAACCCAAACCCCCAAATATCAAGAAATCTATAGCACCATCAAAGATGAATTTTAAAGTACTTGAAAGAGGGGGTATATTAAACTACGCATGAGGGACCGTACCCTCAACTACCATTGGATGGAGAGATACGATAGATTCACTGCTAGGTTTCGTGCATATAACCATAATGTGATCATGAATGAAAATTACAAATATAGACTAAAATCCATGCTCTAAATATACCCATTTGCCCAAAATCACAATTTGATCAACTAGAATATGCAATTTCACCAATTTTTAGTTCGACGGATTCAACATAATGGCCAGAATTGAGGTGTTTGGTGATGGTCATATTTTGGAGACAAGAAAACCTATTTTCATGCACATCAATGTTGGATGTAGCCTAACCTTACAATCATTTCTTTGTCATTGTTTTAACATATCAAATTATTCACTTATTTACTCCTAGTCTTATGCTTTTGAAAAAAATATTTCTCTATATACTTATATGTCGATTTACTACTTTCTTCCAATTTTTCTAGTGGGATATGGGCAAGCTCACAGCATGTCCTTTTTTTATAGCACAAAATTCATAATAATAAACATAGAATAACCAAAAATAATTATAACTTAAAAATTTAATATTAAATATTTACCCTAAATATTGAATTTGTTTTTTTTAAACTACATAATTTATGTAGTAAACGTTCGTATATCATAAAATTATGTTTGTAAGGAGATATGACTATAATTTAACAATATTGTTAATACAAAGTTTAAGAAATATGATTATTTGTAGATTTATATTTTCTATACGGCAATGCCTCACCATTAACATCAAGCAGCAACCAATATCCAATTTAACATACACATTGATTTTATGTACCCATACTACCTATTTTAAGAATTCTAGAGAATGACAATTTAAATTTCCATCTTGCAATTTCATTGGGATAAATTAGAGAGAGAGAGATGAGAGAAGTACCTGGAAGTGGAGATGTCTGAGTAGCTCAACACTTTCACTTTCTTAAATTCCAATTATAAATTGGAGATATCGTACCTGGTTCCAATTGAAAATCAACTTGGATCGACTGTATCCCTCAATAAGATACATAAACAATCGACCTTTGTTAAGAATACAGTCCTTCATGGGGATTCAAAACTACCCCAACATTTTTGAAGATCCCAAATAGAAATTGATTTTAGGGTGTGCAAGTTAATGACCTCTTTGTGGATATATTATATTTTAATGATTAAATAAGAGGGATATTCAAACATAAGTTATTCATCTCTCCTAACAGGTAATCATCCCATTCAAATTCACACAATCCCACTCATATCTCCCAAAAGAGATATTGATTATGGGAAAGCTATGAACATTTAATGACTAGATGGTTTCACCCTTGCATAGTTGGGTGATAGGCATTAGATGCCCCTTGATGGTCGATGCAACTTCACTGAGACTTGAAGAAGCTCTAGATGGAAATTAAATACACACATAGGAATTAGGGAAGGTCTAAATATGTGGGAACCTCAAGTTATTGCTCGACCGTTTGGGAATGAAATTACATTACTATACTCATGAATCATACTCCTATGTGTTGAGAAAATTTTCAAAAAAAAAAATATTACATCATAGTTGTCCCATGGCTAGGTGGTAGCTCTTGACTTGTCCCCAATGTGCATACCTGTCTTTCGAGGGCCCGAGTTTCGAGGGACCAAGTTACACCATCTCAATGTGACTATAGAAAAGGGGAAGATAAGTGGTTTCGAGGGAACTGAATAATGGTTCATGACATGAATTCTTACCTTCAAATTTATCTAGGCCACTATGCCCACCCCCATTTCATTAAATATGGATTAATTCAAGTCCAAATTCATTTGCAAAAATTCCAAAATAGGCTTCAAAATCCCAAAATAAGATTTTCTAAACTCCATGATCCTTTGAATCAATAATTGTTATTATTTAAGAAATAATGAAGATATTTGAAATTTAAAACTTTTATTACTCAATCATTGAACATATGAATCTCATAAACACATCAATCACACAAATCATTCATCCACATGAGACAATTATTTGAGTATGATACATAGATTTGCAAAGAATGGTTTACAACACATTAGCAGTTTTCCCAATAAGGAAGAACAATAAATAAATATAGAAGGTATCTACTCACAACGATTGTAATGAACTTTGCAAGTACCCAACACAATTAAAAACCTCAACCATGTAGAAAGTAGCAAATAGAATTTACATAAATGCTCCTAGGAGAATCTTAACTTTGAATTGGCGAGAGGAGTATCAACAACTATGTATTGGATTATCTCCATGCAAACATAAGCACCTCACTTGCACTAGTGCCAAGTCATTGTCATTGGATTCTTATTCATTCAAAATACATGTGCCATACCTTCCAAGAATAGGTTTAATTGAATGCTAAGTAAAATTCAACTAAACTTAATCTTTAACTGAATTGATGATCACTATTTTAGTAGAATAATTAAGTGTCATGGTGCTTCAGTTTTAGTATTTTCCATCATAAGATAATATTATTAACTTTGCATGGATTTACTTAGTTAACTAAGGGATTCTTATTACAATTAAGGATTTATTGAATCCTTTACAATTCAAGTTCACTGGAGGCATACATAGGAAATTCAAATTATTTCTCTCTTTCTCTCTATGCTTATCTCTTTATCTTTTATCTTTTACTGCATTGTCCACATGTGTATTATTTATTTATTCATCTTATCATATCATACTCAAAATAATTATCACACATATTGATTATCATATCATATTAATGTAGGTTATATAATCATATGCTAAAGTAATTCACTCTAGGTGTGCCTAATCCGTAAAGGAGACTTATAACAATCAGTGGCCATGACTAGCAATATATCACATAGTATAACCACCACAACAAATGGAGGTCCACCTAAATGAAACTTCATTAGGATCATCACTTGATACAACACAAATCTAGACTTGATACAACAGAAGTCTATTGTCTTGATACAACACAAGACTTCAATCCCGATACAACAAAATATCATAGTACAAGCATCCCACCTCAGGACATGAGGATATAGATGAGACTCGATACAATACAATGTCTCAACTTGATACAACACAAGTCCTGAGAATGACTTCTAATGATGTACATTTAGCACTCCCTCTTAGTGAGGGAGACATTATCTACCATACTAAACTTATCTCAGAAGTATCTCAACTTTGTCACAGGGCTTTGTCAACACATATGAAATATTATAATCAGTAGCTATGTACTAGGAAAAAGCAATAATGGTGGTTGTTTATGCTCAAAATGACACTGTTAAGGAAAAAGCATGTTAAACACCCTTGGAGGGCTATTCAAGGGGGACGAAGGGCAGGGAAGCCTGGGTTGCGTTTAGAGCCCTCGAGTTGATAGGGTTCACAAGGTTGATTAATGACTTTAAGTTCATAAAAATGAAAAATAGATCTATGAATGCAAGAAGATTCAAAATAGAATGTTAGTCCATTAATCAAAATAAATGAGACCTATGTAACCATGCATGAATAGTAAATAAGGAAAATGTTAAAGTTATAAGTTGTAAAATATTTACGGAACCATGAAAATGCATAGTATGATTAATTTAATGAAAAAGAAAGTTTTAATCATTTGTATATAATGCATCAATAATTCAATCTATTCTAACATAAATGCAAATAAAAGTGAGATCCTTAATGTTGCGGAATGACATATTCAATTCATTAATCTTGGGAATTTCAATTGCATAATAAATTCTAAGCTCTAAAAATGAAATAGTTCAGATAAATAAAACATAACCTTAGCATTTTAGTCACATATATAAAATTGCAGCATTAAGTGTATTCCTTTTACATCTAAGTATATTTTAAAAATAGTATTTTAGTGTGTAAAAGAGAATAATTACTTCGTTCGGATTTGCAATTTTTAATGCAATCAAATTAAGAGTTTGTTAATGCAGAAAAAGGTACCAATTTGTAGATGCAATAAAGTTTTTGCATACTGGTAGTTTACAAAAAAAAATTGTTTAACTCAATAAGGATGTTACTCATCTTCGAAAGACTCAAAACAAATTGAAATAAAAATAATTTCATTTACAAATTGATAGTAAACAGAAATAGCATATTGACAACTACTGTATGAAATATACATAGTACAAATGTAAAAAAAGAAAAAAAAACAACATCAATGTTGAGAAATAAGGTAGAGGTAAGATTCAGATATGTCCAAATAAGAATATTATTAAGATGGAATAGACACTCATCAATAGAGTAGGTCGGTCGTCATTAGTTTAACCCTTGAGAAAGGGAGGACCATACAGAATTCTAACAACTTGGGCATCACCTGATTGAAACTGAGACAACAAAGAAGACTCCCCATTCAGATTATTAGGCTCATGGATTACTGAGTATGATGGAAAAAATATGAAGAAGTGAAAGCTAGTCATACCCTCCTCTTACCTCAGTGTGTGAGATCATTTTTTGGCAGCCTCATCAATATTTTAAAGGTTTCCACAAGGCAAGTGATGTGCCTTGCTACTTTGACGGACCATTAAGGTTTGGCTATGATTAAAGATGTTCTTGTTCCATGGGAATTTACAAATGAGGATACCATGATGCAGTTATTTGTGATGACCCTCGGCTTAGGAAAGAACCAATATATCGATGCTTGGTATGATGGACTCCTACCTAAGGGGATATCATCCTATCAACAACTAATTGAAGCATTCTGTGATTGGTGGGATCCTAACATCAAGAATGAAATATTGAATATTATAAAGAAATAACATCCCTTAAAACAACATGAAGCACTCTTTGATGGAAAAGATGAAGATTAAAATTTGAAATATTTGCTTGAATAGGATATTGTTGAAGATTTAGTCATCGACATTTTGACCCTTATGTCTAAAGATGAAGAGTTTCCTGAAGATGAAAGTGAAACTCCTCCTAAGGATGAAGACCAAAAATCCCTAGTGGAAGAAGCTATAGAATTGGTGATTTCTCCATATCCTCATGTTGCAATTTCTTATGATATTATGGTTCTCTTGGAAGAAAATTACCGAGGCGCTGAAGACAAAAATTGTTTGGATTTCAATTGTCCACTGGTATACGACTCTTTAATAACTTCCAACATTATAGTGTACCCTCTTCCTCACACATGTGTGAGAAAATAAGTCTTCCCTATCATCAATGAAGTTCCCACTACCTTCCAGCTAATCATGTCCTTAGATCAACACTTCCAGCACCATATTGCGGCAGGTATTGGAGAAGTTGTTCATCCCTTTCTATCCAATCTTGGTGATTCGTTAATGATCCATTTTAACAAGATCAATACAAGTATGTCGACATGTCTGATTTTAATTCCTTAGTTTCATAATATTTATTATTTATCTTTTTGTTTGAAGAATGAAGATATGAATTATTTAGAAGACAATTTAAAAATTTCAAGGAATATTAGGGCTACTAACATGAATGTGAAAATTATGAGCAATATACATCTATCTACAAAGAAACGATTAATTGAATGCAGGGAAACGTTGAGGCTGACATATGATTATTTGCAAAGATATGCTTTACTAATTTCCTCTCAAGATGAGAATTTGATGACAAGTATAACGTAAAACATTTTCTTAATGCTGATGTATGATGGAGGTGTCCCATACATAAGTCCAATAGAGGCATGGATCAACAAATATTGTGAAAGAAATTCCCCTCCATGGCATCATTTTCAGGTCTTCTAGGTTCTTAGAATGGTTCATTTTCCTTTCCTCGCCAAGATAAAGATCCTGGTGCATACTGAACATATCATCGATGAGGTATCATCATGGATTGCATCTAAAGACAAAGGTAATATCTAAGGGATGAGTTGTTTACTCAAATTATTGCATTGGTTGTATGATTTTGATTAACCCTTTGTTATTATTATATTTAGGGTAGGAAGGGATAGATGCATTTTTAGTTAGGCATATTACTGTTACATTACATTGCATTTGGTGTTCTTTCACAATTTAGTTTGTTTGTATTGTTCATAGTTTGTTTCCTTTATTTTGCAAAAAAGGTAGGACGAAAGTGTTTTCGAAAAGATTATTTTGATAACTTTGTATATTTAATGTGTGTGTAGGTATATAGGTACCCAAACATTCACAGGTTCTCGAGTGCTCTGGGGAAGAGCACTTCTCCCGCAGTTGGATCCATTTTTACGCTACACTTGTACCCAGTGTACCTTTAGATGTTCCTGATGGAGAGAGGAAATGTTTTTGACTTGGAAGGGTGTCATTTAATAGTGGTGGTAATGGCCAGGACCTTTTTTCCTTCATTTACAAGTTTTAAGGATTAATGGCACTATAAATTTCCCTTTGGTGGGATTTTTAAACCCAGGGTTGGTGTCTAAGACTCATAGGGTTTGATCACTAGGTCACATGATCCCACACCTTGTTTTATTTCTCTAGTGTCCTTTCATTCAGTTATGATACCTTAGTCTCTATTCAAAGCCACCTAGAACACCCTCTTGGCATTTCATCTAGATAATGCCTTCTCTCCTGAGCCTCCTTCCTCAAGAGGACATCTCTTTCCTCCCAAGTAATACATGTTGGTTTGTGGAGGGAGTTGAGGAATTTTACATCATTTTCGGGCTAGATGGGACATGATGCACTCCCTCCATCTCACTCTAGCCTTTTTTTCGGAGTGATTCACTCATTTTAGCAGTTTTTTCAACATAGGCAAAAAATACCCCAGGTAGACTACTATAAGCCTACTTTAGACCATATTTTTATATTATTTTATATTATATTTTTAAGTTGACATTTATAATTTCAAATTAACTTTTTAAGACATGTAGGCTTGGATATTTAGTAAAAGTGAGTGTGAGAGGATATAAGTAAACCTCTCCCCACTTATTTTTAACATAACACAAATGGGACAAAACATTATGCATTTATTCTACCCAATTAGGGATCTTTAAAGTGAGGCACCTCCTCTTGAGGAAGACATTTTCTGGGTTTTGATGATGAATTCTTGAAGTTCCTTTGCTTTAATACTCTTGCAAAGGTTATTTTGTGATTTTTTGGTTAAACACATGTACAAGGAGGTATCCAAGTCTTTTCTTAATTTCTCTTTGTTAATGGTTGATGAATAATTTTTGTTTATGGATTAAATTGTAGCCATTAGGGTTTCATTTTTCTTGGATAGATCCTTCATCAATCCCTGGTCATCTTGGATGTAGAAGTATGTCCATCTAGGATTACTTCTAGGGTTAGTACCTTCTTCCTTTAGGGTTAGTCGTAAAGCATATGCTAAGCTTGTGTAGAGGTATGTTAGTCACTGCTTAGATGCCTTAGGTTAGGGTAAGATTTCGCTCCCTTTGTCCCAAACCCCTCTTCCTTTCCAAAACAAAGAACCTAGGATTAGTATTCCTAAATTTGAATATTAGATTAGGGTTATTTTTAGGTTAGTTGGGTATGAATTTGGTATTAAAAAATAAAAACCTAAAAAATATTTCAAAAAAAAAAAATTTAGGGCCCGACAATTTCTGCCCTAAAGTTTGACCCCTAAATGTTTGGGCGCTACAATTTCTTCCTACGTCCTNTATATATATAAATCCAAAAAGAACCAACCCTGTCAGGGTTTCCCTGAGTCTACAACCTGGTCCTCCTCTAGTTAGTTGTTGTGACTTAATCCTCGTACCCTTGACCTGCTCATTCCAAAACTCAACCTTGTCCCATTTTCATCCCTAAACCCTCACTTTCCTCCCTATCCTCCTTATCCTTCTGCTTCATACTAGTCTACTAGGGCAACATATTGTACATATTTTACAGCCTCCCTTCTTTAACATACACACCATCAATCAAATGTTGGTTAATAGGTTACATGATTGCTGGTTTAAATTTCAATTAAATGGTGGATTTTTAACAACCTAGTTTACACAATACATGCACACTTTGTTTGGACTGTAATAATTTCTTGAATTTTGAAACATTATTGTACAACTACTAATGATTACATAAACTTGGTTACATACCTTTATTTTTAGAGTACTCACTATTTGGTTAATTTTTCATGCTTTCAACACATTTAATGGCATGCACATGGTATAAGGAATGCATTACTTTATGCCTTGGTAGAACTACACTCAATTTCCAATATTTCTGAAAACTTTGTTTCAGATCTTATTTGAAAGCATACTAAATTTTATACTATGTATATTGCTTCTTATACAAAGTTCAGAGTTGATACATGAACATATGCTCAAGTGGGGGATAATTAGTGTTGTTACAAGCGTTGTTATGAATTTGTAGCTATTAATTATGCCTTCTTTCTACTTACTATACTTGTAATAAATGACATGTTACCTTTTTTATTTCTCATTGGGAACTCATTATCTAATTAAGTGAAATACATCTCACACTTGTTGCATATGCATGATCTAAGTAATAAATTGCTTATTTTCCTATCCTTGGATTAATGCATTACTGAAGTGGATATATTAAATATATTTACTCCATTCATATTCAAACATATTGTAGGTCTTCTTCAGTCTTAAATTGACTTCAATAAGGCATTCGTAACTAACATCCTTCGAAGAAGGTATCTTTTAGTGTTTTATTTTCATTACAGAGTTACATTAGTGATCTTCCCTATGAGGTTTTGAATTCCAAAGAATTTATGGAATAGTTGTTGGGACAAATTAATCCTCCCTTTACCCACATAGTACATTTGTTCATTTTACTATCTTAGGAGGTCTTCATCACTTCGCTAGTGCATGAGGGACATATCTAGGGGACACCTACCACTTACTGTTCCTATCTACATGAATTTTGATGCTCTAGGGATCAATCTCTATAATTTACGAACGCACTCTAAGTGCCACTAGTAATGTCTAGGAGTTTACTGCAGTAGGTATTCACTTATGTCTAGTGATGCTTTGGTCCCATGAGTTAGTTCATTCTTAGTCTCTCTAGTTCCAGTTTGCCTGATTCAAGGGAAGTAGGGTGCATTTACTCACCTAATCCATTTAGTTAACTAATTTTAGAATGAATCATTGATCCAAAGTTTCATTAGTGAGATCTAGTGGTTATTTTACCACACTGAGTTAGCTCTTGAGTCAGCTCATGTTGGTAGATTAAACTGCATCTTTAGGTATTCTATCAATTCTCTTATATGTTTAATCATTGTATTGCACATTATTTATTGAATATGTGGATTAATATTTATTAATGGGTATATGATTATTATTTCCAATTATTTGTATCACGAGTGTTTTATTCTTCATGAATTATTGATATGAGTTATTGAATTGCTTCTCTCTCTTCTACAATTATCCATTTGAATTCTGCGGGCCTAATTATCCTATGATTCATTGGATTTTATATTCTAGTAGAGCTGGTATCAAGGCAGTCAACAAACCTTGGAAGCTTCCATTGAGGCACGAGAATCTATTGGGTTTCGCATAAATCCTGGAGATATTTCCTTGCTCCCTCTGGATTCTATCGAGAGAAGTCTGTCTAGGTCTGAAGCACCAAAAGAAAGTGCACATGTCAAAATGGAGAGTGTTTTGTTTAATTTGATTCAAATTGAATTGTTTTTGGAGGTATAACTTTAATATGGATTCAAAAGTATTATTTCCTTTTCTTACTCCATTCACACATTATTCGAAGTGGAAATTGAAGATGATTTCATCTCTAAAGAGACAATGTCTCTATGATATATCTATTGGAATTGGTAAAGAGTCTTATGAAGAGATAAATGATTGGTTGAATGACTATGATAGATATTTTGGACCTATATGTTTGTCTATTTCTCCAAGCATGCACTACCTTATTGATTATGTTGAACACCGAAAGGATCTCTGAACAAGATTGGATAGAGATTTTGGCAAGCATAATGACGATAGTTCTAGTGATTTGGAGAGCACATCCAACACTTAGTCAATCTTTCTTCCTTCAAATGTCTCAACCACAAGTATATATGATCAAGTTGTTCAAGATGAAGAAATAAAATAATCTTCAACTCATTCAATTTGAATTGGTGAAAGTCTCCTTGAATACACTCCTTCTCCCATTTCTCTTGAAGTTCATGAGATCTCTGATACCTCATATTCTCATACATCTAGTCCAGAAGAAGAAGTTCAAAGTTCCATTTTTTAAGAAGAACCCTCTTTTCATCTTCCTCAATCATTCTCCTATGAGTCTTCTTTTCTAAATTATGTGCAAAGTTTTCTAGTGATTGCTCAAGGAGCTGAAGAAATATTAGATTTCTCTCTATCCAATCATTCTACTAGTGTGTTGAGAAGTGATATTTTGGAAGAAAAAATAGATTTGGGAAGTGACCCATTTTCCCTCACTTGTCCAATTTTTCTAGTGAATTCTTACTTGATTAATTGCACTAATACTCATAATTTTGTTGAAGAAGGAGAAAATCGTGCAATTACCAGATCAATGGTGCACTTGGTATTTTTGTTGCCCATTCTTACAGCTACTCTCACCTTATTTGGTTCAAAGTAAGATTCTAAAGGCCTCTAAGTTATTCTTGTGATTGATCTCATCCGTTTTGGTGTGAAAAATCAAGCACCTCAAGTCTCCTTCAAAAATTATTTTGTTGTAGATTCGATGTCAATTTCTTTTTATGAGTTTGCTGATATTAAAAATTTTTATTTCATGGATATTTTGAAAGATATATAAAATTATGGAGCTCAATCATTCGCTCTCCATGGTCCCAAGCTTCTTGTTCCTTCCTAATTGATCGATCACATGCTCATCTCCTCACAAGAATAGTAAATATGGAGACCTCTTGCATTTGCTTCAATGCTTGCTCCTCACATTTGGAGCTGATTTTACCTCACATGGTTTGAATTATCAAACACATCAAGACTCATTTGGACCTTATTTCAAGATCAAGTTGAATGAGCACCCACTTTTTATCTTTTGTAATATTATCTTAGTTTCTCCACATGGTACCTGTATCTATTATGCAATTGTCTATGTTCCTGATCAAGTTGAGAATATTCCTCTTCTTCCCAAGAAGAAAATACCTTCATATATCTAATCAATTTCATGCTTACTTGGATTTGGAGCAGTTTATTTATGGTGTATGTCATGTCCATTCATGAGGGAGGATTTTGCCCATGAGGTTTTGCCTCTTTCCTCATTTTACATGGAAAAATAAATTTTTACATTTAGATCATATGGGTGAATTTTGGTCTTAGTTTAGAAGGCCCGAGTTTCCCAAAGTTAGTATTAAACGGGGGTGTTGGGATAAATTAATCCTCCCTTTACCCAAATAGTCTATTTGTTCAATTTTTTTATCTTGGGAGGTATTCAACACTTCACTAGTGCATGCCAGAGACATATCTAGGGTACACCTACCACCCCTTTATATCTCTCTCATTCTCTCTTCATCGTTTCCCTTCCAAATCCCTTCCCCTCCCCTCTCTATCCCTACAACTTATCATCCCTCTTCGTCCATATAACCCCCCTCCTACAATACGAGGCCTATCATGAGCTCCCGCTGTCCCCCTTCAAGTGTGATCGAACATATTATTGTGACAACATTAACGGTTTATTATTATTATTGTAACATTTTACTCTCGTTGTTCTTTTTGTCTCTCTCTCAAGAATTAGTCTCTGTCATGCCTCCACATACTCCTAACCCCCACCCCTATCTCCCTCTGTGCTTTCCCCTTTTATTACATGTTATGGTTGATGTCCTACATGGATAAGCAAGTTATATTTTCTCATCGATGGGACCTTGATGTAATCAACACTATATATTGCAACTTCATTTTTTTATCAAGGAATTATATCTAAAGTATTTGGAAAATACTTTACGTTTTTTGAACCCTTTCTTCAAACTAATAATGTTCCCATCTCTTTATGGTTAATACAAGTATATTTCATTATTTCATAGGCCTTTTTTGAAAAAAAAATTAGCGTTATCTATTATTGTGATGAGATACATGTAATTTTTATTAAGATATTTGTATATGAATTTTGGACATAAAGGTACAACATTGTGGTGTAATTTTTATTGATATTATTCTTTGTTATAAAATCAATAATTGGAAATGAGAAAAAAAAGTTCATATGTGAGAATATCCTTGTCAATATTGTATTGGTTTTGATGTTCTTGGATTTTTTTCTTTCGATGCATTATAGTCTAAATGTTATACATATTGTTAAGTGTTTCTTGATAACATTTTATTCTCCTAAAATTATTATCTATTTCAACTTTATTTCGATGAATGTTTTGGTTCTGGTGATATTGCTGCCTGTTTATGAGGTTTACAAGAAAATGTTATCATATCATTGAGGTCCCAACCCTATTTCTATTATTGCATGCATAAATGAAACAAAACTGAGGATTTTTTTAATTCATAGAATTGAAATGAAAGAGACATTGATTAGACCTACCCCTAATCCCCTCTCCCTCCCCCTCCAAAAACCCTACCCCTATCAATATATCTAATACACATCCTATAAGTATACCCCTATCCCTTTCACTAATCCCCCTCCTTCAACAATACCCCTATCCTTATCAGTAATCCCCCTATACCACAAATATTACCCCTATATATAATCCTACCATATATGTGATAAATTTTCAAAGTTACAATGAAAAATAAGGAAACAAACATACATTTGACCAATGATAAAAATTCAATGAGTTCAAGAAGTGCTTATAGGTGAATTTCTTAAATTGCAACACAACATGAATGTACTGAGTTGTACAAAATAGAATTCAACAATTCTTTGCATAAACGGAGACATAACATGAGTTTTTATGTGAATATTTAATAGAAAGACAAAAATGTATACAATAATAACAGAAGAACTCCATTAATTATTCCATTTACAGAGGAGCTTTGGAAATTATGATAGAAGAAAATATAATTTGAATATCTAATAGAATATCTATCATTCAATCACAAAATAGTATCACTGATACTCTATTTGGAATCAAATCCATTACAATAAGATTTATTATCTTCTCATGATATTTCATACAAAATGGACAAGATTATATAGGATGAAACACAAAGGAATAATATTTTTTATACTATACAACATTTAAAATAACTTACAGGGAAAAAATGCTTATACAACACACCATATTAGACATAAAAATTCTATTCCTAAAAATTCCATACTTTAGATCTTGGATCTAGTTACATTATATAAGCTCTTTGATTAACTTAATAAAACTACCCTTGATATTGACTCATATTAAGCCCTAACTATTGGGCACATTTACCCCTATAGTGTGGCGCATTAGACCCTATGTTGTGGTGTATTAGATATTATTCATGTCAAATTTGGTCTATTAGGTTTTATTGTACACCTTGGTTTGCTATATATAGGAAGGAGATATTTTGATTTTAGTCATCATTGTATATTGGCTTGTCGTGGGTACACAACACATTGTGTAAGGAGGTTCCTCCCTTGAGGTGGATTTATGTTCATCTCTATTATTCATTATTAAGGTGTGTATTACTCTCTTTTGATCTATTTCTACTATTTTTTATGTTATTCCCGAGACTTGGTAGTATAACAACTCATAACATAAATGTGATAGTCTTCTGACTAATTACCCTTTTACATTAACTAAAAATAAATATCACTAGGACTTCAAATTTTCTTTCTAGAACCACCTTTCTTAATCCATTTATTGGGTGTCTGTTGTCGATGAATATAATTTTGATTTGGCATGGTGGGGTAAGCTTGAGGTATGCTAGGGTGGCTCATTTTTTATAACAATTTTGCATATGATTCATGTCCTCTAGTTCACAGTTGTCCTCCAGGTGGCATAAAATATATTGGAGATGTTTTTTCAACAAAATACTGAGGCATCTGAGGTGTATGTGGACTGTTGGATTGGTGACTTGGAATTTGACCTGAATACTACCCTGCAGACTATGCTCGATGAGGTACTGCAAATTTTTAGTATCTCATGACTAATTTCTAGTCTTTTCCCAATGGAATTGTGTGTGCTCTTAAGTTTTCTAAGGCCAATTATGCTTATCAGTTCCTTTCATAAGTCAAAGGTTCCAAATATTTAAAAATAGCCTTTAGTATTATCCATATTTGGAAACTAGTCTTAATCTTCTCACTGCTTGATCTCCACTAATCACTCCTTCTAGGATTTCTTATTGGATATCTTCATCTCACTTTTCTGTCAAAAGTGAGCAGTATTCTTATTAAGAATAAAATTATGCATTACCATCCCAAAATGAGGGTAGCCCCAATTTTAATACTCCACTAAACTTTATTTTAAATGATTCAATGTCATCTGCAAGATGATTTGTGTTATTTTGCATGGTTCTCAACATATTTTTTTTCGGGATCATTTATTTGGCTATTTTGGTTATTGATGTTCCTTTGTTTAATTGCAATTCTTTCAAGTACTTTTGATTTCTCCTATTTAAATACTCAATATTATTTCTAGATTGCATTGGATTACCTTCTAGTGTTATGTATAATGGAAGATACAATCAAAATTCATTTCTCAGTGGATATAAAGGTTCTCCCCATATGTAATGCATCAATTTGTAATTGCAGCTCATCGATTTCCTCTTTCCTTTTATCAACAAGCTTATGAAAGTAGAACATGTTTGCATAGAATATTTCATTTTCCTCATGAGATTACCTTTATATATAGTTTGAACAATTTATATTGTTGGAATTTTTTAGTTCTTCTTCAGAGTTGCAATCTCATTGTCTTCTTCTTTCAAAATGATTGTAGTACGTGCTCTATCCCTCGGGCTTACACTTAAGGCCATTATATTTTCTTCAAGACTTTTAATTGTCACTTGCTTGGATTTCAAAATTAATTTCTCTACCTTCCACAAATTTTGTAATCTATGAAGAGCCACTCTGAACTTCTTTTATGTTTTGACGGATTATATAACCTCATTGCATATCATGTCACTAGTTTGTTTGAAGAAATCAACCTTGTATATCTTATGAAATTTTTGAAATTTACATGATATTCATCTACTCTAAAATCACTCATGTTTCTTGGATTTGGTACTATAGGTTTACTATATACCATCTTGATGCATTATTTTTATTGTCAATTGTTGTAATCAATTTCTTACCTACTACTAGCTCTTATTGTTTAACCTCTTTTGACATTATTACATTATTTTCTCTTAATTATCTGTATTTGTATTGTAAGTACATATGAAATTGTATTATACTTGATGATGAGGGATCTGATGATGAAATATGCAGGATCATGGACTCTGTGAAATCTAGAGTAGGATAATGAATGAATTTTATGGGTGGGCCTACTCCAGTATATGGCAGAGGTGAAATTATGTCCATCAATTCCTTAGAAGCTTCTCCTATGGATATTCTAACACTTTCTCTTATTCTACCCTAGATTTCCTTGATGGGTTTTTATGCTTATCTTCATTAATTTCCATATTTGAATACACTTCTTCAACTCCCCTTTTATGTCTAAATTGCTTTTCTTTGGCCCTTTCTTCTTTCATCCTTCTTAGCACCATCTGAACATATTCCCAGATCTATGGCTTTGATATACTCTACCATTTTGGTATGGGATTAGGTTCATAAGTAAAATTCTTGTTTTCTATTCTCTTTTGTGAAATAACCCCATGGGGGTCATACTCAAAATGTTTTTATTTCATCGCATTTAAATATATACAAGAGATTACCAACTTCTACATTTCTCCTAACCTCTTCAACTTGAAAGGTATTATTTCTTAAGGATCATTGAAATTTCGGTGGTGTCTATAGTGCCTAAAGTGTCTCTCATCCACCTTGAACATCTTCCTAGAATATTCTAATGCAAACACTCTAGGTGTGAGAAATATTGGAAGTTGATAAGGTTATTCTTCAAATGCATAAAATATAATAACTATAAAATCCTTGAAGAGGAACCAATCTCATGTTCTAGTACGAGGAGTAAACTAGAGCAATTCTCTGGAAACATTCTAGGGGTGTCTGTACCATGAATGATAGTCCACGATATAATCATAACTTTATTTGTGAATTCAGCAAAATTATCATTATCAGTCCTTCTTAAGAATAATTCATGTTGCCTGAAAACCGGAATGGGATTAACTTGCTTATCCACCATCTTTAAAATCAAATACTTAAAAAATTCCTAACTTTTATGGACAAAGAAATAGAAGAGGCTAGATGTATATCTGAAAAGAGATACGATGGGGAACTCATCCAATGACCTTGAATGTTTATGTCCAAGATACTATAAAGTTTATACTTGGGGAAGCTGTTGGAAGACATGGGAATTAGACTCAAAAGAAAACGCAAGGTTATTTCGTCAACAAGTGTTAGGATTATTGTAATCCTCCCTTGTCCACCATAGTCTAAATGTGATTTTTCCTAAATTATGATGTCATTATCACTTTCATTAGTGTATGGAGATATTATTTGGGCCCATTAGCCACTTGATGCGCCCTCGTGCTTCAATATAGGAGATCGACAGACCAATCCCTATATTTTAGGAGACCACTCTAAGTTAAATGAGTTCTACCATAGGTTCACCCTAGTAAGTGTTGATTTATGCTCCAGTGGGACACATTTAGTTCACTCTCACTTATCCTAGCACATATTTTGTATGATTTGAGGATATAGGCCCCTTTTCTCACCTATTATGGTTAGTTGAATGACTGTCATCTATTTCACTTGTTGAGAGTTGCACTCGTAAGTCTTTAGTGGTGATTATTCCTAGGTTAGTAATGTTTGGATTTAGTATGGGGTCGAGGACTCAAATCACTCCTAGAGGATTTGAATTCCATATTTTGTATCATGGATGTATTACACATATTTTAATGAGTATTGTGTCCTACGATTGTTGCAAAATTTATCTCTCTTGTCTAATTAATTTCACTATGAATGTTTTTATAATTTTTTCAATGTAAAAAAAAACATCCTTGATTCTTCCCTCACTATGAGGTTCAATATAGCCAAAATATATTGTGCAATTGATAATTTTACATGGTATCATAGCTCTACATAGTTCTTTTACCTTCAAATCGATGATTGGATGTAGGTTAATTGAAGAATTCAACCGAATTGTGGTGCTCATGAAGCTGCAAAATGTAGAATTCAACTATCTTGACACAAAGGATCCTTACACCTCTCAATTACATATGGAATGGAGGGGAGATATCCAGAATGTGTTCTGCAACAAGGGTTAATATAGGATCACTATAGAAAAGTAGGTCAAACCCTAGCATCCTTTAGATAAATCAAAGCACCTGAAAAAATAGGATGAATCCTTTGATTTCATGTGTTTCATATCTCCACATAGTTTATCTTCCACCTTGATGGATTAAAAACACCAAGGGAACTATGCATGAAGCTCGACTGACTATTTGTCAAGCAGGATAAGTCGAGAGGGTTGAGTTGATTTCTCTTCAACTCAACAATTTATAAACCATCCAACAATCCTTTTGCAAATTCATGTCTTTAGTCATGTAGTGCAAGAAATGTGGAATTCACAACAAGGATGAGCAATTGGTTCTTTCCATTCTGAGCAATCGTGGCCCTGGATTTTTCAGTATTTGTGTCCACCTTCCACTCTGGGAGACTAACAACGCTAAATTGCCATATTCCTTCACTTGATGCATTCACTGAATCCCTCATTTAAGAACAAGATAATTTGATACAGATGGGAGTCCTAAATACCACCAAGAAACAATCTATTCTGGCAACGGAGAACAAGAATTCCCAAGAAAAAGGGAAGCAAAAAGGGAAGGAAAAGATAAATAATGAATTTGAACCAAAGGAGGACTTTTATCCATCAGATGGAGCCTCAGTTCCAAGAAGGACAAACATAAGAGGTTTGAAAATACCAAGTATTCCTATTGTAAGAAAGAAAACCATTCATAGAAATACTGTATGAAGAAAACTATAGATCAAATGGATAGAATTCTAGAAAAACACCATATTGCCATCCTAGAAGGAACAAGGAATATTGATCTTGAAATCAAGAATAATGATCATGCAATATTCCATGCACTAAAGTATGGATTATTGAAAACTCTTTCCTTATTCATTGATTCAAGAGCCTTCAAGCACATGGTCGCCTCCAAAGAGTCATTTTATTCATTAAATCTATCTAATGGCCCAAGTTTCACATGAGAGATGATGCTCATATCCAAGCTAAAGTTAAGGGTACAATAAAATTACGAAATGGAGTGTTCAAATATGTCCTATATGTGCCCTCCTTAGTAGAATTTTTTTTATCTATTTACAAAATGACACACAGTGGTTCTTTAAAGAGTTTTTTTTGGACCTAACTCAATTGAGATATCATATATCTCTATTGGGAAGCTGATAGATAATGTTGTTGCAAAACACACCTCCAAGGCATATGATATCTCACATTTTTTCCATACTCATATCCATTGCAATATCTACAGCTAGTTAAAATGGAAGGTAAGTCTATTCTACCTAAACCATTTGCACATAATAATGTTTCTAGTGATGATTTAGAATAAAGGACCAAGTTGAATGAGATCTTGAAATTTAGGATGAATTTCAAACATATCCAAATCCATATCTAGCCCCTACTCCCAATCATAGGCCTAAATTATATCATAAAGTCATTTTGGCTTCTAGGAAAATGGTTGGAGATCCTACTAACAAAAGGAGAACTAGATCCTAGTTTCAAGATGAAAACCTTGCGCTATGTCAAACAGATCCACTTCTCCCAGAGAGGTGCTATTAACTCCGAGAGAGGTGCTACATTGTTATGAGGTCTAATTCAAAGTCATACAATGTAGCTTTCCATGATCTACCAAGGAATTAATCCATGAATAAGGACTATGAGTCACTGCAAAAAAATGAGTTATTGGATCACGTTCCTATTCCTCTAGAGAGAAGAAACAAAATTTCCTTTCCACATGATAAATTGAAAGAAAATATCTGCATGGAACATCCTAAGAGGTACACTTGTGATTTCTCCTTGGTATGCAAGCTAAGGAAACCATTGTAATGGATCAAGCAAGCCCCGAGGGCATGCAATCCCAAGATGAAGTCTTCCATACCATCATAGAAGTCTAAAACGTACGAGTATGATTACAAAGAAACAACATCTACTTTCCTCTTTGGCATCAGATTAAAAGAAGGAGGTTCACATTGTTCACATGCAATGTATTAGAGAATGAGTGCACACGAGGACCACCACACTGCATTACTACTCTACATAGGTGTGGGATGCAACAATTTCTTATAAAGTTGTTTACTCGCGATAAATTTGTCTCTTGGTGTGAAGGATTGATCTAGTTCCCTATTTTATTTTTTAGGAGGGGGAGGATGGGGTTTCCCATCAGGTTTTCCCCATTTACTTGGTTTATTGAGCAGTTAATTTTTCATTAGATTGTATGGGTGACCTTTGGTATTAGTTTACATGGCCTAGGTTGTCCAAGTTCTAGTTAAGGGGGGTTGTTACGATTATTATAATCATCCCTTGTCCACCATAGTCTAAATTTCATTTTTCCTAACTTAGGATGCCATTATCACTTTCATTGGTGTATGGAGATATTATATAGCTCCCATTATCCACTTTATGCACCCTCATGCATCAATCTAGGATCTCTATATACCAATCCCTAGATTTTAGTAAACCACCCCGAGTTACGAGGGTTCCACCATTAGTTCACCCTAGTCAGTTTTGAGTTATGCTCCGATGGGACACATTCAGTTCACTCTTAGTTATCCTAGTGCATATTTTTCATGATTTGAAGAGATATGCACCTTTTATCACCTACCATGGTGAGTTAAATGACTTTCAAATCTTTCAATTGTCTAGAGTTGCACTAGTGAGTCTTTAGTGGTGATTAATCCTAGGTTAGTCATGTCGGGATTCATTCTGGAATGAGGGATTTGAATCAATCATAGAGGATTCAAATTCCCTATTTTGTATCATGGATGCATTACATAAAAATTTATGAGTATTGTGTTCAATGATTGCTGCAAAGTTTATATCTCTTTTCTAATTAATTTCACTCTGAATGTTTATGAAAATTTGACAGTAAAAACAACCTCCTTCATTTTTCTCTCACTGTGAGGTTCAATATAGCCTGAATATCTTGTGTAATTGATATTGTTACAACATGTTCATCATGTTTGTACCCAAGAAATGTACATATTAATGATATAGGTTTCTAGGATGTCTCAGAAAATAACACTAACTTATATGGTGGAGGGGTTTCATAGAGGAAAATTCCATTACCTAGACATTGAAGAAGGAATAGAATTTTGTGTGAGGGGATGAGGTCTCTATAAGCAGCTGACAAGGATCTTTCGTCAAGATACTATACTTTGAAAAATTCAAGGATGGAAAATTTTTTCTTCAAGATTTGGGAATCTACACCGCATAGGACAGTTGACTCATCTGATGACAAATTTTTTGTTTTATTGGAAAGGTATTGTTTGGCACACCGGGATATAAATTCAGGGAAATCTATTGATTCAGTGAATACTGTCCTAGGTAGGTTAGACTCCCATAGGTGCAAGTGGTTCTTGTTAGAGATGGTTAATGATTTTTCCTCTTCTACTATTTAATTTAGGTTGGCATATTTAATTTAGGTTGGCATTGTATATTTTGGTATCAAATACCATATCTTTTATATACTTAAAACTTTTATCAACGGTAAACAAGAAATTATAATTTAGGATTTTGGAAGACTTATCCATGGACAAGCTTCACCGTGCACTGGTACTAACTTTGAGATTTATGAACTAGTGAGCACATATTGTACTTTCATGTTAAATAAATGATTTCAGACAATGTGAAGTATTTAAAATTACCTAGGAATAGTAATAATTAGCTGCTTTCGTTGACACGTTCCAGATGTACGGACTGGTTCAATCTTGGTCTTCTTTGAAACTCTCGGTGAGTATAAAACAAGGTTGGATTCGTTACTTTAATGGGGTGGAAAATTTGAAACAACAGATATCTAGATTGAAATGGTTTGGTACGCAAGTTGTTGCCATCAATCTAGAAACCAGCCCAGGGTGGAAACTCCTTGCTGCCATCACTATAGGAACGAGGCTAGGGGAAGGTACCTCTTAACATTGACTATGAATATAATGGTACTAAAACTCATCTCAAATGAATTTAATCTGATTTTGATAAGAGTCCTGGTTGTAATATGAATCTAAATGTACTAGATTCATTTACTATTGAGTAGAGTGTGGATTTTTGTGATAATGAAAAGCAACTATCTCTATTGTCTTTTCGCTCCACCCTATAAACTTACTCCATGAACAATAACCCTCTTGTATTCAATATTATATGCTTCAAGAGATTTGTCTAACAAACCATTTTTTTCTCCTTCCTTTGATCTACGTTGTTCTTTGGTCTTCGTTCTCATGTCCAGCTTAGCTTCTTCGTCTACGTCTCCACCTCCACGTACCCACTAGAGATGGTGCATTGTCAAAGATGATAGTGAATGACGTTGGTTAAGGTTGAGTTTGACATTTGCAAATGTCGGCGCATAAAACAAATACAATGAACATGTTTACTTTATAATAGAAGTAATAAACTAACAATTCAATTTAGAGAAAAGTTGAAACTCACATGCAAGATCATCATGGTTGTGAGAAAGTAGCTGATCAACGAAGGGAGCGAATTCAAAATAATTCAGGGGAACAAATGCTTCTATCTATCTTCGATCAGATTCCTAGAAAAACAAGAAAACGATCGACTTTTTCTTTGCATTTCTTTCTAACAACAAGAAGGATGGACAAGGACAAGGACAAGGGAAAGGGCAAGTGCAAAAGAAATGATAAAATGCCCAATCTGTTGCGCAATCAATAAGAGATATACTGGTTACACGAGTTGAATGATTTATTAGTTCCAGATAAAAGCTTCTTACGAGAAGAAAATACTTCTCTATTACTTAAGATCACTGAAAAGGAATCAGAGATTGACAATCTTACAGGAAAAATCGTGTCCCAAGTAGACAAGACAAATGGTAAATTCACAGAAATCTTGGAGAAAATTAAAGTTAGAAGACAACTTAACGGTGACTTGAAGTACGTCAAGAAAGAAGATAAGGAATAATGTCAAAGGAAGACTGCGAATTCAAAAATATTGTGGGATGTTGAGAAAAGATTCAGAAAGGAAATGTTTGAGGAAGAAGCAGAATGCGGAGAGGTGGTTACTGAAGAAAAAATTCTAGATTCTACAGTTTCACAATTGGTTGGTAAAATTGTAGAAATTGAAGAGAAAATTAAGAGGCGTGAGAAAGAAATGAACGAAGAAGTCATACAACGCTTAGATTTAACTAAGCAACACATTGAGACAGAAAATTCTCTTCGGCAATAGAATGCAATACTAGAAGAGGAGGTACAGAGAGCTGTAGAGATGATTTGCTATGCATTCTCGTAATAAGGATCTTGAATCCAAAAAAACAAGCTTTGCAAGCGAGGTCATTGGTGCTTGAAAATGGGAAATTAATATCAAGTGGTTCTCTAGAATATGGAAAAGAAAGATCAATTGGCCAGCTGTAAAAGGGAAAAGCAAAGGCTGTGTGTGAAAACCAATTACCATCAAAGTTGGTTCCAGGAAAACAAACACAAAACAAGGTACCCGGAAAGCGATTTCCATTAAAGCAACTCTCTGGTCCAAATACTTTTCCTGAGAAACCATGGCGGATATGATTGGTCTACAACTATGTAGTATCTGGAAAAGGGAAAAGCAAGATCAATTGGTCAACTGGTAAAGGGAAAACAAAAGGCTGTGTCTGAAAAAATATTATAGTTAGCAACTTTACATATGTAGTTATGCTATGAAGTAGCGTTACAAAATACAATAAGATAGAATGTACTTACTGCATGCTATACAACGTATTATAGTTACAAAATTTACATACTAGACTGCATAGTTGTACTAGAGCAATCATATCTAACATGGTTTCTCATGCCAAGTATTTGGATCAGAGAGCTGCTTCAATGGTGATCGCTTTCTTGGTACCTTGTTTTGTGTTTATTTTTCCGCCACCAACTTTGATGGTAATCGGTTTTCAGACAGAGCCTTTGCTTTTCCCTTTTCCAACTGACCAATTGATTTTTCTTTTCCATATTCTAGAGAACCTCTTGATCTCGATTTCCCATTTTCATGCACCAATGACCTCACTTGCAAAGGTTGTCATTTTTTGGATTCCAGATCCTTATTACGATAATGCACAGCAGCCATCATATCTTC
This sequence comes from Pseudotsuga menziesii, assembly GCA_001517045.1. Lineage (NCBI taxonomy): Eukaryota > Viridiplantae > Streptophyta > Pinopsida > Pinales > Pinaceae > Pseudotsuga > Pseudotsuga menziesii. The sequence goes on along the minus strand of LPNX010254663.1, from coordinate 237,741 downwards.
AGCTCTCTGTACCTCCTCTTCTAGGATTGCATTCTGTTGCTGAAAATAATTTTCTGTCTTGACGTGTTGCTCAGTTATATCTAAGCATCGTATGGCTTCTTCGTTCATTTCTTGTTCATCCCTCTTAATTTCCTCTTCAATTGCTACATTTTTACCAATCAATTGTGAAACTGTAGCTTCTAGAATTTTTCTCCAGTGACCACCTCTCTACATTCTGCTTCTTCCTTAAACATTTCCTTTTTCAATCTTTTCTCAACATCGTGGAATAGTTTTGAATTGGTAGTCTTCCTTTGACATTTCTCCTTTTCTTATTTCTTGACGTACTTCAAGAAAGAAGAAGTACGTCACTGATCTTAAGTAACAGAGAAGTCTTTTCTTCTCATAAGAAGTTTTTATATGCAACTAATAAATCATTCAACTCGTTTAACGAGGATATCTCTTGTTGATTTTGCAACAGGTTGGACATTTTATCATTTATTTTGCACTTGTCCTCGTCCTTATCGATCCCTCTTGTTGTTAGAAAGAAATCCAAAGTAAAAGTCGATATTTTTCTTATCTTCCCGTGAATCCAATGGAAGATAGATAGAAGTGTTTGTTCCCCTGAATTATTTTAAATTTTCTCCCTTCATTGATCAGCTACTTTCTCACGACCACAATGATCTTACATGTGAGTTTCAACTATTCTCTGAATTAAATTGTTAGCTTATTCATTTTATTAATAAGTAAACATGTTCGTTTTATTCATTTTATGCTCTCACATTTGCAAATTATAAACTCAACAAAAACAAACGTAATTCACTATCCTCTTTGACAACGCACCATCTCTAGTGGGTACATGGAGGTAGAGACGTGGATGAATGGACATGTGAATGGAGACCAAAGAACAACGCAGAGAAAATAATGGATTGTTAGAAAAATATCTTGAAGTATATAATATTGGATACAAAAGGGTTATTGTTCATGGAGGAAGTTGATAGGTTGGAGTTAAAAGACAATAGGGATAGCTGCTTTTCATTCTCACAAAAATCCACACTCTACTCAATAGTAAATGAATATTGTGAATTTAGATTCATATTACTCCCATGACTCTTATCCAAACAAGTTTAAATGCATTTGAGAGGAGTTTTAGTAACATGATATGCATAGTCAATGTTAAGAGGTACCTCTCCTTGGGCTCGTTCCTAGACTGATGGAAACAACAAAACTACTTGGGGGTGGAGATTGACTATGTGGTCTTTTAGGTGGGTCGAGTGGTTTTGTTAACTGGCATGGATTTGTCCAAACCACAAAAACCAATGGCTTAGTAGTTTTATACAAAATTTTTGGGGAGGAGTTAACATTATAACTTGCCATGTGTCATGTTTTTGTTGTTTCTAACTCCGTGGTGAGAAAAATTAACGTCATGTTATTTCATTGAGGAGATATCAAAATTGACCATTGATCTATTGATGCACTTTTTTATTATATCACCACCCCTTTTTTGTCTTAGAATCATATTCCCAATGAGATTATAATGATAACCATTGATCTTATTATTCACTTTACTGATCAGATATGCACTTTCACCTTATATTTTGAGTAGTTTAGAGATGCGATGTTCATTGTGATAGTTGATCTGAAAATAGATCGACATTTTTCTAGGTGGCTCTTGCGGTTTCACTTAAGTTTTGTTGTTTCTAACTCCGTAGTGATACAAATTAACGTCATGTTATTTTAATGAGGAGCTATCAACGTGGATCGTTGATCTATTGATGCACTCTTTTATTAGATCACCACCCCTTTCTATCTTATAATCATATTCCCAATGATATAGTAATGATAACCGTTGATCTTAATATTCACTTTACTGATCATATATGCACTTTCACCTTATATTTTGAGTAGTTTACCCATATGATAGTCGATCTCAAAATAGATCGACAATTGTTTAGGTGGGTCTAGTGGTTTCAATTAAGCACGGTGGTTTTTTCCAAACCACAACTACCAACGGCTTGGAAGTTTTATTCAAAAGGTTCGGCGAGGAGTTACCACTAAAAGCATGCCATGTGTCCATTTTTTTGACATTTCTAACTCGTTGACATCACAAATTAACATCGTCCCTTCTTATATTCTCTGAATATCAAGAATATCAGAGAATATCATGGATAAAAAGATAGAACTATCGTTGTTTTTATCACTATTCAAGTTATCTCTATGATACAAGAAGGGTCAATTCCCCCTTCATATATTAGAGAGATATAAACAATAGTGAATATCAAATGGAACAAATGGCACTTTCATTACCTTCATTACCTTTATATATAGAATGAGAATAGAAAAAACAAGATGGAGTGACCGGCCCTTCCTTACTCATAGAAATATCAAGAAAATAGAACTTAATAATAATTAGTTTCCCGTTCATTTTATGATATAAATACTCAGAATTTTGAGCCTACGATAGGTACGCCCACCCTTATGGTGTTGTATATATATATAGATAATAGTGAATACAAGAAGGAATCAAGAATAGTAAAAACAAGTGTCGGTTACACACTCTATTACAATAGATACATAAGAATATTAGGCGTAGGAAAGCTTGAACGACCCTTCCTATGATATAAAATTGAAGTATACTAAATATAGGAAGGGTCAAATGACTTTTTTTTAGTTGTATAAATATCAAGAATAGTGTACACTAAAAGAACATCTTTTTTTCTTGTATTATGGAAATATTAAAAAGTTGAACCATGCAAGTGTCTACAATCCCTTCCATTAAGATAGAAATAAAAAAATATTGAATGTATGATGTTTAGGAAGACCGATATTATATTTTATATATATCAGCCACAACTTATAGTACCAAGGATGGGTCAACCTCCTATTTCATCACCAATGTGTATATAATGAGAATCATGAAAACGAAGAAATATGAATATAGTATTTTATGCTCCAAATCACTTGAAACAACTATGTAGTATTATATGCTCCAATAAGCAAGAAAAATATCCTGGAAATAAGATAAAGAAGGAACAAAAGCATAGTGGTACAAAATTACCAAAGGATGTTGTGAATGTTTTGAAAATATATATCAATTAAGAGGATATGGGTATGTCCATTGACTCTGTCAAAGATTGTTCATAATCTGATTGTCTATGTTGTTATCATGCATATTTGGTCAACACACTAAGATCCATTGCATTTTTTGGTGCTGCAATCAACTGTGAACTTGTTATTGTTTATACGTGTAATTGTGTTAATGCATGGACATAAAAAGATATTATTGTGTTGTTGTACTACTTACAAGAAAATGAATGACCTTGTACTTGTATTTTTTTTAGCTGATATGGAAAATCTTGTATGGTTTCTAAATATTAACTCATCGGCGTAACAAATACAAAAAAGTGGTAACATGGAATCCTACCAAGGGAGTTTTAGATATTTCTCAAAGGACTTGTTTATGGGATTATTTTTTATACAATATTGGATAATTGGATTGGATAACGATAATTTGTGTACTTTTCAAATGGATATGGATTAGAAGGATGAGAACCCACCAATGATTGATTTCCCTTTATCCAAGGTTCCTAATGATATTTTGGGAAGACATGTTTTTGCAAAAGAAAGAAAACATGCTTTATGGGATCACATGGTTTCAAGATTGGTTTGTTCTGGAGGTATAGTTATTTCGATGTATGTAGAAGGTATAGTTCATCATATATAATGATTATTTCTATTGTGGGGACATTACTGTAAGAGCTATTGATGAACAATTTCTATGATGACTTGGTCCATATAAATCAATGTATTTGTATTAACGTTTCAAATGTCTTATTTCATTATATTTTACTTTTTGGTCACTTATATTCAATAAATTCTTCAAATTCCTTTTCGTCCAATAAGATTATAATATATGATGATGACATTTAACGTGATGGAGAATCCAAGAAGAACTAACACATTGGTGGAAAAGATGTACAAGATGGACACAAAGTGTCTGAAAAACAAGGTGATATTTGTTTTTCAAATATATTGGTTAAATCATATAAATTACGAACAAGGATAGTGACCTGAATACTTGCAAAAAGTTATAAAAAATGGATACCTGCAAATTTCCAGAGATTATAAAAAATGGATACCCGCAAAGTTATAAAAAGATGATTAGATTATTTTTAACATGTGGATCAACTACAACGAGAGAAAGAATCAACAATGTTTGTGGATATTATCACACCAGGCACATTGGATATGGGAGACTTGGAAATTAACATACCAAGGGAGGACTCGGTGGAAAAAAGTGGTAGCTCCAACACCACTACTCACCATTCAAATGTTGTGTAGTCATTGATAGGTAAGAGACAAATATTATTATCTACCTAATTTGGTGAAATAAATATATTCTGGAATATATTATGACATGACATATTTATGTGCATATACCCATACAAAAATGTTATTGATATTAGAAATGGAAGGTTTTCTATTTCACAAGAAAGTCACAGAAAATGTCTCAAAAAAAGAAAAAACAGGGAATAAAAAAAGTATTGATGGGGACAAAAAAGAAAAAAACACGGATAAAGAAACTTCATATGAATCATAAACAAATGCGATACAATTTAAGCATAGAGAAACTTCATATGAATCATCAACAAATGCGATACAATTTAAGCGTAAAGAAACTTTGTATGAATCATCAACAAATGCGATACAATTTAAGCGTAAAGAAACTCGCGTAAAGAAACTCCGTATGAATCATCAACAAATGCGATACAATTTTTGAATCTATGTCTTTCCATATTCAATGTTGGGATTTGGTCATCTAATTGCAGTATGAATGAGGGGAAGTCATTGTTTACAAAATTTTTGAAGATGGGTAAAAAAAAACATTTGGGGATTTTTTTATATTTTTGTGGTTTCTAGAGAGCTATACCATACACAAAAGGGGAAAGATAGAAAACAATATGGAGAGAGTGTGGTCAGAATTCCCAATGATATGGGTAATTGTGTTATTGGATGTACATAAGAAGATATTCTTTTGTTGTTGTATTACTTAGAAGAAAATCAATCAACTTGTACTTGTATTTTTTTCGCTCATATGGAAACATATTGTATGGTTTCTAAAACATTAACTCATCTTAGCAAGAAATAAAAAAAGTGGTAATGTGGAACCCTACCAAGGTAGTTTATAGATATTTATCGAAGGAATTATTTATGGGATTCTTTGTTATACAGAATTGGAGAATTGGATTGGGTGAGGATAACTTGTCTACTTTTCAAATAGATATAGATTGTAAGGATGAGAACCTACCAATGACTAGCTTACCTTTGTCCAATGCTCCTAATGATATTTTGAGAAGCCATGTTTTTGCAAAAGAAAGGACACATTATTTATGGGATCACATGGTTTCAAGATTGGTGTCTTCTAGAGGTACAATTCTTTCGATGTATGTAGGAGGTAGAGTTATTCGTTCATTGATCAGCTCACGAAATAGAATAATTATGTATATTGTTGAGAAAATAATGTAAGATATATTTATGATCAATTTCTATCATGAATTGGTCTGTATAAAACAATGTATTTGTATTAACATTTCTAGATGTCTTATTTTGTTATATTTTATTTTCATTTGGATATGTTTAATAAATCCTTTAAATTCCTTTTCTATTAAAAATTTAAATAAAGAGGATAGTTAGATATCGTCGAATAATATTATCATATATGATGACGACATTTAGTGCGATGGATAATCCACGAAGAACTACCACACTGGTGGACAAGATGGACAAGATAAATAGGATGGAAAAGTAGTGTGTGAAAAACAAGGTGATAATTTATATTTCAAAGATCTTGGTTAAATAATATAAATTATGAACAAGGATATTAAACTTGAATACTTGCAAAACGTTATAAGAAATGCATACCTACAAATTTACAGCTCAATATTATTGGATTATTTATGAACATCCAGATCATCGAAAATGAGAGCAATCGACAATGTTTCTGGATATTATCTAGCCAAGCACATTGGATATGGGAACCTTGGATAATAACATAAAAAGGGACTCAAGACTTGGTGGAAAAAGAGGAAACTCCAACACCATTACTCACCACTCAAATGTTGGTTGATCGTTGACACGGAAGATATAAAGATTATTTTCTAACTAATTTGGTGAAGAAAATTTATTTTGGAATATATTATAACAATAAATTTTTATGTGCAACTTCCCATAAAAAATGGTATTGATATTATAAATGGAAGGTTTATATTTTCACAAGAAAGACACACAAAATGTCTCAAAAAAAGAGAAAAAGGGGAATAAAAAAAGAATTGATGTCGAGAGACAAAAAGAAAAAAAGAGGGATGAAAGTACTCTAATAGAATTTGCATTTAAGCACAAAGAAACTTCATATGAATCATGAACACATGCAATGCAAATTTTGAATCTATGTCTTTCAAAATTCATTGTTGGGATTTGGTTATCTAAATGTGATATCAATGAGGGGAAGTCATTGTTTACAAAAGTTTTGAAGATAGGTAAAAAAGAAAAAGCATTTGGGAACAGTTTTATAGTTTTGTGGTTTCTAAAGAGATGTACCATAGATAAAAAGGGAAAGATAGAAAAAATAGGGAGAAATTGTGGTACCAGTTCCCAATGAAATGTTCGAATGGTAATACATTTGTGATCATCTTAGAGGGTGATAATATGGAAGCACATCCATCTCAAAAATTGTATGTTCAGTAATCCCTTTACTGCATCATCCACTAGGACAAATAGTGAATCGGTACATCAAATATGGTAGGGATTTAGTAAAATAAATGAATGAATTGATACCAAAATCTTCATTGCCACCTTCTACAGTTAAAATAATTAAATATAACCTATCATTGTGTCTATCAAGAGCGGGAAACATTAGATGTAACCTATGGAGATTTTAAATTATTTAAATTGTTTTCTATTTTTTCGATGATGTTGGTATTTTCATCGAAATCTAAATTCACTCGACAGCATGGAAATTAAAAAAATCTGTGATATATTTGAATGGTTGAAGAATGAGGGCTTTTCATTTATTTGGGGGAGAGAGAAATGTAAACATAGTATGATTTATAATTCCTTGATAACTGCATATGATAATGTTGGTGAAGTACTAAACATATACAAAATGTTGTTCAAGGATGTCCTTACCCAATAGAGAGATATAAATAAAAAATTGGACATGATGTTTATAGATGAAGGGAAATATCATCCAAAAGATAAAAGCAAGGAAAACATCCTAAAAATGCCAACTAGTGGGACATTTGACAGTTCACAAGAGAGAGAAATAACTATAAAACTAATGTTGTGTTCTCTATTGAATCATCTTGGGCCTCATTAAAAAAGGGGGTGTTGGTTAAAAACTTTCAACTTCATATGGCCTTTGGTTTATACATACACCAATTCATTTAGTGATTTGTATAATTTAACAAATTGATGTAAATTTATTTTGTATATTTATGCTGGATAGTTGTCATATTATTTATGGACATTGTTATAACTAGATCTTGTTCTTAGTTTATCTATTCTTTTTCTCCTAATTTTCAACCATTGGTTTAAAATGATTTTATATTTCATGTTGATTTTAAGAATTTTTTACAATCAATAATTTTGGTTGGATTTAATGCTTTTAATGGTTGAATCATTTCATTATTTTAGTTTTAAGGTTTGTTTTTGGGGCTTATTAGTTAATATGTACATCTTTAAGCTTTCAAAAACTTATAATAAAAGTTCATTCCAAGTTTTGATTTATAATCTAACTCTCTTTTTTGAGTCCTTTGTCAAATATTTTCATGAGGAGATTGCTGTAGCAGCTCTGTTTTTCTTGTTTTTGTCATTGTCATTGGGACCAGATTACGAAGAGATGGAAATGAATTCAGGAAAACCAAAAGAGGTTTTTGTCCAAAATAGAATCATTCACAAAAACCTCTCTGTGTTGCAACAGATATTATCATTTGAGAGATTCGAATTCATCTTTGTGGCCTATTTTCAGGGTTTGAATTATTTAATAATTTCCTGTTTTAGTCACACATTTTCAGAGCATATTCCGATCAATTGAAGAGGAATTTTGAAAAACCAAGAGAGGTTTGTGTTCATAACATACTCATTTAAAAAAAAAAATCTCATTTTTTACACAGGTGTTCCGAATCAAGAGATATGAAGGCGTCTTTGAGACCCAAATTTCCAGAAATTCGCCAAATTTCCCCAAATCCGATTTGTTATTTTTGAGTTAATTATCTTTAAAGATTTTGAGTTATCATGTAACTAATTGATGTAACTATTTCAAATTTCAACCTATAAGGTAGTTATGGAACTACTTTACTTTTGTAATGATAAAAGGAAGAAAAACATACAGTTTTGAGGAGGGATTTTTCACTCAAGGAGAGGCTTTTGGAGCTTTGATTTCTCAAGCTAGCACTTATAACTCTTATGTAAGTGGATGACTATTATTTATTATATATAAACTGATAAGACCTTTTACCTGTCATGCTTTTTCATTTTTGATCTCTTTGATTGCTCAGTCTACAATTTCATTTCTTGTTTAAAGTTTTATTGATGTAAATGCTTGTAGCGTGTGGGTGGAATTAGTATTTCATGTGTAATGTTTATGGCTTATTAGGATGTGTTTGATCCCCAATTTATCCAATTTGCATGATTGAGTTCTATATTAGCTTTTGGATGTTTATTTCCTCCTTGCTGATGAAGTTTTTAAAACCCTAAAACCTATTTTATTTAATTTTACTTTTGAGATTCTGTTGGCTTGTTCTTCTGGTAGTCTAAGAACAATTTCTGGCACAAACATCTTTGGTGCCGCAACCGGGGACAAAGCTGAAGTATATCTTCCCTGGGATATCATTATTCTTTTGATTTTGAGAGGTGAACAAAGTCAAAAAATCTTTTAGACTACAAGTTTTCACCGATGACTCCATGATTAAAGATTCCACTGCAAAGAGAATTTTGTTGAGAGAAAAATGAATAATCCAAATGGAAAGACTGGATATCAGCTTGTTACTTTACTCCATGAGGTTTTGTTCTTATTCATTAGTTCTTTCCTATCTTTCCCATTGCATGTCAAAAGAATTATTTTTTGTTTTGTCTATTCCTATGATCATAAACCTTCAAGTACATATCCCACTTTGGAAGAAGAAAATCTGCATTCTTCTTGTGTTATTGATGTTGATCCTATTCCTTCATTTGAAATACATGTTCAGCATGATATACATATACCCATATGTCTTGAAGCTGATTATTCTGGTCATCTTGTAGAGAATAAAGCTAATCTATTACCTTCTACTATCACTGCTGAAACTTTCGAACAGCTGGTTGAACCTCATTTTCAACTCATAGATTTTCAGTCTAGACTCAAACAGATAATGTTTAAACCTATTAGGCTGCCATATCTCTTACATCCTTACCCTTCCTACTTTGTTGAATATCTTCCCCATTTTACTGGAAAAGACCATATTATAGCAGAGAAGCATTTAGAATCTTTTCATAATTTCATTGATAATTTTGAAATCATGCATGAGGATGTTGTCATGAGGTTATTTTCGAAGTCCTTTGCTGGAGATGTTGGGTTTTGGTTTCGAAATTTAAAAGTTGATTCAATTGGATCGTGGGAAGAGTTACATGATGTCTTTTTGAAGTATTGGGGTAAGAATAAATCTTATGATCAATTTCTTTTCGAATTTTATAATTTGAAAAAGGAAAATGATGAGCCAATTACTAAATTTAATTGGAGGTTTCAAAGTTTTTATATCAGTATGCCTACGGATATCAGACCTTCGGAAAAATTTGCTATGGTATATTATTTTATGGCTCAACATTCAGATCTTGTCTTGTTCCTGTTGGAAAGAAAATCATCATCTTTAAGACAATTGTTTGAGGATGCTAAAGGAGTGGAGAATAACATCCGAGCTTGCAAAATGCTTTGAGATCAGGCTCATGTTGAAGATATACAAGCTTATGAACAGGAAGAAGAACATAGGTATCATTCAGATTTAAGACAGTTTTCTTCATCATTTGCAGATTTTCATATGAACAAGGATATAAATGATGCTTGTGTTGATTCTTCATATCAGTTTTCTCATGTTTTCGATGATAACATACTTTCAGTGGATTGTAGTAGAAATTTCTTAGTTCCTGCTATGAGATTATCATGTTATGAAGAAGAAGTTCATGCTCTTCAACCTCTTACTATTGATATAAGAAATAAGTTGCCATTCTTGACTTATGGTCACTTTCATAATTTTATTTGTTCAAGTTTTGATCAAGGGTTTTATTTAAAGGTCGAGAAGCATTTTGAAAAGCCCTTGGTTTCCATTATTGATCCAAAGTTTAAAAATAATAGTAATGGAGAGGAAGAGAATGCTTCACTTTATGATGAATATAATTAAGACATTGAAGTTTTAAACCAGAAATTTTATTATCCTGTGGCTTCTTGGATGGAGTTGTATTTTTCATAGGTTTCTAATGCTCCATTTTTTGGCATACTTCTTATTTCCAATCATAACTATCAGCTGCCTACAGACTCTTTATTGCATTTATCACATCTTTTGTGGGTTTTCTCAAATAGTAGCATGCATGAATTTATGATTCTCAGTCAAATGGTTTCTTGGCTTCACTGGAAGTATGATTACACTTGATTGGGTTGTTTCCTCCAATTAGAAGTAGGAGTAAATAGCAGAATAAGCTCGCTATACGAGCATGTAGATTCTTTTTAGTATGTTGGTTTGTAGCAATATTTTTTCATTTCAGAGGTACGTGGTCAGAGTTTGACAAAGTTGCAGAGATTTGGTAAATGACTCCATCACCCAATTAATAAGGCACAAGGTCTACAGGTTCTTGAAGCCTCACAAGGAGGACTTCATCCTGCAACAAGAGCCAAATGTTATAACTAGATATTGTTCTTAGTTTATCTATTCTTTTTGTCCTAATTTTCAACCATTGGTTTAAAATGATTTTATATTTCATGTTGATTTTAAGAATTTTTGGCAATCAATAATTTTGGTTGGATTTAATGCTTTTAATGGTTGAATCATTTCATTAGTTTAGTTTTAAGGTTTGTTTTCTGGGCTTATTAGTTAATATGTACATATTTAATATTTCAAAAACTTATAATAAAAGTTCATTCCAAGTTTTGATTTATAATCTAACTCTCATTTTTGAGTCCTTTGTCAAATATTTTTATGAGGAGATTGTTGTAGCAGCTCTGTTTTTCCTGTTTTTGTCATTGTCATTGGGAGCAGATTACGAAGAGATGGAAATGAATTTAGGAAAACCAAAAGAGTTTTTTTGTCCACAATAGACTCATTCACAAAAACCTCTCTCAGGTTTGCAACAGCTATTATCATTTGAGAGATTCGAATTCATCTTTGTGGCCTATTTTCAAGGTTTGAATTATTTAATAATTTCTTGTTTTAGTCACAAATTGGCAGAGCATATTTCGATCAATGGAAGAGGAATTTTGAAAAACCAAGAGAGGTTGTTGTTCATAACATACTCATTTAAAACAACCTCTCTCAAGTTTTACACAGGTGTTCCGGATCAAGAGATATGAAGGCGTCTTTGAGACCCAAATTTCCAGAAATTCGCCAAATTTCCCGAGATCCGATTTGCTATTTTTGAGTTAATTATCTTTAAATATTTTGAGTTATCATGTAACTAATTGATGTAACTATTTCAAATTTCAACCTATAAGGTAGTTATGGAACTACTTTAGTTTTGTTTAATGATAAAAGGAAGACAAACACACAGTTTTGAGGGAGGGATTTTTCACTCAAGGAGAGGCTTTTGGAGCTTTGATTTCTCAAGCTAGCACTTATAACTCTTATGTAAGTGGATGAATATTATTGATTATATATAAACTGATAAGCCCTTTTACCTGTCATGCTTTTTCATTTCTGATCTATTTGATTGCTCAGTCTACAATTTCATTTCTTGTTTAAAGTTTTATTGATGTAAATGCTTGTAGCCTGTGGGTGGAATTAGTATTTCATGTGTAATGTTTATGGCTTATTGGGATGTGTTTGATCCCCAGTTTATCCAATTTGCATGATTCAGTTCTGTATTAGCGTATGGATGTTTATTTCCTCCTTGCTGATGAAGTTTTTAAAACCCTAAAACCTATTTTATTTAATTTTACTTTTGAGATTGTGTTGGCTTGTTCTTCTGGTAGTCGAAGAACAATTTCTGGCACAGACAGACATCATATCATGTATCTGGTGATGTGTTTCAAAAATTGAATATCTTGCACAAAATATACTTTTAGAAATTGAAACACAATATTTTATTGATTGGGTTGTGTGTGTGTGTGTGTGTGTGTGTGTGTGTGTGTGTGTGTGTGCAAATACTAGAATATTAGTTACTAGTAAACCATTGATTATTTTTTATTTCAATGGATTTTTGATACACATAATTTATAAAAAAAATAGATATTCGGATTGCCACAAACACCAACTATCAAATCAAGGACAAAGTATTACTCCATACATCATGATTTAGGGAATTGTTTTGAAAAATGCTTTAGTACATTTGAAGTGGTTGTATGGACATCCACACAACAAGAAAATGTGGATGAGGTTTTGCTAACATTATTACAAAGAACAGAATTAGAAATGGAAAAATTTAGAGTAATATTAACACAAGATGATTGTTCTTGCATAACTAGAGAGAATTATAATGGTTATGGGAATCATGATGTATTTCTCAAACCTTTAACCAAAGTTCGAGACATTTTGACTTTGGTTTACAATGCTACAAGTATAGTGATTTTAGATGACTCGAAAGAAAAACATGTTTGTAACAAGGAAGGCAACTATATTATAAGAAAAATGTATGGTGTGAGTGATGTGAGGCCAGTTGTAAAAAAATGAATTATGCTCAAATTGTTGTTTGTACTATGTTCAATTGTGTGACCATAATACTTGTAAAGTGTTGATTTTGGTTTTCAAAAGTGCAAAATCAGATCTTGAAAGAGCCAAAATCAGTTTTTGAAATCGCAAATTTAAGCATTCGAAGTGTTAAAAGCAAGGTTACAAAAGTGCAGAATCAGGTTCTCAAAGTGACATTATCTTATTTATCATATCCATAAAGTGTAAAAAATAGTTTCAAAAGTGGCAATATCAAGAGTACACTTTTGGAGCCTAGAATTCACACTTTTGGAACCATATTTTGCACTTTAGAAACCTTGATTTTGGAGTTTAGAAGGGTTGTTTCTTACTAGTATTCAAAGTGAATTGGACTCGAATATGTCCAATTTTAAGTAAATAGGCCCACAAGGACTTCGCTTAGTGAACATCTCACATAGCACGTGCGATCGTGGGATGTTAAAGAATACCCTTAATTTCCAAAGATATTGACCCAAACTCTTTTTGTTGAAACCCCCTCCCAATACTTAAAACCTCCTCCCCACCCCTTTTTATACCTCAATCCTTATAAACCACCCTACCCACCCCCACCTTAAACCCCTCATCCCCCCAATACCTGCAATATATTGGTTCATCTTTTAATAATTTTAAAACCCACAATATGAACTAACATGATAGGCTATTGGCCAACAAGTGAAGCCCCTGTGAATAGGCCTTCTATATTTGAAAATCTACAATATTAAGAAGAAACAACCCTTCCAAGAGTTAAGGTGGTTCTTGAAGTAACATACATTTTGACAACACATTATATTAATGACTTCAAGCACCTATCTTCGGTAACACTAATTGAAATATAAAATTCCTCTTACTCTAAAATTATCTCAACCACAAAAAGATATGGTACTAAGTATATTTTTTTGTGGAAGCTAAAGGTCTTTTCCTTTTAATGCAAAACATAAACTTTATCTTTGAATAGAGATTTCCTAGATCTTAACCCCATGATTTTTAATCCTTGTGGATGTCTTGAAATGCAATATAAAATAAGAAAGAGAGTAAAATATTTAAATTTTTAATTACCCAATCTTCTAGACAATCCAAGGAGAAAAGATAGAAAAAAACCTAAATACATTTCCACACTCTAGGGTAACTTATCCCACATAGATCTAACAAAAAAAACTTATATTCTTCAGTGGTGGTGTCAAATCATTTAACAAATAACATTTTAGTTATATCAAATCATAAAGAAATGTACTCGAGTGTCTCTATATGTGGATGAAAACAAAATCTAGAAATTGAAAAAGTTTTATAGAAATGAAACTTTATTAATATAGTCAAAATAAAGTACATGTACATACCATAGTCACCTCTCAATCCCAATACAATTCCAATAACTCCCCAAAACCGTAGTTGTGGAAAACACCATACAAGAATCAATCGAACAAGTCCTCCAAGGAAAGATGCACTCTTCTCTTTTCATTTTGTAATGTTCCTAAAATATAAATATGAAATCACACACAAGATATCAAATTTGTTCCATTTTTATTAATATTAAATCCCTTAAGTTAAGGAAACATTTTATAGTTGATCCTTTTATGGAAGGAATCCACTCTTCATCACTTGCTTCTTTGATGGGTTAAACTCCGATCAACTAAGATCCAAATACAATATACTCCACACATGGTTCATAATTAAAAATCCATCTTTATTTATATATCATGAGCCATCTATAGCCATAACAACTTTCTAATTATATAGTACACATTCTTTAATGAGGCCCCATTATATTTATTCACTAATATGTATAATAGTGAGCCTTAATAATAATAAGCATTGTGTATGTAGTTCACCTTACATTAAATTCCCTTTTCTATTATTACTCTAATGGGCCCATTGGCCTCCCATTGCACCCCTAGGAAGGATAAGAACATATTCTGCACCAAATATACCTTATGGTTTGTCACCACATCTTATTTTTCTTTCGTTCTTATGGTAGAAACCATAAACCTAGAAACCTCCACTATAACCTAGCACTCCAAGACAAGAGAGGTACATAAGAACATTCACTTATAGGGTAGATCGTGTACAATTTCCTACAAGAAAATAGGGATGAGACTTTTTCCAAAGGACAAGTGATGATAGTTCGAGATTTAGTTCAATAAGCATACATGAAGAAGAACATGAAGCTTCTCGAGTTAAAGACGACCTTGGGCATAAGAAATAATCCAAAATGAAGAATAGTATGACGAGACTTCAAGAGGCCTTAGACACACTCCAGTTATGTGACACTATTGAGTGACATCATTGATGCAGAGCCTTCTTGATATGAAAAAGTAGACAAGAATAGAGGGAAGGAGACCATGATTGAGGAGTACCAATCGATCATGAAGAATGATGTTGGGGATGTGGTCCTGAGACTAGAAGGGAAGTCTATTATGAATTCCAAGTGGATATACAAGGTCCAACATGTAGTAGATGGAAACATCATGGGATACAAGTCAATATTCATAGCATGAGGATTCTCACACAAAGAGGGCATAAACTATGAAGAGACATTTGCAGCCACTGGAAGTTGATACACATGACATGAAGACTCATGTGTGCAAATTTAAGAATTCCTTGTATGAGCTCAGAAGGAACCCATGGGATAACACATACATGAGGAGCTTGAATATCACCTAGAGTGATGAATATCTTAACGTTTGCTACAAGTTTGAAGATGAAAACCTATAGAGGCTGACAAGATCACATATGGGTGCGAGAAGAACTTTTCAAAAGGTTCAAGATAGAGGATCTTGGTATTGAGTGACCCTAGATGGATACATAGAATATTAGTACCAGAAGAAGCTACTTGTCACTCTAGTATAGAATGTTTCAATACATAGAGTATGAAAGGTAGAGGAAGAATGGTGGTCTGCTTCAAAGGGAGTCACTGCAGAAGATGCTGAGGTTTGACATGATACAACAAAATGGAAAACTTAGTGATGGCTCTAGGATTTACTGAGAGTAAAGCATATTCCAACCTTTTCTTCAAGGTTGAAGGAGAAAGATCAGTGATGCTCCTGTTATATGTCGATGACTTGTTCCTGATAGGAAAATAGGAACTCATTAAAGTTGCAAGAAGGATATTTGCTGCCGAGTTTGAGATGAAGGACTTGGGTATGAAGCACTACTTTCTAGGCATTGAGGTGTAGCAGAATGCAGATGGAATCTTCCTTGGACTAGGGAAGTATG
The DNA here is from genome assembly GCA_001517045.1 of Pseudotsuga menziesii. Taxonomy (NCBI): domain Eukaryota; kingdom Viridiplantae; phylum Streptophyta; class Pinopsida; order Pinales; family Pinaceae; genus Pseudotsuga; species Pseudotsuga menziesii. The sequence continues at coordinate 221,632 of LPNX010254663.1, read as the reverse complement.
CAGTGGAGATCCTGAAGAGGTTCGAGATAATGGACTGCAATGCCATGGCCACACCTATGGCATCAAACCTAAATTTATTGAGTGATGTTTCATGAGAGACAATTGATTCCATGATGTATCGTCAGATGATTGGGTAGTTGATGTACCTGACCAATATAAGACCAGATATTTTCTTTATTGTGAACACATTGAACTAGTTCCTAATGGATCCAAGACATGTTCACCTGATTGATGCAAAGCATATTTTTAGGTACCCAAAGGGTACAGTTGATTATGGGATCAAGTATGAAGCAAATCAAAACATTAACCTGGAGGATTTTGTGGATTCGGATTGAGCAGGTAGTGCCATTGATAGAAAGAGCACTTTGTGATGCCGCTTCAGTATGGGATCAAGCGTGATATCTTGGTTTAGTAGGAAGCAGTCCTACATGGCACTGAGTACAGCCGAGGAAAAATGTGTTGCCACTTGCTCAGCTATTTTTGAGGTATTATGTTTCTTATGAAAGCTACTATTTGATTTGATTTATATGACTTATTTTGTTTGTATGATGCAGAGAGAAGCAGTGAAACTTAAGTGTGTACTTCAAATTGAGGTTCCTTCCAAGGGGAAGTGATGAGTCGAAGAGCATTTTTGACATAGTGGCTGGCTCGGCCTCCCATTGTTGGATGTAAGTGCTAATCCTTTCTAACATTGTGCTAGGATGGGCCTACCATGGTCAGGTGTGAGTGTTGAGCCTTTCTGACATGGTGGAAGCTTGGGCCTCCAATGGTGAGATGTAAGTATTGAGCCCTTCCGACATGGTGGTAATATGGTCCTCCCATGGTCAGATGTAAGTGTTGAGCCCTTCGGACATGGTGGTAGGATAGGCGTCCCATGTTCGGATGTAAGTGTTGAGCCCTTCTAACATGGTGGAAGGTTGGGACTCCCATGAGCATATATAAGTGTTATGCCTTTTCGACATGGTGGCAGGATGGGCCTCCCATGGTTGGATGTAAGTGTTGATCCCTTCTGACATGGTGGGAGGTTGGTCCTACCATGGTCAAATGTAAGTGCAGAGCCTTTCATGGATGGTAATAGGTGTGTCCTGCCATGCCGGTGGATGTAAGTGCTTGATCCTTTCTCGAATGGTAGTAGGTGCATCCTACAATGCCGGTGGTTATAAGTGTTAGAGCTTGTCCGAATGGTGGTAGGTGTTTCCTACCATTCTAGTGGATGTAATTGTGTGAGACTTTCCTGAATGGTAGTAGGTGTGTCCTACCATGCCGATGGATATAAGTGTTGAACCTTTCCGACATGGTGGCAGGATGGGCCTCCCATGGTCGGAAATAGGAGCTGAAGAAGATGAATATTTACATGGAGGCTAGGCATATAACCATCATGAAAAATGGTTGGCTCTCTAGAACTTCCTATGATGAGTAGATTTGAGAGATAGCACCGTTTTCTCAAGATAGCAGCAACAGTGATGATGATGATGATTTAACTTTGATGATGATCCAGCCTTGATGATGATCGAGCTTTGATGATGATCGAGTGATGAAGAATTGTGCTAATGAACTCTGTCAAGAGAATACCTTCCTAGTTAAGAGGGAGTGTTGATGTATTTGTAACTTCATAATGTATTCACTTGCATATCTTATATTGTATTTCATTGTACCCCGACGAAGATGTTTGTTCCTCTCATCGGGAGAGTCATTAATGTAATGAATTCATCTAAAGTAATTGAGGTTAAACCTCCATTTTAATTCAGGGCAATAGTACCCACAGTTGAGTTATGTTAGGGTTATTAGACTCTCCTAGTGAGGCTGGCCCTGTAGAGTAAAATTCAAGTGGAAAACAAGTATAAATAGAGAGTGAGACTCTCTATTTGAAAGAGACACTCACTCAATAGTAGCACATGAGTGAGAGAGAAGTAGCTCTCCCAAGGGAGAGAGAGAATAGTTGTCAAAGATCATATTTGTGTTTTTGGGTTTTACTTTTGCTATTGGTGCTCATTATATCTCTAAGGAAGTTGTGGGGTTTTCTCCTTTATGGCTTCCCCAAGGAAAACTATGTGTCTCTTGTATCTTGTGATTATTGTTTTGCATGTTATTGTCTTAGATAAGATCCTAGATCATATTGAGTAAATGATAAAAATCTAATAGTCATGTTGCAAAGAGACATCATACACAAAAAGGGCTCTAAATGATGTCGCCACACAAAGTTTGTTCACATCTCTCCATTATAAGACTCTATGGAATCCATGTATCTTCTTAAGAAATGCACTGCATTAGTTCAACTCCGTGTGTGAGAACACGTTGTATCCCAAGCATCCTTGAGCCAAGTCTAAGGATAAACTAATTAATCTAATCTATCCTGTGCTATATATAGTTTGATTCCCTCCTCTAGGATGCAAAATGTTTCTCCTGCTAGATATGGCATTCTCCAAGTAAGTGAGATCTCCTTGTGGCCAAATTCCATCCAAATAATTGTTAAGAAAAATCTAATTCATAAGGGAAGAATACTAGGATAGCACCAAACTCAGGTGAACCAATACTTGAGCCAAATGTCCATAGTTTAGAACCATCATGGGTGATATATAATGTGTCAATCCATCTAGAATCATTTATGGGTTCAACATATATAATGTACCCAGGGTCTAATGTAGCACCCCAAATCATGGTGTAAGTATTTTTTAGAGTAACATGAAAGCTAAAAAATACGATTTTTGATGTTAGATTAGTGAATAGCAATTGATGTTATGATAAAGAAACTTGCTCATGATGATATAGAGGTATTCCACATCATGTATCTCATTTATTATTGTATACTAAACTAGTGCACGGGGATAACTATTATCTTAAATTAGGAAATTTGAATATCAAGGTATCTAGGGGATAAACATAGATCATCTAGTCTAGTCTCATGAAGCACCTCAAAACATGGTTTACAAATTTTCAAAGGAAGTCAAAATCTAACAAATAGAACAACTGACCTTATATGTAATGAACATGGAATGATTTTATGATGAAAAAAATTGTTCATGATGATATGTAGATTTTCATATCATGTAGACTATTGATTATTTTCAATTAAATTAGCACACATGAATAACTATTATCTTAAATAAAGAAATTGCTCGAGAGAACATTGATTTTTGTTGCACTATTGAACTAATGTAAGCACATTTTTATATTTTTTATTAAAATCAAGTCTCATTCTCTTATTGATTTACCAAAATCCATTCACAATAGGATGGATGATTCTATGTTCTTCATAAAAAAAATTCCATAGTAATTACATTCTAATGTCCTTTCATTGGTTATATAATTGAATCCTAGATACATTTTTAATTTTCTACTCCACTCTTGCATAGGAATTCCTTCTAAAAGTTTTCCCCATCAATTGACCATTCATATAAGCTTATAGTGAATTCAACCCAAAATGTCTCAAGTAAGCACTCAAATAGGTACTCATAATTAAATCTTTCAACTTCTTCATCCAAATTCAGACATTTATGGAAAGAATATTCATGTGTATGTATGTTGAGCTCCTATTCAACTCTACTTTCTTAACTTCATAAGCAAGTTTATTTTGATTTAAATTAAATATTAAGGTCCCAATAAAGAACCATTTTCTTCTCTCTATTAGAGACCCAACCTCTATAAAGGTTCTCCAACAAAAAAGAACCATTTTCTTCTCTTTATTAGAGACCCAACCTCCATAAAGGTTCTCCAACAAAGGTGTGTATAGTAGTTTTTTGACATTTTGAACCTTCTGAGGGAAGGAAGCTTCACTTGAGCCATGCATGAGAGTTGTGTAAGCATTTTTGTTTGCAAAGCAATGGAAAATTGTGATGTGATTTGATTAGCTAATTTTGAAAATTTAACCTTCTTAATTTAAGAAAAAGAAAACCAATAAACACAAAAATGAAAGCATCATCCACTTGCCTTGCTATTCCACTATATTGGCAGATTTCTTTTCATCTAGGCTACATCCTTACATAGAATATAACAAATTACCTTTACGCTACATATTTGCAAGGTATATTATTTGTTTAAAACAAAAGCCAATCAATACAAGAATGAAAACATCATCCACGTGCCTTGCTATTCCAATATATTGACAAATTTCTTTGCATCTAGGCTACATCCTTGCATAGAATAAAATAAATTACATCTACGCTACATATTTGCAAGGTAGATTATTTGAATGAGTAATTCTCAACGTTAACCAAAATAACCAAAATCTAGAAATTATTGACCACTCTATGAACAATATAGAACAAACATTATTTATTGCTTGATAAAGTGGTTTTAGAATACTCTCTGAATACAAGAATAACAACTATAATAGTTTTTTTAGAAAGTTCTCTAAGCATGTAATCATATGATGTAAAAGAATTCGGCTTGGAAGCTATCTGTATGACTCTATCCGTTTTCAAACTTTTCTTTGTTATTTGTATACTTAGGCTTCTTTGCATTAGGATTTCTTTACAGATCACTTAGATCTATTTTATTAGTATCTACAATTTGGCCAAAATTTCTGTAAAAACTTCCTCATCTTTGAGATTTATATTTATACACCCACTCTCTGTCATTTGTACTTTAGATTCTTATTTCTAAAATATGAATTTAGTGTGAGACAGCCGGCATAACTTGCATCAGTATGAGCCAGCATAACTTCTGAGGTTACTCCACAGAGAATAAGAATCAGTGTCAGCCGGCATAACTTGTATGGGTATGAGCCGGCATAACTTTTGAGGTTACTCCACAGAGAATATAATGTCATCAAAACAATTTGATATATCTAAAATAAATAAATAAAATTAATCAGCGTGGAAGAAGACCTTTCATGGGGTATGAGCCTTCTAGGCCTACATGCTTTGAGATTTATGGGTACATTGCGCAAAGATTATATTGTATGGAAATATATAGAAATTTATAGTACAGGAGTATTGTCAATATGGGGGTTTTATTCAGCGAACCTCTCACATAGCACCCATTTGTAGTTATGAAATCTTAAATAATATCTTTAATTTATGTAGATATTGGTCCAAAATCCTTTTGTTCAAACTCCCTCAATACTTAAAACCTTTCTACAGCTCTTTTTTATACCTTAATCTTTATAAACCCTCTACTTCACCACCCTAAACCCCTCATCCCCATACTTACACTATATTGACCTATTTTTTAAGAAATTTAAAACCAGCAATATAAACTAAAATGCTAGGATATTGTTCAACAAATGAATATTGTCAATGGTGACTTAAAAAGTAATCCTTATTATTTAATTGATCAATAAAATTAATTTCTACTAAAGAAAGTAAACAAGGAAGAGAGATTACCCTTGATGAAGAAAATCGCCTATAACGACGCGGTTTAGCATATCGAATTGCCAGTCCTTTGAATCGTCCAATTCGTCGTATCCCGTTACTGTTTCTTGCAGTGCAGTATTGTTGAAGATCGATCTGAATTACTCCATCAAATACACATTTACCTTAATAAGCAGACAATGGCCAAAGATTCAATGGAAAATGGCAATTTAATTACATCAGAAAAGCTAGGGATATGATACTCACTCAACGGTTGTGAAAATGCAGCGTGTTCTGATATGTCGAACATTAGAGGGCTCAACATCTACCCACGTTTCGATATATGATATTAAATGATTTTCCTTATCATCGTAGTAGATTTTCGCTGTAATGTGGCTCCCAATTTCCGGTCTCACTATGTACACTGTATGAGGTTCCTCTGGTGTAGATGTCGAAAAAAGGAAAAAATAAAATTAGTAAAGTATTAGTGTCACTGAGATTAAATCCCACTTTCTCTGACACTTGTTCGAGTCTGATTCAATCTTGCTATTTTGTTTTCAATTCAAGAGCTATTTCATTGAAGTATAATATTAATACTGTCTAGACTACAAAACTTGAGAATCTGCTCTGCAAGCACGAAAAGAATGCAAAAAATAGTAGACCAGCCTGTTCTGGAAGAGAATTCAGACCTTTGCTGTCTAAGAGATCGAGAAAACAGATTATAAAAATGGTGTGCCTATAGAATTTACAAATATAAGCCTGAGGAAACATTATGATAGTAAACATGGGTGTCCAAATCCCGAAAGCTTGGTAAAAAATTAATTCAATCCATTAAAAGTTATAATAAGGAAGTGTAGTCTTACTGCGATCAATGGCCACAATTCCCCCTGCTTTTTTCCCAAGCACAAATAGCAAGCTATCAGATATCGCGAACATGTGAACCTCCTCAGTCTCACCGTTGGACAACACGGGGAATTGATATAACTTCTGCCATCAGCATTTCGAATTTAGTCATTGTAGTATTTGTATTAAATGTGCACGTTCGAGAATCATATTAGATTTACATTCTCTCAAAAAAACCCTAATCTGTTTTAGTACTGATAATTGAAGCTTCCTGTATATGTAAACCAAGAATGAGAGAGAGATTAATAAATTGAATCGAAATAAAAAAAACCAGATCATGTTTAGTGAGATGCGAATGGAATAAAGAAATACCTTGCCTTTGAAGCCGATGAAGGTATGCTTTCGATTGAGTTTGATGGGGCGATGTTTCCAGTCCAATTCTCTGAGGAGGAGTTGGTCCAAGTACCGATTGGGATTCTTCAAGTTGGTCATCATCGTGGGAACAAACGTCCAAGAAGAATTCAGTCGGTGTCCAAAATCCAAAGACCCATAAGCCCTATCCCTTTACATATTAGCTATCTTCAAACCAAGCCGTTAAAAATGAGCTTCTTCTGGAAAACGAGCCGTTCCATATTCCCTGAAATACGAGTCGTCTTCCAAATAGAAGGGATAACGAGTCAGCTTCCAAATGAAAGTTAAATTATTATTCGATACCTTTATGGTTATTAGCATTTTTTTTAAATTGATAAAATGAAAATTTTATAACGATAAGAAATAACTTGTTTTTAAATTTTTAATTGAAGAATAACCAAATCAATTTACATAGTTCATTTAGGATGAGTCAAAAAGATAGGAAGGTTAATGTTGAACCAAATGTTTGGAAATTACTTTTTAATGTGATCATATATTTTATTAAAAACTGATTTTAATTTTTTATCTTTTCTCATCTAAATTGAAAAACAACTTATTATTTTCATGGAAATTAAAGATTCATTTACATTTTTGTAAGGCATTATGCTTCATCTCGCATATTTGACCCATCATATTCATATACATTCATGTAGATACATCGTATGAGTCTATCTCACAATACTAGTGAGTGAAATAAATAATATTATATGACAAAATGGCTAAACATAGCATAAATTTAAGAATAACCATAAGCAAGTCCAGAAACCTTAGAATATTGGAATAGAATCTAAGGTCCACAAACTAGGAGGAATTAGGAACTCACCACAACCATATTTCACTATGGAGCTAGTGTGAATAATTGTTCTGCCGAAACATGTTCGGCCTAACAAACGTCATATATGTATTAACCGAACGCAGCTCTTTATCATTTTGTTCTTTGTTGTCTAAGTGATTTTTCGTCGGTTCTCTGTTGTGTTTTTTCGTTTGCGCTCGCAGTGATCTAGATGTTGCATCATGTCTCGTTCGTCCTCTCGCTTGTGCTCTGAGTGATGCAGTCGTCCTCGTCGGTTCTCTGCTGCGTCCTCGCTGGTGTTTTGAAGCGCCTTCTTTGGTGCACTATTGAGTGCTATTTCGTGCGCTCTCGTGGTTTTTGCTCCTAGTAGTTTCATCTGCCCGGTGTGGTTTTTCTCGATTTGTTGTCTGCGCAGTGCTCAAGGTTTGAGCCCTTTTTCTACGTGGTGGTGGAGCTTCTCGGCCCCTCTTTTGCGTGGTGGTGGAGCTTCTCAGCCCCTCGCCTGCGGTGGTGGAGCATCTCGGCCCTTCGTATACGTGGTGGTCGAGGAAAGTTGTTTTCGACCTCTCTCTTAGGCATTATGCTCACACACTAAAATCCGACATGATTATTTTCATTATTTTGACTTAACTTTGAAACTGTGAGGCCTTCTTCCCAAACGCGAAAAGACTGTGCGAGTCTTTTCGACTCAAGAATTAATGATCCTAGATATTACGTGATGGCCTAGTAATATATGTTAGGCTTTGTTGAATCAAGTCCATGAAATGATGATACTCATCCGAATCAAACTTGTAAGAAACTTAAAAGGAACCATAAGAAATAAGTCTAAAGATATTACACTAACATGAGCATATTAGGCAGGTGCTGAGATAACAAAAGTGTCTAGGATATACTTGTTGTGACACATAATTAATCTTGAAGGTTATAATAATTAGATTAATACAAATTACTTAAAAGAAATAATTTATAATAATTTATATCGAGTGAATTTTTAAATACTGAAGTGTTTTTCCCAGGCTAAGACCGTGCATTCATTACTTGAATATCATGGATAGTAATGAGCTAGTTTTGTACATATATAATATGTAATAAAGTCCAAGTGTTACCATTCCATGTTATTGATATCAATGGCATTCAACATGTAGTATGAAGTTAATACTGCTAGTTCAATGAAGTTAACACTTTCAACATGTAGTATGTAGTATAAAGTTAATAGTTAGTATTGTACATATATCTTAATCTTATTTTTCTTAATATACAAATTTCAACATGTAGTATGAAGTTAATAATGTCACTTCAATGAAGCTATGTATGATGATTAGGGAGATAAGTTAAACACTCACGCGTAACTAGCTTAGTCATAATTACTATCAACATAGTACTAATTCCATATGTTCATCTCATAATATAGGTATAAGGAAGCACCATTCTTGTACTAATAAGGCATGTGTAGTGAATAGTTAGCTTTAAATGGGTTCTGCTGAGTCATATTAGTATGAAAATACACGTTAATACAATTGGGTTCTTCTCAATCATGATATATAGGTTTATTGAGAGATCTTACTTGCATTTATTGTACACATAACACAAAATGACTGATTATGGTAATTCGACCTTGCATGAGTATTTTATTTATATTGACTGAAATTTTGAAATAGTGAAGTGTCTTGCTCAAGATAAAGCCTGGGATTTGGATGAGGTAACTTTGCACAGACATGTAATAAACTATGATAATTTTAAATTTTAGTGTGCATTTCCCTTTAAAACCCAATCAAAGAATATAGGTAATATATAGTCCATGCTTCAAAATCATACCAAAAAATATTATTGGAGAATGTTAGGGAAGAAAATATAGACTCATGTTTCTTTAGCACCTTTAGTTTGTTCTTTCTTTGCTTTCTAGATGCCTACAAGAACAAGGAAGGAAAAACTTATCAAAGTAGGAACTAATGAGTGGTGTTAAGGGGCCTTCACTGCAATCATGGACATCATTTCTGGATAGTTGGTTGGGTGGGAATAGATAAATAAATCCTGCATACCAGGTGAATCACTATACCTGTCTCCCTATACCACTTTGATTCATGAAGAACTTTAAATTTGTTGATTCTCTCAATACACCATTTATGTCTATTAAAAATTCCATAATGAAAGTACTATAAAAAATGTAAGTTTAAATTACAAAACTATCATTTGACTGCATTCTTTTGAGCCACTTAATTTCTAGCGTAGGTATATTGAGGTTACAGCTTTAACTGGGACAACTTCCTCCACTTTGGAAGCCAAGGAATCATTAGACTCCAATAGAGGAAACAACTCATTATTGTCTATTTATAGGAGCATCCAAGTAATTTTACGGGCAATTTCCAACTGTAGAAAAATACTTCATTAGCTTAATCATCACGGTCTAGTTTCTACATGGGTTTAATGCAAACAAAAGAACCTATGAAATAGAAAACAGCATAACTTTATATTGCTTCCAAATGACTTGATGATGTTGAGAAGAGGAAAAAAGAACCTCCCAACCACGTGCTTCTCTTGTTGTGGTGTTGCAGCACCTATCACACTAGTCCATACCTCCTATGCTTGATTTGTTTCTTCTACAGAACTTGTTCTAGAAATAGAGGGTGTAATATCCCAAATTTTGGACCTACCATTTATAGGCATGAGCATATTGATCATGATGATTATATTGATGTTTTATTTTATATTGGGTCGAAGACCCCACTGCACATGAACATGATGATTTGTTTTGTATTTTGGGCGCAAGCCAATTGTTGATGATATATATGTATATATATGTTGGTTGTGTTGGGCGTGGACCCTGAAGCACATGATCAATGAGATGTTTTGTGTTGAGCGAAAGGCTCTCAAGCACATGAGTAATTACATTTTTGTTGAGCATAAAGCTCTGGAATAGATGAAAATATAATTGGAAATGTTGGGCATAAGCTCTGGAGCATTCCATGTTGATGTTGAGCATAAGCTCTGGAGCATTGGATCTTTGGCCATTGTATCCCTAGGTGTATCGTATAGGTACATTCTAACATTTAGTGTTAAGCGAGAGCTTTATAATTGCACTATGTTTCTAACTCCCTGTTATAAGCATTGAGTATGGGCTCTGGTAAGCACTAGGGGTTACTGAAAAGATTAAAATCACCTCCGAGTGAAAATGACTCGAGAATAATATTGATCTCATCATACTTATTTTTAAGTGATTAAATGAAATTTTGAATTTCTTTATTCTCATCAAGTACTGAAGAAATATCATGTTATACGAGGGAAAGTTTATAGTTTCCTAGCCTAGTAGACTTAAGCCATCTATCTACTTGACCTTCATGACACATGATGCCTAAAAGACAAGTGTTAACAAGTATTTTAATACTATGTATTTTATACATAGTATGTATAAAATTAATTACAATTAATTATATAATAGAATAAAGAAAGAATAGAATCTCCACCAATTATTATTCATTATTAAACGATTAATAAATAGTGAAATATATATGAAATACTAACTAAGAAATAGTTAAAAGTTCCGAGGTTAAGAATTGAAAATTACACTAGTAAATTAAAAACGGTTAAATCAAGAAATCAAGGATTTCTTGATTTAATTGCCCCTTTGACTAAAAAGTGTTCCTATAAATAGTCGAGACAAGCAAAGGCTGCAAGGAAAAGAGGACTGATTCAAAACTAAATACCAGTTAGGAAACCCTACCTTAGGAGGTCTAAGCTACTTGCATGTTGGATTCTAGCTCAGGAGGATCCAGATTAGAACCAGGAACGGTTTCGGGTCATGGTTGGGAGGAACGTGGTAGTTCTCAAGTGATTTGGTCATCAAACAGAGGTTAGATCCGCATTGAATTGTTAATCCTGGTTATTAAGTGTGCAGGTGCAGCCATTGACAAAGCTTTAAATTCAGGTATGAAACCCTTGAAGGCCTATTCTATTTCTTCCCAAAGTTTCATTACTGTTTATGTTAAGTAATGGATGCAATATAATTTCTAAACCTAAATGGTTAAGCTTTAGGGTTAACAATCTACTAGGGTTTGTATCTGCAAATTACTAATCATAGGCTCGATAATTTTTATCATATGTTGTTTATGTTCAGGGTTGCATCTCTCATAAATGTTCCTGTATTAACTAGGTTTTGATATTAGTATTATGTTTTTACCTTGTTCTATGTATTTAATACTCTACTGACATATTCTATTTGTCACCACAGGCTTGCCCTAAATTTCAACAAAACTAGTTGAGTAGAATTTAATTAAAATTTTTGTTATGTTAACTAATACAAGTTTATAATTTAAACTAGATCTACTAGGAACAGAATTCATATAATAAACAAACTAACAAATTATTAAATACCTTCTAAGGTCTCCTCCAAATAATCATTTAAAAACAACTTAAATATCCTAACATTCCATTTAATAAACATAATCATAATTGACCCAACAGAGAAGGCATCGTGACCATCCATGTGGTCCAATATAAAAAATATGTCTTATTATATAAAATCTACATTCCAAATCGCTTAGTCAATAATCGCATCCATTTACATAACTCAAATGTTTAATTCATAGTCCTATTATTACAATCATCCATTATAAAAACATAAAGAGTTTTAAAGGTCCCATTTAAATCTACACATAACCAAACGTATCATATTAAATGATTAAACAACTAAATCCCATTTTTCCAACAAGAGGTCATGACATCGAATCCTATGGATGTCTAGACTCAAGGTAATAGCATTAATAAAACCATAAGCATTTCATATCCAAGCAGTAAGCAATTGCATAACCATTCTCTATACATTCCATGCTTTACATCTAAAATATGCATGCTACATTTTTAAGCTACGCCACAATACTATAAACAAACAACGTATATACTGTGAGTGAGGTTGTAGAGACCCCAGCTACGGCCTCGTCCAAGTTCCAATCAAATCAGAGAGTCACGCTAATAACCCAAATTGATATTGTGGGTTGTCATAACCCTAGCTGTTACAACCCTATTCTTTCCAAGTAAACAATTTACATATTAAATGCCAACTAAAAGCTATCGCAGTCATTGGGAGAGGTCCATGCCATTTGTGGCATGCCCTGCATCGACGCTGAGCGAATACAAAACTAAGAGTTCAGTACTCTATTTAAAACATAGACTCCATTTATACACTAACGCAGAGCATGCAGTGGCAAGCCAATGGGCTACGATACCATTTCTACAATGGTGCAGCCCATGGCATAATGTGCTAAGATCTAGAAGCTTTCCCGACTCAAAATACAAACCAAACAAACAGAGTGTTGTGCATACTGCCATAACCCAAACCTTTATAATTATACAGAGTAAATTCTACCGGCTTTAAGGCCACGATCGAACCCAGTAAAATCCAAATGTTAAGACGCAGCATCAAATTAACTACACAGTCCCAAATTCTTTTACATAGTATAATCCATTATAAATTCTTAATGGAATTGTAGGAATTTCATACCCAAAATACATTATAGTCTTCATATTAAAAAAAACAATGCACAATGTAATTACACAAGGAGGCACAAATCCTCTTTACAAACAATCAAAGTATTAAAATGTTAAAATGGCAAGCTATGAGCTATGGCACCATTACAAGTAATGGTACAACCATGGCCCAAACAAATGTCAAACCTCTTGACCAGAGTCCATTTAAAACCAGAGTAAGCTACATATTAAACCCCGAAGGCAGAGTCAATAAGTAAAATCAAAACCCCAACCCAATAAAGAATCCCAAATTAGGAATGCTCAAAACAAGAGGAGGCAAGTAAATCTTGCTAGCAGGATTACCATGGTTGTGAAGAAGAAATCGAAATTGACAAGTGTATCCTGTGCAAAACCCATATCACCTTTGCATTCACCTGCAGAAAAACTAATGATGGCATGAGAATCATGACCATGCCATGAAGGAACCAATGAAGCAAATGCATTTTACACAAAGTTTGTTTAAGCTTACCTGTGAATCATTGGGGTTGCCTCTCTTCTCCAACCGTGCGCAGGCCATGCTAAACCACAATGCCAAAACCATAATGCACAAAATGTGATTTCTGAGTCCTTTTCAAAGGGTTTTCACCAACCTCGATGGCATTAATGGCACCAGCTTGTGGCCATTAATGCCTCCATAAACCCCAACCATATTTATGGAATCAACGTTATATCAACCAAGTCATATGTTAAACCCTATATACTATGGTTTCACCACCCTTTAAATGTATCGCAGGCTCAATGCTAATGACATGGTATGTATACCATAGTCCCAACCTTATGGTATGCACAACCCTTAACACTATCATATAGTGTTACAATGTTTTCCCTTAACAACAAGCTTATAGTGTTATCACATGCCCTTTATGCTAGTTCATATAGGTATTATATGTTCTTAAGTTGTAGTCTAGGTATGTAGCATTTAGGAATCATGGAAAACGTAGTATGCCATGATGCTCTCTTTAGGAAGAACAAGCGTAAGTTTCCAAACTTGTAAGCAAGACAAACCTGCAAAATGGAAACAACAGAAGAGTAACTAACCAAGAGATAGATACTAATAATGGTAAGAACAGTAAGTAATTTCACACCACCTAGATGATTAACTAAGAGATATAATTAGCAAACATAAGGCTTACGCGAGTCATAAAAATGGAGCAGTAATAAAGTTCAGGGAGGAACTGGAAATATAACTAGGAATTGAATTGCATCAAGTAACCAATAATCTTGATGATGCAAGAGTAACCTATAAGTCAATAAAGAAGGTGCTTTAGTTCATATGAAATAAGTAAGCCTGCATAATGAAGAATAACCTTACCTCTCAGATCGTCATGGGAGAATGAGTCCCGCCACTCCATCACTTTGTTCCCATCAACAAAATTAAGTTATTTTTTATTAAATAAACAAATTACACATGTGCAGGAGCAAAACAATGATCTATACAACTCATTAATTCAACGACAATAATAACTAAGATATATCAATAGCTTAAATAACAAAATTAAGACATAAGAAGTAAAAGAACTAATAGTCATTGAATGGATAAGAGACTAATAGGAAAGTGGGTAGATTTTGAAGAGATCGAAAGTATAAGTAGCACATGTGTTTTCACACGAGTAATAATGATCCCTTTTGGGTATTTTTTACTAGCCTATAATTAATTTTTTTTCAAATTTGGGGACATTACAGAGGGAGACCCATCCACTCTAGTTTGGGATGCAAAACCAGCCTTGGGGGCTAAACTATGCGTCATTATGTTCATTTTCCGAGGTCTACCATTAGGTGTGTATCTTTCAGCCCATGATACCAATGATACTAAGGACCTTGCTTCACTACATCATTCCACAAAATAAAAAAATATCCACATAAACAATGTACTTATTCCTCGTGATCAAAACATGATCTGAAATAAAGATAATACATTACAACATAAATGAAAAATAAAAATTTTAAATAAAACACATTACACCATAAAGGAAAAATATAAATTTTACCAACTTGTATTTTCTATATTTAAATCAAGGCTAGAATATTCAGAATGCATTACCATTTGATTTCTATCCATATCTTGGTATGTAGTTGCCTACATGGTCTCTTGTTGCATTGGTGTCACGTAAGACTAAAACCTATTGAAAACATTAAGGAAAATGAAAATATCATGGATTACGTTATAATATATTTGGTTGGGAAAATCTATGTTTATTTCTTCTATGGAGATTTTAAAGAAACTTGTTGGACTTCACAATATCAGTAAAATATGGACACATACTACAAAAGTAAGCAATATAACCTTGAAAATCAATCCAAATATCTCAGTTCCATGTGAAGGAGGATATTTGATCATTCAATCCTACTTAAACGAGGATTTTTATCCTTCATAGGGTTGCATATAATAATGATTTAGTATTTAATGAATCCCAAAATATTTGTAATTTCCTTAATCTCTCATGGTCATAATCGATTTTATTAACCATGACTGTGTCAAACATGACAACTATGGAAATGAGCTTAATGAGAGTGATACTTATTCGGGATGAAGAATGGCTTGTTCGGGATAAATAAAGGGGGATACCCGTGGAAACAAAACAAATTCACATCAGAAAGAGGGGCACACAATAAAAGTATTGAATTGTTTTTTTCTATCCTCAAAATCTTTCTATGGCCTAAACTGCATCTCAATCTTATGATTGGTCTCCATGGGATAAATTGCATTAGTTCATTCTTGCTTGTTTTGATGTTTATTTGAGATATATAGCACAGATGGATCAATATGAGGCCTTCACTCATTCTTTGAGTCAAATATGTACTCATAAATCTATTGAGATAAGGATGCCTAATACCACGCCTACATCTAGTGAAATACCTTCAAATGCTCTCTCTAAAAGATGTTCTAAAACATCTAGAGATTCTAGCGTTTTATATCAAGACACAATTGGTATGTGTTTAAACTTTATGCTCATGCAAAATTTTGAGTATGCATCCATATTTATATTTGTTTTAAATCTTGTTCATTGATTTTACTAAGTTTTGTTAGCATTTTTTTTGTAGAGAGATGGCGTAATAGATTGTCTCATGAGCGTGGAAAATCAAATGTGTCTTGTCGATTGTTTGATTCATCTCATCACCATTTTCCCTCTTTTACTTGTGATTTTAGAGAATGACCAATAGACAAACCACATTTTATCGGTAATTATCGAGATGAGCCTTGAAGATTCCAAGGCCTATCCAAAACATTATCGAGATGGGTAGTTTGATTTCCTCCATCACGAGGAAGGAGGGAGGGTGGAGGTATGTGAGAACTTTTATTTTTTTCTCATAATTGTTAAATCATGTTTTTCTAGTTTATATATATTTAGCTATTGAAAATGAACTCATTTGAATTGGACTTCACCCAAATGTTGGATGAATGTTATTTTATGGTCAACTCCAGTGTTAGCCTAGGGCCATTGAAAGAGATACATTTGCATAAATATCTATAAATTTATACATTCTCATTATTGTCATGACATCTTTTTCTAACATTTAAATTTTGGTTATGTTCATAGGTTTTGATCCCTTGTCCTAGGACCATGTGTAATGCTCCAAAAATACACAATCTAAAAAAAAAATTTCCTTAGGCTAATAAAGTATTGAAATTCAAGAACATCTTTAAATATAGGTGGAATAAAAACTTATTTGTAACTAAACCATAAGTTTCATAGGTTGTTTCCCTATATGTGTTTCTTGTCTGAAAATGATGATGTTGTTCTATTACTTTGACATGTTTGTAATTTTAATTTTCTAATCTTATTAGTTGATGACATATGTTGAAACTTATGTTGTTTCATGTTTTACATTTGTTTATTTGTCTTTAAATTTGTTTATGGTTTTATTTATAAAGAGGCTAACTTGCCTCTGTATATCAAGGGGTGGAGTGGCGGAGTTCTATCCCTTAAGGGACTGCTCGGAAATGTAAGGATTCCTATTTCTACAGGGCTTACTTATTTCGACATGAACTAATGCAGGATCTTATTTTCTTGTGCAGACTATCTTGTCAGTGAACTCAGTTTTATGATCCTAGAAATAAAAATGTCCTACATCTACAGCAAGCTATATCTACACTACACTATTCATGTGCATGACTACGTGAAGAGAGGTCTAAAGTGCTATGCCTAACCTGTACCTAAATCCTATGGTGATAAGGGATTATGAGATTATATGGATGCATGTCTATAAACTATTTGTATAAACTATTAGCTAATGTTTTAAAACCTTATATGCAACCTAACATATGCTTTGAACTATATGGTATAAAGGGTTTTATGTTTGTGGCATAAACATATGCCATCAAAACTTTGCAATAGCATGAATATGGATGGTTTAAGAGATGGGGTTGATAAACGATGTGCATACAGCGTGTTTCCAAACTATAGCAGAGTGGGTTTTTATCTAGTTGATAGTGGTGGCCATGATGGTGAATTTAATTAGCCTTGGGAAGTGTCCAGGTAGAATGCCTCAAGCATTGTTTAGGGTTTTTTTGTTGGAGTCATTTACCCAACATGTCCACTTATTTGGTCAATTTTTGGCCTATTTACCCACTATCCTAAGTTTAATTGACATACTTGGCATCAGATGAGCACACTATGACATCAACATGAGCACACCCACGCCCTCCTTCAGTCAAGGAGGCCAACTAAGCCTTCTCCTTCATTCGGGGAGGCTAACTCAGCTTTTTCCTTCAAACATGGAGCAATTCTGGGGTGATCTGAGTGTCATAAATGCACCTAATTTCTAATTGATTGTTGTCTCACCTAAAAATCAGTTAAGCTAAGTTGTGAAGGCACCTCCATTCATTATTTGATTATTTTTGGCCAATATTTATATACTGGAGCTAACGTTGGTGCCTACAACCACTTATGATGACACGTATCACTTCAATTAACTCCATTGGAGCTACTTGGTGTTATAGATGAACTACCTCCTTCAGTTGGACATGCAGTTACATGTGATGAGTCACTTTCAGTTAGACCCACTCATATATTGCACTCCAATTCAATTATGACTTAGTGTGAGAGTCAGTTATTGACTAGTTATGTGGTTAACTAAGTGTGTCGATTGTGGTTGACATTCAGTTAAGCTACACCCATTCATTCAATTCAAATGACCTCCTTGGGAAGTCAAATTATGTTGGCATTCATGCACCTTGCATGACCATTGTATTGTACTATCATTATTGTATTGATTATATAGAGCTGCAACATTCTATTGCAACACCATTATGTCGTTTTCATGCTTATTTGTCTAAAATATCTTATGAGACTATGTTTTAGTACCTAGATTACTGTGACAGATTAATATGGTATTAGAGCTCATGGTGGGATGAAGCCCATTCTCTTCAAAAACATGGTTTTTGATGGATCTCACATGAAATATTAAGCAAAAGCTCAAATTCCAGCACTGCACCAGAAGCAGAAGCTTTACCACTTAATACCCCAAGTTAAGGAATCATTGATCAAGATTTCTTGATCAATTATGCTGGGTGTGATGAAAGCCTGAAATGTGCAGGCTGTTCGACCTTATTTGTAGGTTTTACAGGTTCATTGCATTCACTATAATAGTTTGATATGGCTTCTCCCATAGATATTTTGAATCCATTCAATTTCCATCAATGGAAAGGAGACATGGGGATCAAACTACATTCCAGAGGACTCTACCAGGTCACTATGGACATAGAAGAAGAGACTACTCATGTTATAGACAAGGCTAGATTTTTTAATAAGAAAGATGAAGCATTCGGTTTCTTGTGTCTCTCTATCTCTAAGGATCTTCTATTCCACCTCTCGGGATTTAAGACTCTAAAATATATTTGGGACCAAATTGCCTCCCTATATGGAAAACATGATGACTTGAGGGTTTATCATCTTGGAAACGAGTTGATGTCTATTCAACATGGCAATTTTGAGACCCTTAATGATTTTTTCACAAAACCCAATCACGTAGTCCTTCTACTGAGGTAGTGTGAGGTGAAGGAGGAGGATGATCAGCTCATCCTCGCCATTCTCTCAAAACCTGGAACTGACTATTTGGTGTTTGTTTCTACATTCCGTGCGGGGAAGATCACAACCCCTAGATGGAAGATGCCTTCATTGAGTATTTGACAAGTGAGCATGATAAGCTTGTCCACAAGGGGATCATCATATCCTCCCATGATCAAGCCCTCTTTTCTTCAAGGTTCAAGGATCCGAAGGGGAAAGGAAAGCAATATAAGAACCCCAAAACCAAATTTGAAGCTCCTAATCCTAAATTTCAAAACCAGCAGCAAGAATACCCTTCTGGATTGATGAAGAACAAAAACAAAGGCCACCATTGGAAGGAAAAAGTCAAGTGTTAATACTACGGGAAGGACTTCCACCTTGAACATGCCTACATGAAAAAGAAGCTTGATGAATATAATTGTCTCCTTGAGAGAAATAACATAAATCTTTGAAAGGATTTCATAGGAAAGAAAATAAGGATAGGGAATACTAGCATGAAAGAGGCCATGCCCTCATGGCAAGCACTTCAAAGTCCAAGGCTATACTCAGATTTTGGAGCTTCAAACCACATGATGGCCATCAAAGAATATTTCTCTTCTCTCGACACCCACAAGAGAATTCCCATCCGCATGGGGGATGACTCTACCATCATCTCAAAAGGACAAGGTACAATAAATCTTGAGCACAATTATTTTCCTAATGTTCTGTATGTACCATCTCTTGCATCAAACCTCCTGATTGTCTATCAAATGATCCATACTAGAGTTCCAAAGAGAGTATCCTTCATACCAGATGATGTATAAATTATTGAACTTGCATCAGGGAAACTTGTGGAAAAAGGTTCTACAAATCATCATGCAAAATCCTATGATTTTTCCCATTTTGTGGAGGATGCAAAGCCCACAACTCTTCTGACTTAAGGAAATGAGTCTAAAAAACTATTACATGAGATATTCAGCCATCTAAACTTCAAATAATTCCAGTAATTACAGAAAAATTCCATGGTTGAAGGCCTCCCAGTCATCAAAGCTACCACCTGAATTTGCAAAGGCTGTATTTTGGGCAAGCATCCTTTGCATAAGTTTGATCAGGGGAAGGCACGTTGACCATCAAAAATATTGGGGCTGATTCATTCTGATATTAGAAAACCAATTCTCATCACATCCTTGAATGGATCTCGGTATCTTCTCACTTTTATAGATGATTTTTCTAGATATATATGGCCTTCTTCGTCAAGAAAATGTCATAAGTCTTAGAAAAAATCATTGAATTAAAGGCAATGATTGAGAATGCATATGGGAAAAAGATAAAACTTTAAAATATGATAATGGTGGGGAATATATCAGTAATTATTTTATGCATATATGTTCCTAAATTTTTATTTATATCCATCATTCAGTTCCCTACACTCCCCAACGGAATGATGTAGCGAAGAGAAATAATCTGTCTCATAAGGAGATGACCACTTGCATGCTGGAAGTCAAGAAGTTGGATGCAAATTTGTGGGATAAGGCCATGAATGCTTATGTTTATATTCATAACATATTTCCTCACTTATATGTGAAATGGAATACCACTTTAGAAGCCTACTTTGGACACAAGCCGGATATGTCGAATCTCAGGGTGTTTAGGTCCACTGCATGGGCCCGAATTCTGCATGATAAGAGGAAAGATTTACAACTGCAAAGTATTGAACGCTTGTTTATTGGATATCCTAAATAATATAAATGTTTAAAGCTACTATGTATAAGAACAAAACAAATCAATCATTGAAATAAGTGTCCGGTTCGATGAGCCTCTTCAAGAGGTAGAACTAGTGAAGGAGAAAATTGTTGAATTTCCTTCCTATTCTGCTGAATATTTGGATGATGAAATTGGGGATTATGATCCTGATTTGCAACCTATAATATATGATATCAATGAACAGAAAGCATCAAGTTCAATTTCATAAGATTAAGTGCAAACACATCTCCCAACTTGGGCCAGATAGACACTTCCTTCCACCAGTGACAACATTGGAAATCTTGATGATCCAAGAAGAATCCGGTCCGATTTCCAAAGAGCAAGTAATGCGCTCCCTTGTCATGAATATTTTCTGTACACAAATTGTTATTTAATGATAATTTTAGATCATAACTATTATGACCATGCTCGAAAATATCCAAGACGGAAAGCTTCCATGGACAAAGAGATGAATTCTCTTCAAAAGAATGTTACTTGGGAGCTAGTTTATCTTCCTATGAGGAGGAAATTAGTTCAATGGAAGTGGGTGTTTTGGAAAAATGTTTCTACTGATGGAAGAACCTACAAATATAAGGCAAGGATGGTATCAAAAGGTTTCTTCCAGGTCCAAGGTTTGGACTATCATGAGACCTTTGCACCAATTACAAAAATGCACTCCATCCGCCTAGTTTTGGCAATTGCGGCATCAAAGCACTAGTAAGTGCATCATATGGATGTTAAGTATTCCTTTATACATGGATATATTCATGAAGAGATATACATGAATCATCTCAATGGATACATATCAGATTCATCTTTGGTTTGCAAATTCAAGAAGTCATTATATGGGTTAAAACAGGCCCCAAGAGAGTGGTATTCCAAGATGGATTCCTTCCTTCTCTCGCAAAACTTCCAAAGATGTAAATGAGATCCAAATGTGTATATATAGTAGTATGATGGTCATTTTATTATCATTTTTTTATATTTTTATGGTATCTTGATTATTGGTATCACTGTTGCTTCCATTTCATTCATAGAAACTTCCCTCCATGATGCATTTTATATGAGCGAGTCAAGGCTCTTGAAGCAATTTTCGGGGCTTGAAATTGCCCAAACTTTTGATGGGATAATGGTAGCTCATTATAAATACATATTAGACATGTTAGTTAAGTTTAACATGGATGAATGTAAGGCTTCTCTATTCCCTTTCCTTTCAGGCATCAGCCTTGAAGAAGGAAAAAGTACTCCACCCATGGATTGCACAATCTACCGCCAATTGATTGGTAGCTTCATTTACTTGAATAATTCTCAGCCTGATATATGTTATGTCATGAATGTTGTATCAAGATACATGCAGCAGCCTCATGATATTTATTGGAAGGAATCCAAGAGGATCCTCCAATATATTCAGGGCACCAGGACCTACAACATTCACTGTGGTGCAGACTCTGAGCTAGAGTTGGTTGGTTACACAGATTCAGATTGGATGGGAGATTCTATTGATCAGAATTCTACTTTCAGATATGTATTCATGTTTGACTGTCTTCCTATTTTATTTTCTAGAAAAAATCAAGTTGCCATTGCATTGTCTTCAGTAGAGGTCGAGTACTAAGGAGCGGTAAATGCTTGCATCCAAGTTGTTTGGTTACAAGGAATTCTTTCAGAGTTTAATTTTTTTTGTAATTTTTCCACTGTCCTATTTTGTGAAAATTAAAGTACTATTAAGATCTCCATAGATCCAATTACCAGGAAGAGGACCAAGCATGTAGAGATACACATGCACTAAATCAAGGAATTGGTGCATGAAAAAACCATCATTCTGCAATACTGCTAATTCGTGAGCAGATTGCAGACATCTTCACCAATATATTTTTAGAGAATAATTTCACTTACCTCCCTTCACTATTGGGGGTCATTTCATCAGGGTGATTGGATGACTTTCTAGTGTTCATCTTGAGGGAGGGTTTTCCCACTCGGTTTTCCTTCTTTCCTCACTTAGATTTATTTTTTAGCATTGTTTTAGTTACATTCTTGTACAGGGTGACCTGTGGACTTTGTTTCTAGGGCCCTTGAATTTCATGCATTTTATTTTTACTCCCCCTGAATATAGCTTCAGGGGGGGTCTTGGAGTCATTTACCCAACATGCACACTTATTTGGTTAATTTTGGCCTATTTACCCACTATCCTAAGTTTGATTGACTTACTTGGCATCAAATGAGCACAAAATGACATCATCATGAGTACACCCATGCCCTCCTTCAGTCAAGGAGGCCAACTAATCCTTCTCCTTCATTAGGGGAGGCCAACTGGGCTTCCTCCTTCAAACTGGGAGCAATTATGGGGTGATCTAAGTGTCATAAATGCACCTAATTGCTAACTGATTGTTGTTTCACCTAAAAATCCATTAAGTTGAGTTGTGAAGGAACCTCCATTCATTATTTGAATATTTTGGGCCAATATTTATGAATTGGATCTAACATTGGCACTAACAACTACTTTTGATGACATGTGTCAGTTCAGTTAACTCCATCATAGATACTTGGAGTTATGGATATGCTACGTCCTTCAGTTGGACATGCATTTACATGTGATGAGTCTCTTTCTGCTAGACTTGTAATCTATTACATTGTGATTCAGTTAGGACTTAGTGTGAGAGTCAGCTATTGATTAGTTCTATGGTTAATCGAGTGTGCTGATTATGGATGACATTCAGTTAAGATACACCCATTCATTTAATTCAAATGATGTCCTTGGGAATTAAAATTGTCTTAGCATTCATGCACCTTACATGACCATTATATTGTAATATCATTATTTGATTGATTATACAGAGCTGCAACATTCTATTGCAGTACCATTATGCCATTTTCATGCTTAATTGTCTAAAATATCTTACGAGAGTCTGTTTTAGTCCCTAGATTACTGTGACAGATTAATACTTTTATTGTTCGTTTGGTTTTTTGATGATGGAGTTTTGTGGACTCATGCTTCTTGGTGTAAGTTGTGCTTCTCATGTAAACAATATTTCATGGTCTCTCAACAGGAATGTAATAGCATTGGTCTACAAATTGTAATGTTGCTTTGGTTTATGGTTTTGAATGCATACTTCTGATGGAATCTGTGTTTGTTTGTGCAGGTGATAGAGCATAGTTACTCTTTGTGGCTTGGGGCAATGCCATAGGTTGATTGCATAACCAATATCTAGGTAAGCCCTAGAATTGGAAAATGGCCTTTGTAAAATACCCATTGTACCTTAATGCTTGAAGGCATGAGTTCTCAGATTATAAGCCATTATACTGTATTCATAACATCATCAGCATGTAAACAAAAGAAATAAACCAGCACAACATAGTAATACAACGAGACAACCAATTTCACGTGGTTCACCCCAACCTTGGGGTTATGTCCACCAAAGATAGTCCAGACCAAACTGTCCGGATTTTTTTATTTATTAAGTATTCAAACAAGGTTACAAATATGCAGTTCCAATACTGCAGCCTTTCAACATATATCTCTTATAGTGTGGAAACACTATAGCATTCCGACACAAACAAAACACCAGATCTAAAATCAAAACGCCGGTGTATCCAATTATTCCCGATCCTTGGAAAATACGCAGGCATACCAAATAATACCAGAACTCTATCAAAACAAATGCATGGTATGTTTGTTCCACCAATTTTAATTAACATATGCATAAACTAGTATTTTAGGACTTTAACAAAACACCTATAAAGACCATAAATCCTAATTGTGTTACATATCCAAGATTACCTAGGAAAAATAAATACTAGGCTTCAACCAATGCAACTAATCGTAACACAGTCCTTAACTCTTGAAACACATCAATACAGGGAGGGGGGAGAAAATGGTGTTTAGGTCACATTCACCCATTTCGATTCTCGAGAAGGGACTTAATGAAGAATCTTACAAAGTTTAGCTTTCAACAAAATATCTATTCATTTAACAAGATATCAATTCATTATGAGGTTGTGGGGATCAAAAGACACACCTCACATCCCCATCGTAGGAAAATAGAATGACCTTAGGATTCTCTCCAATTTTCCATCGCAGGAAAAATAGAATAACTTTATGAATTTATGAGCACCAAACTCAACTCCCATTCGTAGGAAAATGGATCAACCATATGAAGCCATGAGCATTAAAGAAACACCACCAGTTTA